>JAOXYD010000136.1:19639488-19650170 GCA_028565735.1 Pinacopodium congolense
TAACCACAACAAAAAAAATCACAACCCACAACTCAACTAAACACCCCCTAAGAGTCATATAAGCAAAAGTATACATTTGGATAGATTTCTCTCACAACCTTTTGCAGATTGGAAAGAACAGAGAAATAAAGAAACAAAGAAATAGAGAAACAATAAAAACCCAAACGCCTCATTGTATGTCGCTAGTCGCTCGCCACTCAAATTTTACGTTGGCTTCCTATGTCTGCTCTGTTCTCTGTTGTTCTAGTTGGTGGTGAGTTGGCTGGGCTTCAATTTAAGTGGGTTGTTGTTCTGTTCCATTAGTGATCAGTGAACTATGAGTTCTGCCCAAAATTGTGCGTGAATGAGAGAGACTCTGAAAATAGACTTTCAGAGGGGATGAATTTGCAGATCTGAGGGTTTAATGTTAGAGGTAGGCCTAAACGAGTCCCTCAAATATTTAAAGTCACATCAATTCAGAGGAAACTCTGTGAAGTTTAAAATTCTTAGTCTAAAATTTAATTGACATGTTCTTATAAGTGTTTAACTTTGCGTCTAATTTTAATATTGATAAGATCAAAACAACTGTTTAAACTTAATAACTATTAATAAACTTTTCGGGTCCAAAAGAAGCATTTGCACGGTATCAATGTCATAGTTGTCAATGAATCAACATAAACAAGTACAAGAAATGACGAAACAAATTTGATGCAGCTATGTAATCTAAATCAACAATGACAAATAACAAAGCTGGGAATATGTTTCTACACTATTTGGCCAATTACCTCTATCCAGACAAATAAAAAATTGAGAGCCACATGACCTGTACAAGTTTACAAATAAGCCAATGAATAAGTTGCAAGAAAACAACAATGTAACAATGAAAGCACAAAAACAAAAACCAGTTGGTGCTGTGTCAGCAAACGTCACATTAATTGCCAAATTATCCAACGACCAAATACTGTCCTACAAGCATCAGACCCTTTCTGCCACAAGCAATTGTTCAAGTTCTTCCCTCCGCCTCTCCAATTCCTGTGATTGATGTTGTGTTTTATGACATGGAAGAAAACTGATCACATTAATATTTGGTATTCAAAGTCCAAATGATGTTGGGAAGATTTGTGACGTAACAAGCAAAAACCATAATATATTTAGGACTATTGTGCCACACATTTCCGGTTATACTGGATTCATACCCCTGACATGTCAAAACTATATTTTATCACCTGTCTCAATAAAATTATCCTCACAATATGATGCAATTTATCAGGTACAGACTAGAAAATACTCTTATAAATCAGGTTTTACACTTGGAATTGATAAATGGTCAACGCCAATTATTTCCAAGAATTGCAGAAACTACAGAAACAATTAGCATACCTCCAAATCCTTGACCGCCTGTTCTCTTGAGATTTCTTTCTGCTGGCGAGCACGCTTCAGGAAGCCAATGCATAAAATACCCTGGTAATTGTAAATGGAACTGTCTGATTATCAGAAAACCAGTGGCTAACCTTGAAGTCATTTTGTTCAAATAATAAAATATATTAGATGTTAAATGTATGTTAGCAATCTTAGACATGGCTCTGATAAATCAATCAATGCAAAATAATATCAGAATATGACTCTTTCTGGTAGTAAGTAGTCAAAGAGCTCATCTAGTCAGGTCCTTGTGCCTGCTAACAGAAGATTACAAAAGACAAGTGCCTAAAATTAGATAACAAAGTGTGTCTGATATATCTTACAGAAATCACATAGAGCACACCACAACCAAGAAGCATGTAGCTTGCTACATTCTGAAGAAGAAACAAATCCTTTTGTTTTGCCGAATAGTCAGGAAAAGCTCTTGTCATGACCGCAACACTGGAGTGACAATGAAAAATCAACTACAATTGAAGGTAATCACCAATGCTGTCATGCATTTTGCATGGGTATATATATATATATATATACACACACACAGAGTAATGGAAGACAAGAAAATTTTTCATATGAAATGAGACATACAAGATTTGCAGCATACCCCTGCCGGCCCAGTACTCCAATACCTGCAAAATATATGTTGCAATTAATCTTGTTATGCAGAAAGAGATACATACTGAATGGCACAGGGTGAAAAATGTTGCAAGTAATTTTGAGTGTGAAAAGGATTTCCTTCAATCTATGAATGTATGACAATTAATAACAAAAGAATATGTTGCTAGGTCACTTTTGCTTACATTTTACAAGAATTGAATGCTTTTATCCAACAAAAGAAAAACTGTTCCACCAAGCAGCAAATCACATTCCATAACTTCTACTCTGAATGATAATGCACTGAGAACTAGTTTCACATTAGGTTGATTTTTGCACATGCATTTGCAAATCATCTATAATAATACTCCAAAAGGGATTACATGAAGAGAGGATTGGCGTCTCCCTATGGACCTTGATGAAAGTGAAAATACAAATATAAATCAACATTGCACCAGCTTTAATATTCTTCTAATTCCCAGACTTAGGAGTTCCCAACATCTCCACCCTTCAAACTCACCACCGCAACCAACAAAATAGGAGAAATGAAGAACAAAAGGGAAAATAATCCATCCAAGCAATTAGATTTTGTTGCTTTTCTGTGATCCTCTGGGTCAGTTTATTGAGTTTTGTGTTACACAGCATCATTTAGCATAACAGGAAAAAAACATTCTTACTATTTCAGTATCTACATATTTATAGAAGCTTTGCTTCCATAGCTAACATTGGAGATCAGATATCAGAGAGAAAGACAAAAAATAAGGGATCACATAGTTTGAACGGACAGGCAATACCAAGAAAAGACATCATAGAGAAACAGAGATTCAATGTAAGGAATCAAAAAGGAATAAATGTATTGCAATCTTACAAAATTGACAATGAACACTGAAATGTAATACTATAACAATTTTTTGTAATGGTGGAACTCGCGTTGGTATTACCTTCCGTGTACACTGGGTAAATATTATAATAAGTATCATTACAAATTGACAATGAACATTAAAATGAAATACTAAAATCATTTTGTTCTCTTGTCCAAATAATCTAAGCAATAATAAACCACCCAAAGAAACCTGCCTTAATTGATTGTTCTTACTTATTTTTACGTGTAAAAATTTAAAAATTATATTAACTTTGAAAATGAAATTAATAGCCATTCACATCACACTTAGAAACTGAGCACGAACTACCATAAAAGTAAACTAATTCACATATATTAAATAGATTAAAATAAGAATTCCCGTAGCCTAACCTTCCAAAATTTGATAATAAAGCCCCATTCCGTTTCGGCAACAACGACAATAACCGCAATCACCACCGCGTAACACCGAAAAATGCCGTCGAATACCTACAAACAAAAACCAACAAAAAGTAATTGTCCCGAGTTTTGTTGAAGTCTGTTGTACTAGAAACTAAAACAGCATAACATACATCAGATCCGTTTTTGAAGGATCTGACGGCGGAGAGAATGTTGACTGCGATGCATAGGAGGGCAGTGAGAGCCGTAACCAAGCTAAAGCACCTGCAAACCACCAGAATCGGGTCGGGTCGGGTTCGCAGGAGTGCGCTGGAGGGAGTTGGACCACCAGCTCCCAGGTTCTCTCCGTTTCTCGACATTTCTAGAAACCACTGCTAAGAATTTCTATTTCTTTGATCATACTCTCTCTTCCTTTCGACTCTTGCTCTTCATGCTATTGTCTGATTCCTTGCTTCCACCTGCGGTTCAACGTCAGGGAGCTGAGACATTTTTCACAGAAACTGATCGTTGGCACGTGGCAGTTTACTAAACATAAAAAAGTTATATATTTTATTTGTTCATTTTGAAGACAATGAATTAGGTTTTTATATTTTAAACTTTTTGAAAATTTTTCACTTCATTTTCAATTTAAAAATTTTAAATTTAATAATAAATATTTTAAAATTTGTTCAACTTTAAGTAAAAAAATTTCATTAATGTAACTAACGAAACTTAAAGCAAGGACATCTATATACTTTGTTATTGTTCAATCTTCAAAATTTTTAATCTAATAATACATTTTTTATAAATTTTCACTTTAATGTGCAACTTTAAAAGTTTTAGTAATCAAAATTTTAAAAATATTTTAAACTATGTCAAAGTTAGTTTTTTTAATAAAAATAACCAATAATTATACACTAATATTTTATTAAGAAGTATTATATAATGATTTTAAACTTAGTTAACAAATATTTAATTATATATTAGAATTTCTTTTAAAAAATATCAAGATTTAAATTTGATAAATCTTTGACCTATAAAATAATTCATAAATATATTTTTTAATTAAATATATCGTAGTCGTAAAATACCCTTTCATAATTAAATTTAGACTTAAAGACATATTATTGATTTATAATAAAGAATAGATATAAATATAGAAAAAACATATTCTTTTAAGATATTGAAAACTATTTTATTATTGAAAAAACTTTAACGTATGGTCTCATTATAAATAAAAAAACTATAAATTGATTTTTTAAAATAAAAAGTAACATATTTTTAATGTAAAATTAAGGAATAGAATGATACAAATATCTATAATAGAAGAAATTTTATAATTAATACAAATAACTATTCTATTAATTAAATTGAATCTAATTTAATCCCTTTTTTAAAATTCTAATTTAACCTTTTTGTATAAGATAAAATGTATTTTTATGTTTTTCTATTTCATATATATTACAAAAGTTAAATTTATTCAAAACTAACAAATATATTTTGGTGGTTGATTAAGATATAAAAATTATTAAATAAAATTATTTAAAAAAATTTACAAACTTATAATTAGATCATACATTAAGTTTTTTTCAATAGAAGGGACAATCATATTTTTAATCATAAATTTTTCATTATTTTTCCAATTGAATTTTATACCTTTGAAACTTCTTATTAAAGTCTTATACTTATGCAAATTAATCAAAGTATGTAGAAAGATCGTCTTTGATTAATTCGTATAGATATAAGACTTAATTTAAAAATTTGTAAAATGTTTAGAACTACAAATATGGCTAAATTTATTTATAAAAGATATTTTATAGCTATTGTATATTTAATTTAAAATATTTATCCCTGAATATTTTCTTTTAAATAAAAAACTTATCAAGTATATATCTTGGATATCCTTTGAGAAAAATTTTAACATATAATCAAATATTTGTTAATTAAACTTCGAAGTCATTATACAGTACTTTCTGATAAAATATTGATGTTTCAATTACTTGCTATTTTATAAGAAAAAACTAAAATTGACTTGATTTTAATGAATTTTAAAAAAATTGATCACTAAATTGAAAAATTTTAAAGGTTAGATACTTAAATAAAAAATTTTAAAAAGTTGATTACTAAATTAAAAATTTCTTAAGGTTGGTTAGTGACAAGGTTGCATACATAAACACCAACGTGTGCACTTTTCACTATGTAGATGTTTACGCATCATATTTTATTAGCCGTGTCAACAAAAATTTAATAGAGTCTACTTTTTTAACTAAGTTGGGCCAATTTTAAAAAGTTAATCATTAAATTGAAAATTTTTAAAAGTTAAACATTAAAATGAAAAAAGTTCAAAAGATTGATTATTAATAGATTTATTATCCCTATTCTAAAGATTAAACATTGTCACTATTTCTATAAATAATGGAAAGAAAAGTTTACTAAAGACTTGTTTGATTTATCTTTCTATTTTCATTTTTTATTTCTAATTTTTTGAACATAAAAACTAATAAAAATAATTTTTATTATTTTAATGTGTTTTCATAAAATTTTGTGCTTTTTTTTATTGATTTTTGTGTTTTTATTGATTTTTATTTTATTTTAAATATTTTTATTAAAAATATAAACAAAAAATAGAAACTGCAAACGAGCCTAAATTAAAAGGCGACGACTCATTCGAGCTCTAGGACCCTGACTTTACATCACTTTGTGACTTACAAGTTTGAATTATTGGAAGTTCTATATACTGATGAAAGATTATAATGGAAATTAAGTTGTGTAAGATTGGACAGGTATTATAGGTCCCTATGCCTAATTGTCATGGTGTGATAATTTAGTGTCTCGAGTTATTAGGTTTTATAGGAAGAACTCAAAATTCTCTAGAAAACTCTATACCCATCTATAGTTAGGTAGCAGACTCTCTATTAATATGGAGTTAGATGTAAGACCCTAGTGTTCACAATTAGTGCCTTGATTAGAGGAGTGGTAGGTGAAGTAGGTGGTAGAACATTCTGAAGATTCTTTGTATCCGTTAGATCAAATAAATCCTAACCATTTATTGAGGAGGTGGAGGATTATAAGTAGGCTAGTGGTCTTCATTTGTAAAGCATCCTATACATCCTCAATTGTATAACTCTCTTGGGTAATAAGAGTATTCTCCAAATTCTCCAATCTCTTCTGTTATTATTGCCATCTTTCTCATTTTACTTAGCTTTCGCCAAATGTTCGATATAAGTATTCTTAAAAAGTACTTGCAAAAAAGCTGAACTAGCATTCAAGATAAGGAAGATATTCCTAAATCGAGGAGTTTGCTAGTGCCATATGATTCATAAGGTTATAAAGTCTGAGCCCATAAAAGTTGGCATCAAAGTCAAACAGTTCTAAATAAGTAAATTCTTCACTCAAACTCTATTTGATGTTTACTTGAAAGATGGTCAATGTAGAAAGTGAGACTACCAATGTAAGGGAACTTTTAAGTAATCCAACAGTGGAAGGCAACGTTGATGAAAGTCTTGATGGATTTTGATGCTAGGCTAACTCGTGCTAAGCTTAACATAACCGAGGGATAAGAGTTCAAGGAGATAGACAATTTTATCGAGAAACTCGAGAGAGGACGTGATGAGGTCCGTGAGAAGATACAAGGTTCCTTGAACAAATCCCTCTCCAGACTTCTAGACTAAGTGAAGGCTTTGAAGGGGGTCTTCTAATATGAGATTGTTGTGATGAAGGAGAAGCTCGAGAAGATTTCCATCGAGTTAAAGGAGATCAAGGATGAGCTTGTGGTATGCAAGAAGGCAATCATTTAAGGGGGAGCATTTCCATCTTAATGATAGTCACCAATCCTTCAAGGTAGACATCCAAAGTCTAAGATGTTTAAGGGGGGAAAGGAATGTAAAGGAAGTGGATGATTTCTTATGGAGCTTGGAGCAGTATTTTAAGGCATAGGTATTGTGGAGGATACCAAGAAAATTGATAGTGCCATACTCTTTCTTGGGCCGAGTTCTAGATAGAACTCACAAGACAATTTTATCTCAAGAATGCTGAGGAGGAGGCAAAAGCCAAACTGAGGTGTCTCCATCAAAATAGAAGTATAAAGCACTACGTAAAGGAGTTCTTTGAAGTACTTTTAGAGATCCCGGACTACCTCGCCAAGGAGACACTCTTTGTATTCAAAGATAATCCCCAAAATTTGGTGAAGATAGAGATTTAATGCCACATAGCTTAAAACCTTGCTAGTATTATTATTATTGTCGAATCCCTTGTGGAGTTTAAGAAGTCTAAAAAGCTTAAGTCCCATAAATACAAGGGTAACAAGGAGAAGAGTGGGAGAGATCACCTGTACGACAAGGACAAATTTCACAATCATGGGATATTTAAGAAGGGCAAGAGCTCTAATGGAGACTTAATGTAAGGAAAAGTTCCAACCTAAATGTTTTCTTTGTGATGGAACATATAGAGTAAGAGATTACTATAAAAAAAAGCAAGCCCTCAGCATTGATCGAGGATAAGGAGGAGATCTAACCTAAAGAAGAAAGGATGTATTCCTTATAACTCTTCAATGTTATCAAAAAGATGTAAAAATTCAAGAAGAGGGGCCGCTTATTCGCGGAAGCCAAAGTTGGTAGCCAAAAGGTGAAAGCATTAGTGTGCATAGGAGCTACTAACAATTTCATTCAAGTAGACGAAGCAAAGCAATTGGGCATCAAGTATACCAAGGAGTAAGGGCATAACAAGGCTATCAAATCTGAGCCTACTTTCATATATGAGAGTGCTCGAGATGTTAAGATAAGCCTAGGTGATTGGTGTGGCTTTATTAACCTTTCGATTGCTTTGTTGCATGCTTATCCTAGAGTGCTCAACATGGAGTTCTTTGATAGTGTGAAGATGATACCAATCCCATTTGCCAATGCCATGTGTATCTTAGAGGAGGGCAAGACGTGTATGGTGCCCCTATCAAGAGAGACAAACATTTCAGCCAAGTATGTTTTAGTAATCCAACTTTTAGAAGGGATGCCACCCGACATGCTAAAACTTCCATTAAGGAGAAAAGTAAATCATGGTAGCAAGATAGTGCAAGGCACGATACCTTCTGAATTTAATGAAGTTTGGAGGAGACTGAAGGAGTCGATGATTGAAGACTCCAAGTTCATGGGAAAAGCAATCTTTGTGGCATGGAGCCATTTCCTTAACTATCCGAAGACCACATTTAAGCAAGAAAGTTAGCAAGGTTTTGTGGCAACATGTGACTTGGTGATGATGTCAAAGACTAGAGGAGCAATTGTGAAGGTGGATGCTCGAGAGAATAAGGCAAGTTTAGGAGTCCTCACAGGTTTAAGAAGTCCTTTAGTAGATTCCTTCAAGAAGAAGACAGAGTATAGCTCACAAGCTATGAGTCCAAAAGAATTAGTTAAGACGAGTGAGGACTTGAGCGCGAACACGTCAATTTAGTCATAAAGGTGGGACGTCGAATACCAAAGGCAAGCAACCATTCATGCCAAGAAGTAAAGAATGATGAAAGAGAATATAAAGTAGTACAACGAGTCTATAAGATTGAAACAAATGAGGGCATTGTCAGGTTAAGTGGGGGAGAATGTCACGATATGATAGTTTAACGCATCCAACTATGAGGTTTCATAAGAAGACCCAGAATTTTATAAAAAAAACCCTACACATCTAGAGTTAATTAATCTAGAGTTACGTGGAAGACTCTAAAAGATTCTCTATTAATCTAAATTTACATGGAAGACTCTAAAATATTCTCTATTAATCTAAATTTACATGGAAGGCTTTAGACTCCACAATTAGTGCCTTGATTGATGGAGTGCTAAGTAGAGCAGGTGGTAGAACGTTGTAGAGATTCTTTGTAGTCGTTAAATCAAATAGATCGTAACCATCTATTGAGGAGGTGGAGGATTATAAATAGGCTAGTGGTCTTCATTTGTAAAGTATCTCATACATCTTCAATTGTTTAACTCTTTTGAGTAATAAGAGTATTCTCCAAGTTCTCTAATCTTTTGTGTTATTCTTTCCATCTTTCTCATTTTATTTAACTTCCACCATGTGTTTGATATAAGTACTCTTAAGAAGTACTTGTGAGAAGACTGAACTAGCATTCTAGTCAAGAAAGGCGTTTCTAAGTGGAGGAGTTTACTAGTGCCACAAGATTAGTAAGGTTATAAAGTCCAAGCTCGTGACACTAGTTCTCATGGATACAAATAGTTTTCTATTGCTTTCTTCATCATTTTGGTGATCTTTTTAGAAGCAATTGTCCGGTCTTTTATTCCTTATGCTATCTTTTATCATTGGTACATGGATTTGAGTCGAACAACTCTAAATATAAATGATTGATGAAATAAGAACGAAAAGGGAAATAACCAATCACCACTTAGAATAAGAGAATTTCAATTTGTCTACAAGACATATGTCTAACCATGAGCATTCTCTGTCTTCAAATTGGTTACAATGCAAGGCTATATCTAATCTAATTTTTTTTTTCTTACTTCCCCTTTACTTAGGTGCCCACTGTATGTGTAATGTTGCTTCGCTTTTTATATGTAGTTGTTAGGTATTAACATTTTATGTTTTCCTAAATCTATTACGCGTGATGAATTTTGTTTGATTGTGTATACTGTTTGTGTATAGCAAATGAGTTTCACAGTATGATATTGACGAATTTTGTTAGAAATCTAGGTATTTTAATAATTAAGCTATTCCTAAGTTAATTTAAGTATTATTGAATTGTCGCCTCCTTACAGTGTAGGGTTACTGTTAGTATTATCAATTTGTATCCATTAGTATGTAAGAATATTGTTGCATGTACCACTATAATATTTGGATAAGACTTGTAATCATTTTCTATCAAAGTTGCCTTACTTACATGTTCGAAAATTTGCAAACACTTTGTTATAATGTGTTTGCTTCATTTAATTGGATTCATCTATACTCTATGTGTTTTGATTGTCTATTTTCATGTAAATGTTTCCCCAGACCGTGTTCTAATGTATAACTAATTTAATTACTAAAGAAATTATAGGTTATAATCAGAAAATGGTGCAAATTTGATGACATATGAAATCCAACACTGAAGCTATTACTTGTTATGATTAACCAATGGATGCACGGAGTATTTGGTGTTAATAGTCAGAGCTTCCCTACTGAAACTTGGTTGTTGTAAACCCTATGGCACCTAAGAGGGGGGTAAATTAGGTGTTTAAAACTTTCTTACGAAATTAAAACACTTTAAACACCTTAGTCCAATTTCAATTAAATTCAACCAATAATTATGCAAATACAAATGCAAAAAAGTAAAAGAGATAAGGAAGAGAAAGAATATCAAGATTTATAGAGGTTCACTTACCCCAAAGATAGACTATGTCCTCTCTCCAATTACTTGTTGGAAATTCACTAACAACTAATCTTACTTTAATTGGGTGAAGAGTAACCCTTACAACAATCTTGGTTAAAG
>JAOXYD010000136.1:19650270-19666934 GCA_028565735.1 Pinacopodium congolense
ATCAATTAAACATTTAAACACTGATATAGGGGTCATAATTCATCAAATTAACCATAAAAATCATATCAATTTGACTCCTATCACCCCCTAATTTCTTAACAATCAATAGAAATTCCTACTCAATCAGAGAAAATAACCAAAACAAATTCAAAGAGGTCAATTAGGTGGAAACTAACCTGGATAGTTTTCCTCCTGAGATGGATTCCCAATCAGTGAGTTGAGAGCCTTCCTAAGACGCCTCAGGTGACAACCTCACTACCAAATAGCATACCCAATTAGTGTAGTTATTGTAAAGGGAAGGAGATTCGAAAGGGAAAGGTGTCATTATTTCTCAAGTAAATACAATTTCTATGCATCCAAAAGGTACACACAAACTTATGTTATCGTCTAATCCTTGGTCCTTCACATGGATTGTTGATTCTAGAGCCACATACCATATCATATGTTCTTTATATCTCTTTACAACCTGAAAAACAGTGAATAGTTTAAATGTCAAATTACCAAATGGTGATTTTGTCTCTATAACAGATGTTGTAACTGTCAATATCACCTCTCTCACTCTTACTGATGTTCTGTTTATCCTTAATCACTCCTTTAATTTAATCTTTATCAATAAACTCACTGCCTCTAGTCTTTTTCAACTAACCTTTACTTCTACCTTATGTCACATTTAGGACACCAAATCAATGAGGAAGATTGGTTTTTCTAGTTAAATCAATGGACTCTACCACCTCTCTCCATCCACTTAGGACATTAGTCACTTAGTTTTCAGTACCTCCACACACCCAGAACATCTATGGCATAAAAGACTAGGTCATTTATCCAATCAAAGGCTGCAAAGCTTATCTAAGATTGATCCATCTGTAGTTTTTCATTTTGTTGAACAATGTGATGTTTGTCACTTGGCTAACAAAAGAAATTACCCTTTATTTCTAGTAAATTGGTTGCTTCTGTTTGTTTTGACCTAATTCATGTTGATATATGAGGGTCCCTATCACATACCCTCTTATCTTGATTACAAGTTCTTCTTAACTATTGTGGATGACTATAGTAGAATGACCTGGATCTATATGATAAAAGAAAAACTTGAAACCAGAGAACTCTTAAAGGGGTTTTGTGCCTACGTCAAAAGGCACTTTGACAAGAAAATTAAACCCATTCGAAGTGACCATGGGATTGAATTTTCAATGAAGGATTTCTACTAAGAGAAGGGAATTTTATATGAATATCTTGTATGGAAACACCACAACAAAATGGGAGAGTAAAGAGTAAGCACCAGCACATTTTAAATATTGCAAGAGCACTAAAATTACAAGTTAACCTACCCATAAAGTTTTGGTCAAATTGTGTTCTTCATGCAATTTATTTGATAAACTGTGTTCCCGCCCCCTCCCCCTTTTATCTTATAAAACTTCCTATTTAGTCTTGTTTAAACTAATCATGATTTTAAATCCTTGAAAGTATTTGGTTGTCTCTACTTTGCTTTTACTAAGGAAGCTAACAAAGGCCAAGTTTAGTAATAAAGCAAGGAAGTTTGTGTTTCTTGGTTTCTCTATAAGTACTAAAGGTTATGAGGTTTTCGACCTCAACACTAAGGAGCTACTTATGTCTAGAGATGTGATCTTCTATGAAGATCAGTTTCCTTTTCTCATAGCACCATCTGAACAGGTTCTGTCTATTCCTATTTTACCTACCTCCTCTTCTCCCAACTCTATTGACCTATCACCATCCATGTCAATCTTGACTACTTATCTCCTAAACAAAGTTCCCCTCCTTCCTCTTGTTCTTCACCAATTTCATCAATAGTCTCCATACCTTCTCTATTACCACCTTCTCAACCTATCCGTCGCTCCACCAAATCATCCCAACCACCTTCTTACCTAAGAGGGGTCCTACTCTTCCTCACACTTCTCCACATCTCCTATCTTTTGTTCTCTCTTATGACTCCCTTTCCCCTCAGCACCAAACCTTTTTAGCTAGACTTACCTCTCTTAAGTAACCTACAACATACAGGTAGGTAATTCAATACAAGGAATTGAGAGATGTGATGGCAGCTAAATTAAAGGCACTATAAGAGAATAATACCTGGGATCGTACCTTTCATCCTCCAGGAAAGAAGGCTGTTGACTCTAAATGGGTTCATAAATACAAGTTAAATGTAGACAAGACCCTTTAACATTACAAAAGTATAGTGGTTTACTCAGCAAGAATGGCTTGATTACATCAAGAACTTCTCCCCAGTGGTTAAGACAACCACAATTCGAGTCCTGCTGGCCCTTGTCAATTCAAAGAAATGGTTTCTACATCAGTTAGATATAAATAATGCATTTTTACATAGAGATTTAAGTAAGGAAATTTATATGACACCGCCTGATGGTTTGGAGTTGCCACACTGTGATATAGTCTACCACCTTCGAAAAAGCCTCTATGAACTAAAGCAAGTGACTAGGCAATGGCACTTTAAGCTCACCTCAACCTTGCTCTTAAATGAATTCATCCAGTCTTATTCAAACCACTCCATGTTCACCAAGAAGCTTCATGACAACTTCATCATTCTCCTGGTGTATATTGACGATGTCCTTTTATCCAACAGCTCCCTCGCTGTCATCCAATCCACCAAATAGTTTCTATATAGTGCCTTTAAGATCAAGGACCTCAGCACTGCCAAATATTTTCTAGGGCTAAAACTTGCACGCTCTTCATCCAGGATCAATCTTTGCCAAAACAAGTATACCCTTGACTTACTTTAAGATTCTAGATTTCTCCACTCTAAACTTGCATTGATACCAATGGCCACCAACCTCAAGTTATTTGTAGAAGGTCAAATTATTCCCAATGCCATAAACTACAAATGTCTAATAGAAATTTTAATTTACCTAACTACAGTGTGACCAGACATCTACTTTATTTGTGATGGTTTCTTTACTAATATTAGTTATAGGATTACATCTCTATGGGCTCTCGTTATAGAGTTATCCAAACACATTGCATTAAAATTATATGTTAAATGTGTTTGGATCTCCTTATAAGTTTCAAAGGTATAATATATTCTTTAATTTTTTTGATAAATCATAAATAAATTAATCAAAAGAGAATAAAGTTATTTACAATGTCAAAGGCATTAGCCTAACCAAAATGCACTACAAAAAAGCAAAAAAAAAAAAGAATATCAACTAATAGGCACTACTAGAACAAGGATTCCAACGCAAAAGGAAAACCAACACAGCTTCCATCAAAAACAGAAAGGACAAAAAATACCTATAGAAAAAGTAAAGGAATCATGACTAAGAAGGATTCCAACTATAAAATGGTAACCAGTAGCAGTTTCCATTAAAATAAAAAGAAACAAAAATAAAGTCCCATCATGTAGTAGAAACCTACCAAACCAAAAAAAGCAAAACAAAATGAACTTAATGCCAACCAGTGAAACACATTAGATTGGAGAAAGCCCTTCAATTTTAACACTAGGGGGCCTTGGATTGAGGCTACAGACTTACTATGTCTAGAGGGTTGTCCTGGAGTTCGAGCAATAGCTTTGGCTCTCTTCCTTCACTGAAAATTTAAAAGATCTTCCATTATCTTAAAGAATTGCAGTTTAGAAAGGAATCCATGTATAAGGGAGTCTTCTAAAGATTCCTGATCTGACTATTTTGACTGCCTAGAAGAAATAACAATAGTAGGCTTAAATCTTCTAGCTGTCTTCCTTTTTATTGAAATAAGAGACAAAATACTCCTACTTTATGCCAATCAATTTCTCTTTCCTTTGACAGAAAGACTGCTGACATTTACCCTAAAAAATAGCATTTCTGGAGACCAGATGCAAGGTCTATATATTTGGAGTTAGAGGTTGCTTCTCTTTAATTGAAGCAACTATCCATGGTCCGGAAAAAAAAACCTGTGAAACAAGACATTAGTAAAAAATAAAACAAAACCCAGATAATGCTAGTACCTCTGAGTGTTTAAGGTGAGAATTTTAATAGTTTGGAAGATTGTCTTTGTAGAAAAGTTCCACATGTCCAAGACACAGTCTTTAAATGTTTATTTATTCCTTTTATGCCAAAGAATATAGATGCAGGTTAAAAGGATACAGATAAACAAGTTGAAATCAATTTTTTTTATAGTGGCTAGGGTTACAAAACTTGTTTAAAATTAAACTAAAATTTCTTAAGGTAGGAAGGTGGATCTGAAAATGGTTAAGTGTATTCAACCATATTGCTTTTAAATATAAGCATTCAAAGGAAAAATGGTTAAGCGCTCATTATCTAAAAAGCATAAGGAGTACAAATTTGGAAAGTTAGAAAAAAAAAGTTTATTCCTAGTTTGCAATTTATTTAGAAAAGCTAGCTAAAGGATAAAAGAGAACCTTGAGCTTATTCTCTTGTACTACACCAATTTATACCAAAGGATAACAAAGAGGAGGTCTAAAAAATTTATAAGCTGAAGAATTTGTGTAAGATTTTGTATGGCTAGCTAACCATTTCAGTCTGTCATTTTGGAAACACACTAGTTGGTAGTTTAAAGTCCTAATATTTCAAATCGGCTATTTTTTTGTTATTTATGTTCCAGTTATTGTCTTAAACGATATCTAATACTTTAGCAGTCATAGGCAAGTTAGACCCATTAATCAATCGAGTCAAGAGATCCATGAGGAGACCTCTAGGATGCTGAGGATCCTGCCATAAAAGAGTTGTAGCCTCATTTCTAATATTAACTTTAAATTGGTTCCTAATAAGTTCCCTTATTTGAAGTAGTTTTCTTCAACTCCAATAACTATAACTCTTTACTTTAGCAGTCTAAAAATTTTTCCTTCTAAAGATAATAGAATGAACCCATTTAACCCATAAAAATTTAGAATCATTAAAAAAAAAACTAGATTCTTTTCCCTAAGAGAACATTATTCCAAGTAGTAATATTTTTTATTCCTAAGCCTCCCTCTTTTTAGATCTATAAAGACTAATAAACTTAACCTTAGCAAAGTGATTGGAAGTCATAGAGTCTGACCAAAGAAAATTTCACAAATTTTTTCAATGTCTTTGATGATAGAGAAAGGAAGAATAAAATGAGTGGGCCAAAAGATTTGGAAAGTAGATAAAATAAAATTGAATAGCTATGACCTTATAACAAAAGATAGGGCTTTAGTAGTCCACATTTGGACTCTTGGATCTATTTTATCCAATAAAGGAGAGTGGTCTTTTTTAGACAATCTCTCAGTTAGTAAGAGTAAACCAAGATACTTTATAGGAAGGTTACTTGGGGATATACCTATGAGATTACTATAATCCTACTTAAAATTATACAGATCATTAGACAGGAAAAGCTAACTCTTAAACAAATACATATCAAGCCAATATAGACTAGAAAATAGATTTAGACTCTCAAATAAAATTTTTGAAAAATCATTATCAACTTGAAAAAATAATAATAAGTTATCAGCAAACAAGAGATGAGAGAGCTTCAGTTTGGAACACTTCCAGTGGAATTTAAAATTATCAGATCGAGCTATAGAAGTGTCAATAATCTTAAAAAAAGCTTCCATGCACAGAATAAAGGGATAGAGAGATAAAGGATCTCTTTGTCTTAAGCTAGAATTACCCCTAAATAATTTAAAAGGAGCTATATTTATCAAAATAGAATAAGATGGAGATGTAATGCATTCTTTGACTCAAATAATGTAAGCTAGAGGAAACCCTAAGGAGAATAAGACTTCAAATAAAAAATTTGAATGAATAAAGTCATAAGCCTTTTTAAGATCAATTTTAAAAGCACAACGCTCATAACCATTATTAAGATGGTAATTCTTAAAGATCTCTTGAGCAAGTAGGATATTGTCTCCTATTCTAAAACCCTTAATAAAAGCTAATTAATTGTAACTGATAATCTAATGAAGAATAGGTTAAAGCCTGTTCCCTAAGATTTTAGATATGATCTTATAAATCATATTGCAATAAGAAATATGTTAATATTTTATAACACAAGAAGGATTTGCACTCTTAGGAATAATGGAAATAAAGGTAGAATTAAACTCCTTAAGAAGCTTTCCATGCTAAAAGAAATCTTGAATAGCAAGTGTAATATCACTTCCGACTATATGCCAAGTTTGTTTAAAGGAAAAATCATTAAAACCATCCGGACCATATGCCTTATTAGGGTTAAAGGAATTAAAACATCCCTGATCTCTTTAGCAAAGATTGGGGCGGCTAAAGAATTTACAAAAGCCTCTGAAAATTTTGAAGGAAAGAAAGAGCAAATAAGCACCCTAATGGGAGGAAGATCTTCCTTTTTCTTAAGGGTCTCCTAGAAAAAAAATCTAGAAACAAGTTTTGGATTTCATAAAAAGTGAATATATGACGACCAGTGTTATCAGTCAACGAGTGAATATTGTTCCTATTCCTATTTGAAATGATGGAGATATGAAAAATTTTAGTATTTCTATCACCTTCTTTAAGCCATTTAATACAAGAAGCTTGCTTATAAAAACTCTCCTTATCTTCTAAAGAAGTGATCAAATTTTTTATAACCTCTCTTTCCTGATCCAAAAGATTAGGATCATTAGGAAATTGTCTCGTTTGAATTTGAATATTACTAAGATAGGCCTGATTATTAGCAATTCTACAATTTAAATCACCAACATCTTTAGAATTTAAAATTTTAAGAGCCTGCTTAACCATTTTAAGTTTAATAACAACACAAAACATTGAAGTACCATAAACAAGGATAGATCAGACCTGGTCAACAATTTGAATGAATTTTGGATGATTAGCAAGGAAATTTGAAATTTTGAAAGGGGAAGCTCTCTTGGTATTAGGGATTAAGCACTTAACTACAACAGGAGAGTGATCATAAATGTTAAGATTTTTAAACACACAAAAGGAACTGGGAAAAGCTGAAAGCCAACTAGAGTTAACTAAGGCTCTGTCTAATTTTTAGGCAACAAAAAGATCACCTGCTTACTTATTGGACCAAGTAAAATCTGGTCCACTAGAGTTTAAATCAACCAGAGCACAATCATCAACACAATCCCTAAAATCCCTCATACTAGAGATGGTTGAGGAACTAAGAGGAGAAGCTTTATGAGAATAAAGGATCGAGTTAAAATCCCTAGCAATAAGCCAAGGATTGTTACCTATGCTCATACAGATACTTTTGAGAGTAGTCCAAAGATTCTTCCTATGGTTAAGATTATTCAAACCATAGACACAAGTCATATAGAAAGGAGAGGCACGATTTATATGAGTGACTTCCAAGTGAATAAGTTGTTCATAGGTGATAAGAGGGATACAGGAGTAGCAATCAAGACTCCAAGCTAAAACTATACTAGCATTAGAATTAGAGCATAAATTATTAAGAATAGACCATTTAGGAAATAAACACTACACATTATATCTAAATAAGTAGAAGACTTGATTCTAGTTTTAATTAAACGGAAAAAGGACACAGAAATTGACTTAAGGAGACCCTTAACCCCTAACTATTTTTTTTTGAATTATTTGAGACCTCTAATATTCCAAATAAATAAAGACATAATGAGAACAAGAAAGAAACACTCCACAAAAAAACTATGATTTAGGATTTCTTTTACATTGTCTATTTTTCCTAGCTAAAAATTCACCATCTTCTAACTCTATTTGATTTTAGTTCGAAGGCACCTTTATAAAAGCAGTAGTAACTAACTTAAAGTTAGATACTTATTCACTACTTCCTTGAGTATGATCATCTTGACTTTGTAGAGTGTTTTTATCCTGAAAAACAACCTACATATAAGGCTCAACAACAATTTGATTAACATTCTAAGCTACTTGAGTTGTCACAGGAGGCAAATCCTTACTCAGTAACTCATATTGCATTACTATTTCGAAAACCCTCTATGTAGGTTTCCATTCTTTCTTTTGGGTCTATTGTTTAAGCTTTCATTCATATTCTATTTAAATTTCCTTTATAATAACCCCTTTAGCCTTATTGTAAATAGCTAGTTGAAAACTACTAGGTCAAGTTTCTACAAATCAACTTCCATACACATTCTAGCATAATTAATCCTGGACATTTTGGTAGCATAAGTGTCCATCATTAATAAGTTCCTAACTGAGTTTGCTATTTTACTCAATCCCTCATTATTTTAATATTTATAGGGAGTATTGTGGAAACGAGTCCATATCGGAGTAAACCTTATATATTTATGTTCACCAGCATTTAAACTCCAATTTTTTTAAAACAAAGGCTTGCCTTGGATGTGCTAGGGGCCTTTTTCAAGGACCGTTTTCATGCCTTCTTCATAATCAAACTCGAATAGAAATTGATTAGAACTAGTGATTAAGGTATTTACTAAGCCATAAGGTAGATAGGATTTTAAAAGAACACCTTAAACAACTGGGTAACCAGGTCTCTTACTAATAAAAAAATCAATCAGGGTAGTCTTGAGTCTAGTAGCTCCTTTTTGAGCAAGCTCTAGTAAAGGAATGATCATAATTTGGCCATCTTAAATAGCAAGAGAGTAGTATGTCAAGGATCTAACGTCTGTTGACCCCTCTAGAAGGTTAGAAACCACAAACTTCTAAGTTCTTGGTTGAACTCATTCTGGCACCATTAAAGTCAAGCTAGCAAGCTTATTTGGATTGAAAGAGCCAGGGGGACATTTTGGTAAAGAAGCATGAGATTGGGTTAAATAGTGAGATTTAGAATTTAGAGATGATGACTTTAAATTAGGGCTTTGATTTTGAGAATTAGGGTTAGGGCTTCGATTTTAGAAGTTAAGGTTTAGGTATGTTAGCTTAGGGTTTCAATTTTAGGAATTGAGGTTTGAGTTGGGCAACTGAAAATTCAGGTTGTCAGTTTAACTAGAAGGAATCGACAGTAAGGCCATCGATGGAGAAAGCGGCAAGTTAGAGATTGTCAAGGCTAGGTTAGGGTAGGACAAAGCGGGATTTAAGGTGGGAGACAAGGCTAGAGAGGGTAGAACTCAAAAAAGATATATATATATTCTAATCAATTAATGACATGTTAAAAACTTCAATGAAATAAAATTTACATCCTAAGCACACATCATGAACTACTTATTTTTGTCTTTAACATTGTAGTTAGTGCCCAAACACATAGAAGACTGAAAAAAAAAGTAAAAAAAGGTGTGGACCTTACAAGTGCGTCCATTGTCCAATGACCAGGAATCCATTTACAACGTTAGCTATCTAAATCGTTCAAGATACTCAAAAGAAATGAAGAGTCCAATCAAAGGACAACTATATTCTTATTTCTTAATCTTTAATTAATTTTTCAATTAACTCCTATTTAAAATTTTCTATTTAATTCTTATGCTTTTACATTTGACATCCATTCAGTTATCCTTTCAGTTTCTATTAACGGAAGTTTGACATGGAAGATGGGTAAACAACTTATAAAACAGGACAATTGTACTTTCAATCCTTGATCTTTAATTAGTTTTATAATTCAATCTTATAACTTCAAAATTTTCTATTTAAATCTTATACATATGCAATTGATATCAATTTAGTTTTTATGTTAGATTTAAGTTAACGAAAGTTTGACATGACAAGACACATAAGAACCATGTAGACAATTTATAAAATGACGTCGTTTCTATATAACAATATATAAGTTTATTTTAAGAAACAATGTTGTTTTGTTTAATACAAAAATATGTCTTTTTTGTTTAATACAAAAAAGTAAAAGAATCTCCGATTTTATTTCTCTCACCTTTCTCTATACTATTTTCTTTTAACTCTATCACTTCTACTATTTGTCTTTTTCTATTGTCATTTCTATATTAATGAATGAATTATATAAAGGATAATAAATAAATGGCAACGACAATGTTATTGAATGAATTACAAAAATGACAATAGAGTTAGATAAATAGTAAAAGCTGTAAAATGAAAAGAAAACAACATGAAAAAGAGGGAAGAAATAAAATTATGTCATTTCTTAAAAATAAACTTGTATCATTTTATGAATATGAGATTTTTCGTATCTATTTTTTAGGTCACGATAGACTTTTTGTTAATAGAAATTGATGAAATAATTAAATTGATGTTAAACTCACAAATATAAGATTTAAATAAAAAATTTTAAAATTGTAGGATAGAATTGAAAACTTAATTAAAAATTAAAGATTGAAAATATATTTGTCCTGTTTTGTTTTGTGAAAGGTGAATGGCTTACGTGACTTTTACGTATTTTCTACGTTAGATTTCAGTTACAAAAACTAACAAAGAATTGGATTGATATTGAATTGATATCTGAAGTAAAATATAAATTTTAAATTTATAAGATTTAATAACAAAAGATAAATTCATTTGTCTTTTACGGAATGCGGAGGATTTGATCATTTGGTTCAGAAGGAAGTTTAGTCTTTCAACCTTGACAGTAGATCAAGAGACGAATCAAGTCACCTACTTTGTGTCCAGAAGAAAACCAGAGATGGAGAATACTGAAGACATCGAGAGGAAAAGTGGGACCTCTGCCTCTAAAGATGGTTCTCTTTGTGGATATGACTCCCTGCACCAACTCCTTAGCACCAACCTCCAGCCCCATCTTTTCAAGGTGGAAAGTTCTCTTCTTTCTTGTATTCTCTTCGTTCCTTGAAACTCTGGTATTTATCTTGTATTGCGATTTGTTTATTGGATAAATTCATTTCGTTTTATGCATACGAATCTTCTAAACACTGAGTTGGTCTTATGTTTTGACTTATTAGTAAATGTTAAACTGATTCACGCCCACCTGCAGATTATTATTTTAAAGATGTGAACGGCTAATATGTGCCTATTTGAACTGTGTAAGTGGATTGATTGTGGGTTTTATATATTCTCACTTGTTATGATTTTTTTTTTCCATTTAAATGTCATGCTAGTGAACTGCAGACCTGTGTCCTATAATATAGCGTGAGTATAATCAATATGGTTGATGTTTTTTCAGGAGGTCACCCGTTTACTTCTAGGATTGAATTGTGGAGAGGCCCTTGAAACTATTGATCTTCCAGAGTCTGCAAAAGCTCTGTCGTCAGTACATGATTTTGATCTTCAGGTAGAGATGCCTGTTTGATGTATTCCCTTTGCTTTCCGTTTAGAATCTTTGTAGTGCTAAGAAAAAGGGTGTAATGGATTGTTTAATCTATTCAATTTTAAATCTTTTCAGGGCTTCTGCTTTGGAGCTGACAAAGAGATATTAAGAGGACCTCGAGTTGTTAGGGTAGGTCTGATTCAGAACTCAATTACTCTGCCAACAACTGCCTCCTTTCCAGAACAAAAGAGGGCTATCTTTCAGAAGTTGAAACCAATTATTGATGCAGCAGGTGCTTCAGGAGTCAACATATTATGCTTGCAAGTAAGTCTAGACAAACTATTGAACTTAATTAGTTAATATATTTCCTTGTAACCTGCAATATAAAACTTCTCACGTAACATCAAAATAGGAAGCATGGACGATGCCATTTGCCTTTTGCACTAGGGAGAAAAGATGGTGTGAATTTGCAGAGCCTGTTGATGGGGAGTCAACACAGTTTCTCCAGAAATATGCGCAGAAATACAATATGGTGATCATAAGCCCAATTCTTGAGAGGGATATTAATCATGGAGAAACTCTTTGGAACACTGCTGTAATAATTGGAAATCATGGCAACATAATTGGCAAGCACAGGAAGGTAATTGCTAATAGTATTTTGTCTGATATGTTGCTTTTAGAGTATTTTGTGTACTTATTAGTGAAGCTTTTCTTTTTGCAGAACCATATACCCAGAGTTGGTGACTTCAACGAAAGTACATATTACATGGAAGGAAATACCGGTCATCCAGTTTTTGAGACAGCCTTTGGAAAGATCGGCGTCAATATATGTTATGGGAGGCACCATCCTTTGAATTGGTTAGCATTTGGACTGAACGGTGCAGAGATTGTTTTCAACCCTTCTGCCACTGTGGGTGAACTCAGTGAACCAATGTGGCCTATTGAGGTTACTTCTTACCCTTCGTTCAATCTTTGATTGTGTTACTTCTGTATAGGTGTTCTCTTTTTGTTCTTATTGGTGATTATTACTTGTTGCATGGCTTGGACGTCTAATGAACTTTTTGGATTACTTGTTTCAAACAGAAACAGTAGGATCTTTAGTTATGAGGATTTTCAAGTGAAATAAGTGATGATTTTTTTTTTACTAGGTGTTATCCACTATTTCATACTAAAGTAGTTTATCCTATCATGTTCGTGGATGTGAAACTCCGAAGATGGTTATATTGTAAGTCCAGTAACAATGGTATTCATGGTTTTACAGGCACGTAATGCTGCAATAGCCAATAGCTATTTTGTAGGGTCAATCAACCGGGTTGGTACTGAGATATTTCCAAACCCATTCACTTCTGGTGATGGGAAACCACAACATGCAGATTTTGGTCATTTCTATGGTTCTAGTCATTTTTCAGCGCCTGATGCATCTTGCACACCTTCTCTTTCTCGTCACAAAGATGGCCTATTGATTTCAGACATGGATCTAAACCTCTGTAGACAACTTAAAGACAAGTGGGGTTTCCGAATGACAGCCCGATATGAGGTATACGCTGATTTGCTTTCCCAGTATTTGAAGCCAGACTTTGAGCCTCAGGTCATATCTGATCCCTTGTTGCATAAGAAGTCCTTGTAAGTTCGAGGTAGCTTTAAAATTTGTAAACCCCAAGAATTGTTAGCTCTATTCGCTTCTGTATTTACTTACAATGAAATAATTGTTAAGAGTTTCAAGTTTGTAATTGTTGACAAAAATTTTATTGATTGTTTAATAATTTTTTATGGAATTAATGCGATGATGAATTATTAAAGTATGTGTAAGTAACTGTCTAAAAAACCTTGCTACCAACAGTTGTGTTAAAATTGATGCCTATTGTCCTTTGTATTCACTCTTTTCAGAACTCTTGTGGTGCTTGCGTCGATAATTAAGGCGTTTCATGCTAAGTCTAGGGAAGGAAATACTTGAGACTTCCAAAAGAGAAAAAGAGTAATTGATACACCCTCTGGCCTTACTATTATTTACCTTCAAATTACTACTGGATAAAAGGTCTAATATGACATGTATCCAAGGCAAAGCGCAAACACACATTCTTTTACAGAGCAGGGCTACACATACTTGCAATAGCTATTGACCCATCTAGGTACTATCTTGAGTGTTAATCTAGTTTTACTGCATTTCCCACAGCTGCTTCCCGACTAGCATTGCTATGGTCATCTACTCCACCATAACCAGAACTGCTGTGTGAATGGTGATGCCTCTTATCATGTTCATTGGGACAGCCCGAGGCATACCTATACTCGTTCCACTCTTGATGCTTCACAGCTGCGCAAATCATATGATTATATCACAGTTTTGTTAGACAAACTAGAAAATAACCAGCCACGTAAAAAATAGCAACAGCAGTGAAAAGGAAACTAGAAGACATTTGTTGAAGAAAGTCGAGGAAATCACCCGTTACAGACGCCTCAGCGGGCAAACTAGCCGAGCTCTCATGGTAGACTAGAGAAACTAAAGCAAATGCGAGGCCCAGGAAAAGGAAGATTTTTGAGCCGGTCATTTTCATAACAAGCACCCCTCTTATATCAATGTCACCTTCCTTATTGAATATGAACTTATGGATGCAAAGGGTGAGTAGTTAACACGACAGGATTCTAAAGAATCACGAACTTGGTACCACACCAAAATGGTGGATGTTAAAGCCCTTGTATTTCTTCCTTGTAAAACTTGTAAGAACTGAGCTCTTTCGGTCAAGACCGAACCAAGGTTAGATATTCAGGTGAAGTACATGAAGTGGACTTTGTAGACATAGAACTAGTTGCTACCTAAAACACAAAAATTAATAAAATAATACAAAATTTAATAAAAATAACACATTAATATAATATAAAAATTAATAAATAACATAAAAATTAATAAAAATACACTAAATTTAATAAAAAATATAAAAATCACAATTAATAATTCAATTAAACGTACTAGTTCGGTTTAGTTAAATTTTAAATTTTAATTTTAATTTTCTATTTTTTAAAACATAAAAATCAATTAAAAAATACATTAATATAAAAAAATAATATATAACTGACAGTCTAAATAAACATCCTTTAAACTATAAGCTAGAAGAATTAACCTCGGCAAGAAGAAAGATGTTTGTTTTCCTTCAAATGATGAGCTGACAAATTACGTCCTTTACAGCTGTTTGCTAAGAAATATAATGAATTGCGATATTTAATTGAAAGTGTTACCTCCAATCCGATCCATTTGGAGATTTATTAGTGAATAAGACGTAAATTACTCTAAAAATACCCGAGGGTCAGATACAATTACGTAGACTAATGTAATTTAACATTAGAAAATTTCTTGCAAATGATTAGATTCGTCTCATATAAAACTTGTTCCGTTTCCTCTTCATAGGTTGTCACCGTGGCCGCAATTTCTGAATACCTTCTGTTCGGCCATATTTACGTGTTATGTTGGGCAAAGTTGAGTATAATTTCAAACCTAATCATATGATTTACAAAGCATATCCAATCATAACATGTGTCGTATACTGAGGTGATAAAATTGCAAAGAATCGTTAGATATGATCCACCTACATAATATGACGCCATAAACTTAAGTCCGTTTACAAACGATATGATTTTTAGATTTAATTTTTAGATTTTTTAAATACAAAAATTAATAAAGAACATCACACAAAAAAAACTCTAATACAATATAAAAATTAAGACAAATAATGTAAAAATACATAAAAATACATAAATTTCAATACAAAAATATAACATTCACAATAAAAAATTACAACTAAAAATTCAATCAAGCAGTCCCTTATTTTATATGACAGAGTTAGTGACAACCTTACCACTACTCTTGTTTCATGTTTTTTTTTTTTTTTCCTTTATAGATAATGAGTGTTAACCTATGTAGGCTTCAAACAAATTCATTGAACCCAAACATGACTCAACACACGTCGAACTTAATAAGAATTAAATTGAAGGTGGCCCATTAAACACATAAATTCATTTTATGAGTTCCAATTGGCTGAATTAGGTTTAGGCCAGGTTAAACCCTCCTCAAACCTGTGGTTAGGTCTACTGACGAAATGAATTTCTTGGCTTTCGAAAAAAAAATTTCTTGGCCAATATATCGTTCGCTAGATACTTTAGATAGAAGCAAAAGAACCTCTGCATCAGGTTTTTATCAAGAAATTGCAAAGAATCGTACCTTTAATTCTTGCTTCTGCGAAGGTCCATTGGTTCAGATTTTGCCAATTAGGCACTAAGCAATTTCCAAGATTATATTACTGAAACTCATTAAACTTAAAATTTTGTTTGTAATAAGGTACTCTAAACCGATCTATATGATAATTTTGCAATTTTTATTCCAATCACAAGGGATCATGCTAGAAAGAATACGTGTTAGTAATATTAAAAATCTAGGTTATTTTAAAAATATATTTATTTTTAAATTTTATTAAAAATATTTTACAATATTAAAAAATATATATAATTATTTATTTTGAGTTATTTAAATATTAAAAATCATTTTTATGATTTTAATAGTGAATTTTGTTAAAGTAATTTAATAAATTTTAGAAAAAATTATGATATAATTTTACCTATTTTTACATAATTTTAAATAAAAATTAAATAAAATCAAAGATATATAATTTTACCCTTAACAAATATCAATGTCAATAACAAAGCTTTTCATAAAATTAATTTACATTTACGTGTCAAAAGATACAAATGAGCCAATTATGAGACAAAAAGAACTTGGATTAATAGTTACACAGGTAAGCTACCTTTTCGAATTTTTTCAGTTGAGTGAACAATTATTAAATTTTTTCAATTGAATGACTAACTTTTAAATAATTTTTTACTTAAGGTAAATATGATAACTCCATTATGTCTATGCTGACATGGCAAATGGACTTTGTCAAGTCAGTGTTCATGTGATAAAAGTGTCACGTCAGCATCTATATGTACACGTCTTAAACTTTAAAATTTTTCAATATAGTGAGCAACCTTTTAAAATTTTTTAATTAAGTGAGCAACCTTCTAAAAATTTTAATTTAATGAGTAAGCTTCTAAAAGTTGTTCAATTCAAGACAAAATTAATTTTTTCCTTATAAAAATAATAAGTGAGTAATATACCAATATTTTGTTAGGAAGTATTGTATAACGTCTTTTAAATTTAGTTAACAAATATATAACTTACTCCTTCAAAAGATTGAAAAACACTTTGTAATTAAATATTTTCAATTATAAATAACTGTTGAACTACATTGAAATTATTCAATTATATTTTAAAATTGAAAATATATTAAAATGAATAATTTCAATTTAAATTATATTTTTATTTATAAATAATTTTTGAATTATATATATTTAAATAATTAAAATTTATTCTATTGAAATATAATTGAAAATATAACTTAAAATATATTTGAAATAAAATTTAAAATTCAACAATAAGAATAGAGCATTATTTTATAATTTGAAATTATTCAAAAATATTTTACAATTAAAATTATTAAAATTTAAAATTTGTGAAGGTATTATATTTATCATAATAATTATTTAAAATTTATCAATTATATTAATTAAAATCTCTACATTTAATTATATATCATAAGTTGGATATAGTTAAAAAATAAATTTAATTGCAA
>JAOXYD010000136.1:19668974-19692105 GCA_028565735.1 Pinacopodium congolense
AATATTTGGTTAGTTCATTGATTTAAACCATGTTGTTTATTGAATTTTCTAATAACCTAGGTAGAAACTGTGGATCTTAGATTATCTAATGATAACATCCTAAGTGATTAATTTAGGACAAGCATTAAGCATTCAATAAACAAAGATTAAATCACTAATCATGCATCAATCATTAATTAGCACATTTAACCATCAATTAAACACATTTAACAGCCTAGCTTAACTGAAATTAAATATTCATCACATAAATTAATCAAAGAACACGAAAGAATTAACTTAAGCAACTTAACTTTGATTAATTCAAAATAACAACAATAATACATGAAATTAAGAGTATATAATGAACTAAATCACATCCCTAGATGGTTATCTAACTCTGATTTATGTGATTATAGCTGTTGGAAACTTCAAACAAACCTGAAAAGTCAAATTACAAAAGATTGAAATGAAAAACAACATATAGTAACTTTGTTATGAAAAACTACTGAAACAAATGTGTTTTTAATCCTAAATCTAATGCCTAAAACATCTGGGGAGGCCCTCTATATATAGAGAAGGAGTGGCTATAAGTTAAGGAAAAAAACAAGCCTTAAATATTAAAAAATCAGTTGGCAATGTGCATCTGCCAAAGCAATATAATGAGTGCTAGGGACCAATATTTGGTCTATCTAGACCCACATATTGGTCATGTAGACCCACATATTGGTCTTGTTTCTTCATTTTTCTATGTGGGTTGATGAATCTTTATACGAGGGTTGGTTAGCCTGTCGTATATGTCCTAAAATTTAATGTTTTTACTTCCTTTTTGCATATTTCTTCAAGTATTCACATTAATCTACAAATTAACCATTTCTAAAGATAAATCAAACATTCAAGCACCAAAATAAGGACAAATATATAACAAATAACATAAAAAAAATACTGTGAATTTCACCCCTAATAACTCCTCTACACTTTAAGTGTTTTCTTATCTTTAAGCAAACCAATCCATTATCAAATTTTCTACATAAAATATAATTATAAGAAATAAATCAAATTCTTTGAACATAATTATTAAAATCTTTTGCTAATTCATTCAATTATCAAACAAATTATTAAGATATTATAAATTAAGCATGTCCATTAACAAGTGAATTAAGATAACTTATGCTTCTTCAAATTTCAACCTAAATCACAAAAAATCATTTCTAAATATAAAATAAATATGTACAAAGTAAAATGCATTGTCAATTAAACATATTTACATCTTTTATAAAAAAAACACAAAAGTGAGTTTAGAAACTTGGTTGAGAAGTCGTTTAGTCTTTTCATACGAAAATGAATACTTTGTCATAAATACTTCCGATTACTCAAGTTAATCACATAACATCAATAGGCTATTAGCACTACTTAATAACTTTAATCCTTTTATCGGTTAAAAGGCAGCGGAGTGAATTTATTTAATCACTTATTTAAACATACTTGTCTAACTCTCTTTTCTTTGTTTTTGTTTTCAATTAAAACAAGATGATGAAAATATTTAAAAAACAAAAATTACTTAGGAATATACATTTTATATAAAGAAAATCAAAATGATCATCAAGTTTTTTTTAATTATCCAAAAACATGAAGAAATCAAATTTAATTGTTAATGAACATGATTAATTAATGATATAATATCTTGAATCATAAAAATAATCAAACTCAAAAGGAAAATTTTTTAATGAAAAGCGAAAATTTTGAAAAATTTCCACAAATTATATACTATAAAATGATTAAAAAAATGCTACGCTATAAGATAAGAAATACTCAAGTGTGATTTAAATGACATATCCCTCCCCTACACTTAAATTGAACATTGTTCCTAATGTTTATAAATTCAACAGAGAAGCATAATATGTAAGAAAAAGAATAAGGAATACACCTGAAGAATGAAGTGCATGTAATAATACTTCGGTGCTGTGAATTGTAGCCATCTGAAAAATAAAAGATGAAAAGTGAAAGCATCAAAAACAGAATAAAGCACACTAATTTCTTCAAAACAAAAAAATACCAAATTTAAAAGGAAACAAACTAAAAGAAAACACACTAAAAGCATGCCAAAGGTATAACAATTTATTGAAAGCACACCATCTTACATCTACAATTAGGTTGCCTCTTAACATGCATTTCTTTAAGGTCTTTTACTTGAACCTTAGGGTCAGAGAATTTTCAATCTCAGCCTAGGTCTAACACCTAACTTCTCATCCTCATCCTTTGAATAATGAAAAACTAATTTCACAAAATTTTCTATACCAATTATTAAGATCTTGAATTCATAATGACTACCTTGAATAAAGCATCTTGGTAAAAATTTTAGGTATACAACTTTCGCTCGCAAATCAAAAGCTATAATATCTATGAAATCTATAATCTCAAATGCTACCTTAGACTCTTCCATACCCTCAATTTGCACAATATGTTAACCTATCTCAATTACAGGCTCCTCACTAAATATGTTATCAGTTATACATTTAATGGCCTGGTCCTCACTCACAAATTTAATAGCTTCTAACCCAATATCACCTAATGCCAGTGTAGGTTTGCTACTATCTCCTTCTAGCTTACTCGACTTGATATGATCAGTGTTCCTAATTGATCTTAGGATTTCCTTCATGGTTCTTTGATCATGTTCAGGCTGCAACTCTTTAGGAAACAACAAACATTACTTAAAGGCAGCTTTATTAAGCTAAGGATAATTAAGGTGATCCATCCAACTAAAGGTGTAATCATCTAAGCTTTTAGAAAATTGTTATTTATGAAAAGGTCAAGGTTGTTCAAAATAAGATGAATTTAGCCAAGAATAATCAGGGGTATAGGTATTAAATTGCTCGAAATTATTTGTCCAATTATTATCCCATTCAGCTTTAACTTCAGACTCATACCATTGGTAATTATACCATTGGTAATTTAATCCTAATTTGAAATTTTAAACAACTCAAGACAAATTCAAAATTAAAGGAATTTCTTATACTAAAATCTATTAAATGTAATGTGCAAGTAATATAAGTATAAAACAATTACTCAATTATCGATAATATACATTAAATAATCTATTCAAATGATGTAAATATCAACAAAAGTCAATCACGCAATCAACTATAAAATAAGAATAGATCAAAGATAAAAGCACTAATCTTTCAATTTACAATGATACAAATATCAATCTATTCAGGAGTTAATAAACCAATGATACTTTCAACAATAAAAATAAGGAGTTTAAGGAAGAGAAAGGACATCAAGATTTATAATAGTTTAACAACATTAACGTTGCCTAATTTACTCCCAACACCAACGATATTAGATTTTTGCACTATCACCAATATGGCAATTACAAATCTTCTTCAATAGGTGAAGAGCAACCCTTACAAATCTATTCATCTTTGTTGAAAGTAAAGAGCAAAATTATACTAATCTTTTTTAGGCAAAGAGGAGTCTTCATAAATCTTTTTATGAGATAAATAGCAACCTATACACAATCTTCTTTTTACAAGAGAAGTGAAGAGCAATCTCACAAACTTTCTTAAAGGTAAAGAATAAGCCAACAAAAAATTTTTGTATGAAGCAAAAAACAAGCTATACAAATCTTTTTATAAGGTAAATAGTAGCCTGTAAAAATATTTTTATGAGGTAAAAAGCAACCTATACAAGTTATCCTCACAAAGGTGAACAAGAATAAACCTATAAAGATATTTCACTCAAAGCACAATAAATTAAAGGTTCTTTAGTGTGTAAAAATAAAAAGAATTCACAATGAACCTTTATAAACCTTAATAAAACCGAATATGATGGTTTAACAGCTTAAGAATCAAATTTAAAGCACTAAATATAAAGATATTTGAAAATAGAAAATCTAAAAATCTTAACAACTCAAGGTTTATAACTTTTCATATAAAAAAATCAACCAGAAGAGCAATTAAACCAAAAAAAAATGTTTAGGCACGTCTTAGGGAGTTAAAAAAATATAAACCAATCAATTAATTGATTAAAACTCAACTGAAAACTTAAGAAACCAGATTGAATAAGAAACAGTCCCAATACTTGACAAATTTGAATATAGTATCTTATGAAAATGAAAACTCAATATATAAATGTGATTGAATGATAAATATTGACTTAGAATACTTCTAAGACCCTAAAGAATCAAAGGAAAAATAAATTTTAAACTTAACAATAGGTTTGGAACGTATAAAAAGAATGATAAACATAAGATATATAAGAAACTTGAAGCATTTGAGTGAATATGCAACTTCTATACACAAACTTTACACAAAAAACAACAATAATAAAAAGGATAAATCAATTAAACCAAAACTAGTAAAAGATGAATTGAATCTCAATAGCTCAAGATTGATGTGAAACTTGATGAAGCTGAAGAGATTATTGAAAGATCACTAAATAAAATTGTTTTCAATTGTTTTTTATGGCTTTCTTATGTTTGTGTTAGCGTTTAGGGTCTGATAAAGACATTATATAATGCAACTAGCCATTAGTGATGAGATATTTTCATAATGAAATGAAAAAGGAAATTCCATCTAACTCAGATACTTAAACAGTGGTTTTCATCGGGGATCAACAATGTTATTATTAGCTATCGTTGATCTATTAAACTAAAATTATAAAACATGATCAAAACCATTTTTAAATATTTCTAAAAACTTTCCTAATATCAAGCTTAATTTTAAAAAAATTTCAAAACACAATTAAATTTTTTTTTACTTTCTACATTAATTCAAGTGTTAATAGAAAATTTTATGAAAACATTAAAAATATATGAGATGCATGAGTTAAAAAGTTGAGCCCCTGAAATATGGAAACTTTAAGTGATACTTACATATGAATAAAGCAATTGACCTTGGATTTTCCATAATGTTTGACTTTACTTTTCCTTTAATTATAAGCTCTAAGTCTAACCTTTCATCATCATATAACCCATCTTTTGACTTTACATCAAACACTTGAACAATTAGTAAGATATATATTTTGTTATTATAAAAAAAAATTGAAACCTCCTTTAGTTCAACAATCTCTTTATTTTTTATGATGAAAAAAATGTGATTTTAAAAATAAAAACACACTTAGATTCAATCATTATCAAAAACACATTAAACGTACCATCAAATATAAATTAAGATTAAATCATTTCCCTAACTCAACAATTATCATATAAAACACATAAAACAATAATATCAAATATAAATTTAAGCCCTAAACGCATAACTATCACCTAAAAACAACTAACAACATAGTTCACAACCTACAAAATATACTCTAATTCACACCTATTACTCATCATTTAGGAAGCATATATGAGCCACTTCTTTTTAACATTTTCATTTTCCTTTTCTTTAATTTCGTTCTTGCCTCCATATGTAATTTACAATATTAGTCAAATCTCAATGAGCAATTTCATAACTCGAAACTTGATTAGATTCCTCCCTAATTAAGACATAAAATAAAATATATACAACTTTATTGTTAATGGTAATAAGACTTATCTCTTTCATTTCACTCACTCTCTTTTTTTTATATACTAACATCTCTAAATTATCTACAACTATGATTTTTATTGGCATGTGAGAACCATTCTCTATGATTTTCCAAAATTCTATTCCTATAATCAAAAGGAACTTTTTCATTCTAATTTTTCAATCTATATAATCATTTTTATCAAAATAAGGTGGTCTATCTAAAATATCAAAATATGTTATGATGACCTTAAACTCACTATTTCTTTAGAAATAATCTTCTATGAGTCCTTGCTCTAATATCAATTATTGTTCCTTATATGGCACCTAAGAGGGAGATAAATTAGGTTATTTTAATTTTTTTCTAAGTCTTTTACACCTAATTAAAAGTTCCCTCTTAATATAATTGAAGAATCTAATTAATTTAATTAATTATTGTAATAAAATGACTTGAACTAAAATATACTTGAAAAACATATGAAAGAAATAAATAATTGAAATGTGGAAGCTCAAACAATATAATAAACAATAATAATATGATGGAAATAAAGTTACTTGAAAAATTAAAAGAGATAGGGAAGGAAGGCGCAACCTAATTTATATTAGTTCGGTGTCGAACTCCACACTTTCATCTACAACACCTTATTGGGAATTTTACTATAAACAATAGTTTTACAGGTCTCATTCCTTTTTCTATAGGCTTTGGGATAACTCTTATAATCACTTTCTTTTTCAACAAGCTTAAGAATAACCTTTTATTCTTATAACTTCACAATTTCACAACCTTACAAGTTTACTTAAAAAATGTCTCTCTTGATTGTACCAAAGTGTTTAAGGAACTCACAAATAAACTTGAGAATGAATGCATAAATAAACCTACCAAAACCAACCAAAGCACTACCCAACACCCAAAACTCTTCACTTGTACTAGTATTTTTACATTCATATGATGGATAAACAACATCACAAAACACTTATTTATAGGTAAAAATTCACCAACTAGTCGTTTATGACTTTTTTTATCCATTAATTGTCTATTAATTTATTTCCCATTATTTTTCTAACCATTATACTACATTTGTGCATTGCTTCAATCAATCGATGTATATACATTAGGGGACCGTTAACTGGTTGATTGATACATGCTCATCAGTTAATCAATCTCCTAAAATCATATATATTGATTGATCATCACTAGTTGACTAGTCCTTGTATAGATTGTTTTTCATATAATTTTCATACATAAACACATTCAATTCATTCCAAAACAAACCATAACACTTTCAAACACTTCACTATAACACTTTCAAACACTTCTTAAACTTTATTTTTAACCCTTAATACATCCTAACACATTTTTAAAAACTTTTTCATACAATCTTTAATACATTTAACAACTCTAACACATGCATATAACTTAACCTCTTTTAAATATAAGTCTTAATATATTCACATACATTCGCTCAATCTAAATTCAAAACTCATCCTAACATTTTCTAACCACTTCTTTTCATTTATACTTTAATACACACATACACACACATCAAATTGATTCCCTAAAAGCATTTTAGTGCATGAAAAGGATCTTTAAAAACCATTCATGCTTTTAATTATGCATTTTATAAATATAACCATTAACCATAAAAAGAATATGCATGATGTGAAGCCTTTAACACTGAAGATTAAGATAAGGTTACATTAAAAAATAAAGGACCTATCAAAATTGCTATCTTGGTTTCCATCTTGATCCTTTTTCCTTTGATCTTTATAGGCTCCTTTTTATACCCCAAGTCTCTAAAATGCATCTTCATAATACTTTTTATCTTCAAATGTACACGTTATCCTCAAACCTATCTTTTCAACATATCAAACATAATAAACACATTAGTAGTAACATTTTTTCATCATAAAAATATAGGTGGAATCACCCTTACTTCAACAGATAATATAGTAACTAAAAATGATGATAAAGAAAAATGTGAATTTAAAGAGAGACAATGAATGGAGTTTGAGATAAAGGAGTTGGAAATTTTAAAGTACTTTTTCGGTATTGAGGTAGCATATTCTATACAAGGGGTATTCATATTTCAACAAAAATATGTTACTGAATAACTAATATAAATATGGAAGATTGGATGGAAACTAGTCTTTACTCTAATAGATGCAAATCATAAGTTGGAGGAAGATAAGGAAGCACTAACTGTTAATAAAAGGATTACCAAAGGTTGGTTAAAAAAGTAATATATATTGCTCTCACACGACCAGACATAGCATACTTAGTAAGTATACTCAGTTAGTTTATGCATGATCCTAAAGAACCCCTTTTCAAGCAACACAAAAGAGTGTTGCATTATTTGAAAGCAAACCTAGGGAAAGCTATTTTGTTCGAGAGGAATAATCCAATCACTCTTAAAGCATATACCAATGTTGACTGTGCAGGTTCATTAGTGAATAGAAGATCAACCACAGGCTAACATACTTTTCTTGGTGGAAATTTATTGACCTGAAAAAAACTGAAAAAATAGAATATAATAGTAAGATCATCTATAGAATCACAATTTAGAACTATTGATCAAGGGTTGTGAAAGTTACTATAATTAAAGATTATTCTTGATGATTTAAAAGTTAAGTGGAAGGATCTTGTGAAACTTTATTACGACGATAAGTCAATTATTAATATTACTCATAACCCTATACAACACAAGAGGATAAAGCATGCTGAAATAAATAAGCACTTCAATAAGTAGAAGTTGGAAAAAGGATTGGTATACATAGCTTACATTCCTTCATAGCATCAATTATCAGATGTTTTAATAAAGGAAGTGAACCGTTCAAGTCTTTTATGATTTGATATTCAAGCTAGGAATGAAAGATATCTATCCTTCAACTTAAGGGAGAGTATTGAGAAGTTCAAAAATATAAATTCGGAAATTAAATGCCAACATGCAATTGCACCATTTTACTTCCCTTAGAACATCGTTATAAGTTTGCATGAAGCCAGTAACATAATGATGGTCATTAATAGTGCTGTTATGTAAGCATTGTTTTACTCTTGAGTAAAGTTAGAAGATTATTAGCGATTTATAATGACGTTATTCTAGTCTGTATCAAGTGCCATTTTACACCTATAAGGAAAAATTAATACCATTAATTTCTAGATAGTTTTCCAATTAAGTTGATTGTATAAATGTAACATCATTTTATTTTTCCTATTTAAAGTTAAGTAGACTGGAATAATGATCATGTTACCATTATAATATATTTTTGTTACTTTGGTCCTATACTATATATCTAGTTGTATTCCTACAAAGTGAATAAGATTGGCTTATTGTTTTCTTTCAAAGGCTAATTAGAGTCTCATCCTGGTCAACATGCTCTCGCCATATTAAAATAAGATTATGATACTAGTTGTTATAAAAGCTTTTTAGGAACACCGAACTTGCATCGAAGTTATGCCTAAACCCTTGCATAGCTATCAAGCTTAGATCCCATTAAAGTTCAGCTTAACTTTCCCCACAACTAACGTGTTTGAAAAGTGTTTCCCTCACACTTTAAAGCAAACAATATGCTTATGAAAGTAATAAAAATATATAGCTTTACGAAAGAAAGAAAGAGACATCAGCATTATGACCAAATGCCAATCATTATTATTTTCATTCACAATATACAAAACAATACTCTTTAACTCTCTTTTCTCTTATGTCTTTCAAATGTGTTGAAAGTAAAGGTCAAATGAGCTGTAAATAAGCATTACAAGTTTCAAAGTCAAGTTATAGATTAAGAATCGTAATCTTATAATGTCTTAACTTTCAAGATCATGTCTATACTATTAAAATTACACTTATCTAGTTGTTACATAGCTCAATTAATTAGATAAAGATTATAGAGATAATATCAAAATTTTAAAATTTTTTAAATAATTATCGCACATTTCTCTCAAAAGTGGATATGAGCTTATCTCACATTATTATTAAGAGTATCTAGTACATCACTAGAATCTTATACCAATGATGTCATCTACCTAAATCTTAAGTCTGTTTGGACACAATCAATACTTAACTATAGGCAAGTTTATTTCTCGTGATTCAGTTACTTGAGCATCCACTCATCCTTAGTTCTACTAAAAACGTGTTTGGCCAAGTTCAACTCGCCACAACAAGGTCAATCAATCTACTAAATTTGAGACTCCATTAAAACTTGAATAGTTCATACTTCTCTCATATCTTTAATCCAGCTAACATTTCGACCAGGACGCACTTCTAACTAGCTACAAGTGCATATATCGGTTAAATGACTAAGAACAATCCACCGTGTCAAAGTTAAACATCAAAAAAACTTTTTAAAAGGATAAAGGAAAGCGCTGTACCATGAGATTGAGCAATCCTGAACCACTGGGTGATTATATCATCATCGGCAGATCTCCGCCGAACACCGCCGCCGAAGCCATGACCAGACAGTATCCTTTTTGTTATCTTTTATACTAAAGTGGGGATGTGTCTGTCACCACCAAACTGACAAAGAATAAAACACATAAAAATTGTAATAAGAAGTGTAACAAATTACCAATCTTCACCCTCTCATTTTAGCCACAGCCTCATTTCTCTCACCACACACAAACACATTCTCTCCGTAAAAACCACTCTCTCTTCTCTTCTCTTCTCTTCTCTCTCTCTCTCAGCTATGGCTTCTATTACAACACCACCTTCATATAAGCCCTCCTTCTCATCATCCAACCTCGTCAAGCTCCCGTTGAAAAAACCCTTCTGCCCTCGTCAATCTCCCCCCCACACCCCCTTATCTAGGGCTTCCCCTTCCGCCACTCTCTGTCTCTGTAGCAGCAGCAGCTCCTCCTCCTCCTCCGATGATACTTCTGAGTGGTGGTGGGACACCGCGATTCAGGATGTGTTAAGGTCTGCGATGAGACGGTTCGATGGGTATATGAACTCCCTCAGAAACGAGCCCAAACAAACTGAAAATGGAGCCAATTTGAAGGGAAATAGTAGGAGTGGTGAGGGAGAAGAAGAAGAGTGGGATTGGGCTCGCTGGAGAAGACATTTTGATGAAGTCGATGAACAAGAGCGTTTAGTTTCCATTTTGAAGGTATTTAATATATATATATATAGAGAGAGAGAGAGAGAGAGAGGAAAGGGTCTGTTGGCTGACGCTTGTAGTGCTTGAGGGTATGTTTTGTACGTATGAAACGAGGAAGTGTTTGCAAAGTTATCCTCCTTTCTTATTAAAAAAAAATTGTGTTTGAATTTGCTACGACCAGCGTTAACTTAATATGCTCGTTCTTAAATATACGAGTGCCCAATATAGGTGAAACCATTTGCATATTTGCTGAATTTTGGTTTGGTCTGGAAACAAAATCCAGGAGCTTTTGGGTCTAAGTTTTCACCTGAAGAAAAATGAAATTCATAATATAAGTTTCTATGGATGATTTCTATTTCAAAAGAGTAGCATGATGCAGAGACTAGTAAAGGAGGAAAAAGTCGAAATTCCCAGAATACTGAGCTTGAAAGTGTTTTGCTTTCAAATCTTAGTGGATTGTCTTCATTATAAAAGCTTTAAATAACCTAAAAATATTTTTTGGTTTATTGAGAAGCTGTTATCTGCTTCCCTCTATTAGAAATTGTTGAGGATCATGATTGTTGAAGTTAAAGTCGTACAATTTGCTTACTTTAAACTGGTGAAATTTTTGTGTGGATTTTTTCTCTTTTGCAGTCCCAATTGAGTCATGCTGTACGTAGGGAGGATTATGAAGATGCTGCCAGGCTTAAGGTGGCAATTGCAGCTGCTGCTACAAATGACACTGTTGGTATAGTTATGTCACATCTTAAGGTAAACAATTTATCTTGGAGGAGTTTTCGTTTGTTGGGGAGGAGAAAAACTGATAGATTTTTGTGCTTTGCTAAGTTATTTGTGTGCTTTGAATTGTATTTTAGAGAGCTTTAGCTGAGGAGCGTTACCATGATGCAGCTTTATTACGAGATAATGCTGGTGCTGGCTTGGTGAGTAAATACTAATTCTCTTCTAATTAAGGGCAGAAATACTTTTTGTCCGGGTTTCAGTTTATGCAATAATTTACATGATAAACTATTAATAATCCTTGCAAGCCCTTGAATGCTTTAGGTTAGAGTATTATGGGGATTCATGCAGAAATGTTTAGAAAGTTCTTTTGACATAACTGTATGCATTTAAAAGACAGAAAATTAATTGGGCAGCTTTCTTTTTGAAGGTTCGTGATTAATTTGGAAGTAGAGGGATTTAAGGACTTCTGTGGGCAGAGAAATTTTTGTGGCTTTTATATAGAGAAGTTGAAATACATGCTCTAGTTTTTTGTTATTGACAAATCTCCCTGAAACTTGCTTATTTTGCTTGTTTTATCAATAATCTTCTTTCAGGTGATCTTGAATTGTATGTGGGTTGTTTGTGGGGTTTTCTTTATTTTCAGTATCCTCTTCTTGATAATTTTGTTTTTCCCTTTGGCACCAGCCCAAGCCAAAAACAAAGAATGGGCTTTTCCTAACAACACTTATGAAGTGTTAGCCTAATCCTGAAATCTCCAATAGTTTTATGCTCCTGATGTCTTTTCTAGTTTTAAAATCTATTTTATAAATCATCGACAAGACCGGTATTATTTTTCCTTTCATTAAACTTTTGCTAATTTCTTTCATAAGCTTATTGGTTGTAGATTGCTCTCATTTATGAAACTAAGAAAAATATAGCTGTCTGATATTGTCTTGCTGTAAAGCGTTATGTGAAAAATATTTGCCTATGTAAATGCGATTTGTTTGAGAGTTCCTTCTCCCTGTCACTGTCCTCCAGGTTGGATGGTGGTCCGGCATCTCAGAAGATGTTCATGATCCATATGGTCTCATTATACGTATAACTGCTGAGCATGGAAGATATGTTGCACGCAGTTATAATCCCCGGTAATACTTGCATTCACTCTTCAATTCCTCGTCTTCAAGGTACTTGCAGTTTTGTTGGTACAAACTCCGCCAAACCCCAACCCCACCCCCTCCACACACAAAATGAATTTTGCTACTTGCTTGCATCTAACTGGTTCCAGTTCGATGGGAAAGATATTCTCATCTTCAATTATCCAAGACAAAACCAACTTGTACTTGAATTTTATTGTAAATGCTTTTGGATGAAAGTTGCATGACATTGAATACGCTGAGAGATGAGAACGTTTTGCTAAACTGCTTTTTGAATGTTAAGCTAAGATACACAGAAAAACTAGGTCATTTGTAAGTTATTGCTCTCGAAATACTCTATATCTTGTTGTGGATTTCCTATATGTCATGAGGATTTGCTAGAGAATTCTCTAGAGAAGAGCTCTTAAGTTCCCTGCCAAATAGAGCCAGAGACCTATACAGCTAGTGGGAAATAAGGCATGTATATCAATGCGGATGACCTTGTCCTGCTTCAAGTATTCTTGGTAATATGTGACACGAGGCTTGCAAACTTACTGTTATAAGCTTTTGGTAATCAAGTACCCCTCACCTTGTAACCTGTAGCTAGTCCTTAATTAGAAATTCTCTTTGTTTATTTGTCTATGAATGATGAAGCTTTTGCTTGGACCCGATAAAATATTGTGGGACTTCTCACCAAATGAAGATATTGAGCATGTCTCCTAAATCAATTGAATTGGTACTTTTGGCAAGGGTTGCTTAAAAGAAAATTTTAAGGCCATAATCAGCTGCACGTGTAGTAAACCAGATCTGCAACATTCACACGTCCTAATTTATGGAGATTAGATTTAAGCAGCAAATTTTAGGAACTGAAAGACTGGGTTTTCATACTTCTTTTCTTAAAAACAATGTCGAGGTTGATTCTTTTTGGTTGTTGAACAGGTCAGAGGACACATCCATAATATGAAATTGGACATGGACAGATTAGTTGGTTAATCCCAAATGATTGGGCTAAGCTCCATTTGATTCTTTTCCATGCCCTGCCTTCTACTGAACCAAAATTTATTTAGACTGTTTACATTATCTTTTTTCCATCAACTCATTCAAGTCAGTTTAGACCTTCCTCTTCCCCTCCGCTTACTTGATTCTTCTATTTGGTTTGTCATGTACATAATAGATTCAGCCAAGTAATCATGGAGGACCCACACATTTGAATTTCCTCTTTAGTGTATGTTGTGTTACTTGAAGTTCCACAACTTTGGCTTTAATCAGAACAATTAGATTTTGATTCCAGCATACAGTAGATGAAGCTCTTGCTTTCATCATCTATCGGAAGTTTATGTGGTATTTCTGGTGCTTTATGTTATGGTCCTGTAAATAGTATCTCGTCATGGGTTGACATATTGGAAAATCCCTTTGATTTCCCTTGTTTACGTTCCTGCCCTTTCTTGAGGATCCTATATTTGAGATGTAAAAGTGGAGGGTTTAACTCTTAGAAAAACCTCCCAACTCTTCCTCAGTTTTTTATTGTAAAATTTTGGTTATTTTAGTCAATACTCCTCTCCCTTTGAATGGAGAAGGATTGTTATTAACCTAGTACAAGAGATCCTAATTAGGATGTAGATACTTATCAAATAAAGAAACAAATTAAAATTAGTATTTCACACTCAAATTCCTAAATTAATTGTTCCTAATAATTAAGATGATTCTCTAAGATACTTATCAAATAAAGAAATAGATCAAAAATAGGATTCTCACACTCAAATTCCTAAATTAGTTAGGATTTATTATTTCTGACTTAATTAATAAAAGAATAATAAAAATGGAAATCTTCCTATGCTTTCTTAATACAGAGGCGTTCTCAATATTACTCCCCTCGTGAACAAGAGCTTGTTTGCAAGCACGAACTCGGGATATTTCTGAATCTACTGTGGCTAGTTGTCCTGTGTCATCATTCGGATTGTCTACCATTAGAAATGACATCTATTGCCGACTGAGTATAACTTATTGCAATTAAGACATTGCTTTTTTGTGCGTCGCTCTGTCATCTCTGCCCAAGACAACCTTTTAATATGTGGTGTTGTTACACTGCCTGTACTTAAAACTGTGGAAGTGTTTCCCCCCATATGTTTTTGATCGAGATTGTTTATGTTGGGAGCTAAAATTGCCATTTTAGGAGCTGTCCATGGCAGGAAAGCGCATTCCACCCCTAATCTGCTACTAATTTGTACTTTTTTCTCAAATGCTTGTGCATAATTCATTTCTGTTACAAAGTTTGGGGGATTTTGCATCTCCACATCCACCCGAAGCGCCTCCATCAGTCCTGCAGTGAACATATCTACTTCTTGTTATTGTCGAACTGAAGTTGCTCTGGCAATGAGAGTTTGAAATTGACGTTGGTACCCTTCTACTGTTTTTGTTTGTTTGAGATTAACTAATTCTCCTAATGGATCGTTGTTTAATGGAGCTTCAAATCCCAAGAGGCAATATGATTTAATTTGTTCCCATGTAAGCCCAGACTCTTATTGCTTAAGCCTATGGAACCATAATTGGGCTTCTCCTGCCATGTGGAAGGCTGCTAGACCGCTCTTTCCCTCTCATATGTTCTTTGACCGTTGAAAAATGGGTCACAGTGATACAACCATCCCAAGGTGTTCTCTACACCATTATATGAAAGAAACTCCAATTTGGTGTATTTTGGGACAATTCAGGCTTCCATATGTCTTACTAGCTATTTTACTGATGGTGTGGTTGAGTTTTGGTTATTGTTTCCTGATCTAATCTTGCTATCTTGTACTTTTCCTTGCTCGAAAATTGCAACTATATCATGCAATTTATTGCCTTGACATTGTCATGTAATTCTCATGGATTTTGACTTACTTTCTGATTTGAATCTACCATTCTCCAATCTAAATCTTGTATCGTAGTTGTTACTTGGTCATAATCCCCATGATGTCCAACTCTAATACCATGTTGTTATAATCCCGTGAATCGGATCTTGTCATAGGTTACTAGAAAATCCTTTCGATTTCCTTTGCTCACATTCCTGCCCTTTCATAAAGCACTTATATTTGCTTTTAGAAAAACCTTTACAATTCTTCCTCAATTTTTGAGTGTTGAATTCTGATTATTTTATTCAATACACCTCTTTCTTTAACTAGAGAAACATTGTTCCTTACCTAGTACAAAAATTCCTCGTAATTAGAATGATCCTCTAAGATACTTATTAAATAAAGAAACAAATTAAAATTAGAATTCTCACTTTCAAATTCCTAAATTAGTAAATTAAAATTAGAATGCTTACATTCAAATTCCTAAATTAGCTAATCTTAGTAATTAGGATGGTTCCGTAATATGCTTATCAAATAAAGAAACAAATCAAAAATAAGATTCTCACACTCAAATTCTCAAATTAGCTAGCATTTATTCTTGTTCACTTAATTAATGAAAGTACAATAAAAATGGAAAACTTTCTATACTCTCTTGATACAAAGGTGTCTCAACACTCCATGAATGACAGAAATTTTTTATCTTAATTTTTGAATCACCTTTGACCTTTACTGGATATCAAAGGCATTCTACTCCTGAAATCATTGTTGTGTGCCAGCTATTATTGTTGTTTGTTTTCCTTTCCGTGTACATGAAAATTTGTAAGATGCTGTCATATATGATTCCTTTTCTTCTTTTTTTTTTTTTTTGAAAACCCATATATGATTCTTTTAGTCTCTTTTTTCTGCATTTTTACAACTCGGCATCTTATTCTTTATGCTTCTTATGTGCTGTTAAAATGGTTTCTTTCAGGCAGCTTGCTGCCGCAGCTGTGGGTGTTCCTCTATTTGAGATATTTTTTGCAATGAATAAGAAAGGTGAATACAAGCAACAGGTATCCTTGCTCTGCTCATTCATTTGCTGTGGTTTTCTTTGCAAAATAATAGTTTTTTTCCTTGGGATTTATGAAAAGAATATAAGTATTGTGCTTGATATTTGCTTTATGTCTTATTTTAATTTGTTTTAAAGTGAGATAGTTATTGTTTAGGAATTTATACAATGGCTGAACTAAATTACTGAAAATAGAATTGAAAGAGAATGAAGAACAAGACTTAACAAAGAATTTACTTGGATTTGAGGTCTCCTCTTGTCTGAAACTGATGTTATGTCTGGAATTTTAAACTCAAATTGTTTTTAAACTCAAATTGTACTCCTGTTTAAATCCTGTGCTTCTAGGATTACTGTTCTCATGCGCTTACACATAACCATGTGGGAATGTAGTGTTTTATCTATCAACCCGTGTACTTTTTACCTTCTTTCTCTTTGAGTAGCTGCTGTTAGTTGTTATCTATTCTCTCTAAAGATCAGATGATGCTATAGGCAGTGTACTTGAAAAGAAAAGGAACCTTTCAAGATTCTCCAACAATATCCTCTAAATCATCAAGTGCTGCCAGCCGCTTAAATCCACAATCGCCCACAGACGGTAGAGGAGACCTATTTGTTGTGAGTACTGAGGAAACTGATGATGCTGATGATACAGATTCAGATTTTTCTGAACTGTCTGGTTTCCAGAACATTTTGAGAGATATGATTCCTGGTGTAAAGGTCAAAGTTTTGAAGGTGACTGCACCAGCAAAGGTGGATAGAGACTTCATATCAAAGGTGATTGAACAAATTATGGATGAAGAAGATGAAGACAAAGATATTGAATTAGAAAATGCAGAAGCAGAGGATGAAATCAGGGGTGGTAGTGACGAAGAAAAGGATGAGATTGAACTGGATGCTGGTCGTGAAATCTTTGATAATGAGGAGCATAGTGAAATTGCTTTTAAAGTTGTTGTTGGAGGTATTTCTCAGAAATTTTCGGGCAGTGTGGCTGCTAAAGAGTCTCTTAGAATTCCTGCTAAGGTAGAGCAAATGGGAAAAAGGTCATTTTCTTTTTCTATAGAGAAAGATGCCAATCCACATGATTCTGTTGCCAAGGAACCAACTTCACAAGCAAGAAAATCTAAGCTTCAAGGTCCTCGTAGTGTGGAGCAGGTTATGTTTGATCTTGCCAAAGTCATTGGTAGGGAGAAGATACCATTAAAGGTTGGTTTAATTTCTTTTAGGTCAAATTTCTACATCCTACGAGTAGGTTGGAATTGATATGCTTGTTAATTTTGGTAGTGACAAATGGTTACTTTTATTTACTTGTCCACTATACAGGTGCTGAAAGATGTAGGCGAACTTATAAGTCTTACCCTCAATCAGGCTCAAAATCGTCATCAACTATCTGAAACAACAACTTTCCATCGGATAGAAATATCATCATCTTTGGATCCTCTTAATGGTTAGTCGTTTAAGTAGTTCCTTTTATGCAAGGTCCTTGTTGGAGTTGCTAAGCAGCTTCTTCTAGGATTCTGTTTAATCATGTTTTCACAGCTGTTACTTCTTTAAACAAACATAGAACTAATTTCTCTTTACTAACATTGTAGGATTATATATCGGTGCTCATGGCCTGTATACATCTGAGGTGATACATATCCAACGTAAATTTGGTCACTGGCAAGACGATCGTGCATCAAAAGAGCCTACTAATCTCGAGTTTTATGAATATGTGGAAGCTATAAAATTAACTGGAGATCCTTACGTACCTGCTGGACAGGTATTCCTTTTTCCTTTTGTTTTGTTGCTGAATAAAAGGTAATGTCTTATGAACATTATTTGTAATTTAAGAAAATAGTGTGGAATGTGTGGCAACATTACAATAGAATAGAATTCTTTATTTAAACCACTTAAACACAAATTCTTATGCATGGTTTCAACCTCTGATTGGTTGTATTGTTCCTTGCTTGCTTTGTTCGAATTGATTGGAGGAAGACATGATAGTTCTGCTTATCGATCTAAACTAAAATGAAATGGGAAGAATCATATAGTTGTATCTTATTTCAGTAGATCTGAATGCTTTCATTTCCATAGGTGGCATTTCGTGCAAAGGTTGGAAAAAGATATCAGCTTCCTCATAAAGGCATCATTCCTGAGGAATTTGGAGTGGTATGTTGTTAGCTTGTATGCTAAATTTGGAGTTGCCCCCTTCTGCTTTTCTGGATGTTCCTTTTTTCTTATAATTTTATTGGAGGACTCCTTCTGACTTGCTCACATTATAGATTGCTCGATATAAAGGACAGGGGAGACTTGCAGAACCAGGATACCAAAATCCTCGATGGGTTGATGGTGAACTTGTTATTCTTGATGGAAAGGTTCCCAATTGATTTGCTGTCTTGTCTGGGAGCTTTGATGTTTCCCTACACGAGAATGAATTACCTTGTGACATTTTTCTTTTTTTTTTCTCTTGCAGTACATTAAAGGGGGGCCTGTTGTTGGATTTGTGTATTGGGCGCCTGAATATCACTTTCTGGTGTTCTTTAATCGATTGAGGCTCCAATAAGCAGATGCATGTACATATAGTTTGAACTCGTTTGCTTCTGTTCCCTCAATATAAGGTATACCTAGGAATTTCGGCAAATTCATTGATTGTACAAAAATAAAAATGAGATGCAAAATACTTGTACTAACGATGTTATCTTTTTCCCTCTTTATCTTGCAGTCTTGGAAGATAATTTTGACCTGGACCTGTTTTTCATTGATTTGTGTACTGGAGGGTGTCTTAAAATCTGGTTTAATGTGCAATGCTTAATATTTGCCTGACCACTGCACTTGCTTGTTCACCACAATTATCCTAAAAGCCTCAGGCCTCAAGATGAAGTAAATATTCAGCGCCTTTTGTGCTGTTTCGCCTTTTTCTGAGTCTGTCAATGTGTTGACTAATAATGTGCTGGTCAGTGCTAATCTTTTTGGTACGTGTATGAAATTTTATAGATATAGAGTAGTTTCATCTGGACTCACTTGACCACAGATTTTAGTGTGAATTATGTAATGGCAAACTGAAGATCCATATAAATATACGAAATTCGAAGTCATCTGTTGGAATCAGTTTGTAATATCTGTCATAAATCCATTTTAGTCTGGCAACAATTCCAGCTTTAACAAGTTCTTTTATTATTTATGAAATGATTCATGTGTATTAATGCCCTATATTTTAGTAAATTTTCCATACTTGTTGAATGTGATTCACTCAGTTGGTATGTACCTCCTCCGTACAATGTCAACTCGGTACTTACCTCATTATAAGAAATGACTGTGCGATATGCTCAAAGTCCTTGTGTTGGAATGAATGAAGTCTAGGGATCATGAAGGAGCAAGTGATACAAATATGAATCTGATTAATTATAGTGGAAGTGAAATTTGATAATTGCACCAATTTGTACTTTATATGTATATACATATTATATTTGCTGACGTAATTTTCGTTTCGGGAATTATTTATTTTAGTTGTGCTTGAGATACTTTATTTTACCGAGGGTACTTTCATCATAAAAGGGAAACATAACTTAGTTACTTTCTCCCTTACAAGAGGCTTTCATCGTTATATTTCACATCCTCCTATATTCTGCAGACACCAAATTTGCAAACTAGCATGGACTTTGTTAATTTACGGGTTAGTTTAGGATGTCTAATTTCGTTAGGGGAGAAAACTCGACTTGATTCTTTCCACTACCCTTGGTTAATTTTGGTGGTGATAATACAAGTAATTTATTTTGTAGTACAATTAACTATATAGACAAAAGACACGTGATCACACAAAAGTGCTGTGCTTATTCGAACAATTTATTAACTACCGCATCTACAGACGTCTACTCGTCTTGTTTCTTGGGCGTACCGAAGGACACCTCGCTGGCTACGATGGCTCCTCTTTGTTTTGCCATGTAAAGCCCAACATGATGCATCAACTCCTGTGAGAAATCAAAATAAGGAACGATTTTTTATTTATATTTATTTGGGTCTTATACATCCAGTGTAGAAGTGAAAATGATTGATTACCTGAGGATGAGCTAGAGCGCCTTTGGTGTGAAGTGGAATATCAAAGGTAGCACAACCACCGGAGTACACGATCACGTCCTTTAGAGGGGTAAGAAATCCCAGATTTCTGGCTGACATTGTCGAACAAACAAAATCCAGCACGCAAATGTCTGTGCATATGCCCACAACCAGTATCTGCAATAATGTGATCAGATCAGATCAGATCAGATGTTGCAGCAGAAGTTAAGCCAAACTTTCACTGTTGATTTGCAATCAAACATTTTTCTTGATACAACTGATTTGGAAGATATTGGATTTTTCCACTTACAGTTTTTATTTGATTGTTTTTCAACCAGTCCACGAAAACATTGGAGCCATCATCCTGGATAGACCCCAAAAATCCATCGAAGCAGTCTTTACGCCTGATTGTTACGTTCCCTTCTTTTTCTAACCATTGCAAAGCTGCATAGCATAAGAAATCAACATTAGAGGGACAAACAGAGAAAGTCAGGAGCGATGAAAACTTCATGATTAGACAGTAAGCAGTAAGAAGTAACAAAGAGTAACTTGGCAAAAATACCGGGAACCAAATTAGATTCTTCAGTGCCAGCAATACAGTGCGGAGGATAAGGGTCCTCAGGCTTGTCAGGATGATGAGAATCAAGAAACGTCATTATAGGCCACCCCTTCTCACAGAACCGCTTAGCAAGCCTTGATGATTCGTTAATCATTCCTGTAATCTGCCTATTTGGCTCTCTTGGAGCCTGGAAGAAAGAAATAATTACGGTCAACATATGCAAATTTTAGACCATCATTAAAAAAAAGTGAGTGAAGCTAAAAGAAACAGAGACAGTGATGAAGAAACCAACACTGCAGCTCCCCTGTTTAGGGTTACGAAAGATCATATTAAGAATGGTTAAAGATTGAGAACAAATACAATACCAAATTTCCAGCCCCAACAGTGCAAAAGCCATTAAGGATGTCTACAATAACAAGTCCAGTCACTCCATCTTCAGGCAAAACCACAGTTTCTTGATCCAAAGGAAGCTCATTTTTTACAAGGTCAATGGTCTGAGTTACCATTTGTAATTGAATACCAAGGCAAAACAACGTCCTGATTATGAACTCAACTTTTGGTGACCGATGTAAAGAAGTGTGAAGTTAAAGAAGATGCAAGCATATCCTTATCACATATCTGTGCAAACCTCCGAGTCTTTCCAATTTTATCAAATGTCAAAAGCCCATGACAAGATGACTGGTACCTAACCTCCACTAACACAAGCCAACAAAGCATCCTTGTCACAGCAGTCTTCGATTCCTAATATCTACAGTGATGCATGCATGACTTTAGTGACCAAACACAATGTGATGAGGCTCCGCCAATTAATAAGAATCTCGGGCCGGTCCATTTACCAGTAATTCATCTTCCATCCCAGTGAACTACAGAAATGAAAATAATTTTTTCTTATATATGCAGCCATGTCTCAGGAGTTTTCTTCCTAATCTTTCCCACCGGGCAGAGCAGAGGCATTAAGTATTGGCAGAGGCATTAAGTATGATTCAATACAAAAAGGTTAAACTATGACTACCTATTTATAAAATAGGTATTACTTTATCATTTACTATTTGAAAAATTAGTACATTTTATCTTTTAATGTTTATAAATTAGTGTAAATTACTCTTTTAATATTAATTTTATTAAAGTCTTGTTAATTACTTTCTTAGTAATTAGTGAATAATTCATTTATAAAATATTGACAATTAACATTTATCGAAGATAATTTTAAAGGAATTAGTGTTAAAGGATAAAATGTACTATTTTATAAACATTAAAAAGCAATATGTACTATTTTGTAATATTATGGGATAAATTACACTATTTTATTAATGTTAAACGATAAAATGATACCTTTAAAAATGTTAAGGGTCAAATTAAATTATTTTTCAAACGTTAAGGAGTAAAGTGAATCTTTTGCCCTCTTTCTTTTTTATCAAACACTCAATATCATTTTTCATTTTCAACATCTCTTACGTGTTTCAAAACCAAGAAAATACAACAGAGCCCATACACTATTCTTATTCATGTAGACCTTTTATCAATCACCTATTTCGCTTATAGCAGTAGACACCAAGCGGACACAACATGAAGTTCTATCCTACATACATCTTGTAACAAACAATGTCACCTAGACTTTTTATTAAGCATGTTCAACTCCTACACACTCAGACACATCCTGCCCAACGTACTTTTGCCTAGACCTTTTGTCAGACACCTATACCTTGTTAGTTTACAGGTTTTATGTATTTTCATATCAAATTTACGGCCAATTTAAGGTATATTGCTCCCAAATTGATGCTAAGGTGTTTGATTATCTATTTAGTTGATGTACATTACAGTTAGAAGATTAAAAGTGAAGAAAATCAGAGAAATTGCTATAAAATTTCTAAAATTTGGAGTAAACCGAAGTCACCTTTCACCTTGTCGTTTAATTATCAAGACTTGTCGTTTTACTTAATTATGGGACTTAAATGTGGAAGGTTAAATGACGCCATTGTACTCTCTATCAAGTGCCATTTAAGTACCTGACGAGCTTTTTCAAACTGGATCTTCATCTTCCATTAGTTGCAACTTATGCAACTTGCCTCCACTTGTAACTAACATATATATATATATATATATATTGTAAGTCCTACGGTACCCAAGAGGGGGGTGAATTGGGTATTAAAAACTTTTTGCAAACTTAAACTAGCAACCTACTTCAATTGGAAAACTAAATGCAATCACTAAACCAATATTCAACCTAATATGGAATGTTAGTGCAAATGTCAAAGTAA
>JAOXYD010000136.1:19720366-19736953 GCA_028565735.1 Pinacopodium congolense
GCATATTTCTAGAGAGAGAGGGATAATGGAAAGTACCTTTCTCTCTCCTCCGGCGAAGCGAACGTTGCACTACACTTTCGCTGGAATGTCCGACCCCAACCCCTACTCTTCCACCATTACCGCCGCCGCAGCCAACGGATCCTCCAACAAACGTTCCAAGCCTCCGCCCCGTCCTTTAGCTGTGCCGCCGGGACACGCGTCGTTCCGCCTCCTTTGCCACGCCTCGCGCATCGGAGGCATCATTGGCAAGTCTGGCAACATTATCAAGCAGCTCCAGCAGACGACCGGAGCCAAGATTCGGGTGGAGGAACCTCCGGTGGACTGTCCTGACCGCGTCATCACTGTAATCGGCCAGAGCGCGATTCTTTCGATGATTTCGATCGCTGAGGAGGAGATTGAAGTGTCGAAGGGACAGGACGCCTTGGTTAGGGTTTTCGAGAGGGTCCTTGAGGTGGCCGCGGAGACGGACGGGAACGGAATGGTGGCCGGAGGAGTGGTTTCGTGCCGGTTGTTGACGGAGGCCAGTCAAGTAGGGTCTGTGATTGGAAAGGGAGGGAAGATTGTGGAGAAGATGAGGAAGGATTTTGGGGTAAAAATTAGGGCTTTGACTGATAAGTTACCTGTTTGTGCTGAGCCAACGGAGGAGATGATTGAGGTAAGGAGTAGTTTAAAGTTTTGAAATGAAAATTCCAAATTTGAAAGGCTATTGCAACCTGAAAATACGTGTGTTTTGAGGTTTAATGGGTTTATGTGGAAAGTATTTGGCATTACGCATAGCATCTATATTGGGACAAGTAATTTATTGATGAAAGATGATCTTGCAACTTCTGTGTCTGCAATGAGTTTCTATGGAACCAGGCTTGTGTGATTGAGCATGTCGGGTTTGGGTACAACGCTTTTAAATCTAATGGTAAACTTCCACATTTGTTGGTTGACTTTTGAGTTCTCTCAGCATTCTGAAAGGGTTTATGTAGGCAGTTGGTTCAACTGTCTTGTTTTGAGGAGACTAACTGTCTTCTCATTTTTAATGATCTTATTTTCTAGTGCTCTGAATGGTATCTTTGGAGGGTAACAATTAAGGGTACCAAATTTACGTTTCTTAGTTGCATAATGAAAACATAATTGTGAACTGAAAAATGAATATACTCTTTGGCAAGGAGCCGAGTATGAAAAGATTGAAGCTTTCAAGTAATGCTACTTCAGAAAGAATGTTTTGGTTGTTGATGAAATTGTCATTGCTCTTTGTTATATTACTTTTATGGTAAACCTTAATGTGTAAAATTTAAATGACAAACATTGATTTCTGAATATTCAGTACAAGTGTTCGGTTTTAACTTGTTCTGCAGTTACTTTCTGGAATTTTAGCAAAAGAAGCTATTGCTGCTTGTCAGTTAAATCCATCGGTTGCATTGTATAGTAGATCTAGGATTGGGACCTTTTATTTTAATTTTTTTTCTTTCTTGTTTTGGTTTTAGGTTGAGTTTATCTAAACCAACATGGACTGCCATTCCCTATTGTTTAGGAGGTTGTGTGGTCTGTTTTCACTCTTTGTTGTCTTTATCCCTTGTATTGTAACATTGATTCCCTTAGGTGATTTCAGGATTTGTTAGGTCCAAAATGTTTCATTTCACAGAAATCATATAATAAACACCAGAATCACCTTTTGTAGTATAGTAGTAAAATCTAATTTAGAGACAGGAGAATTAATTATGTGAAGATAAATAAAATCCAGATCATTTATACGATTATGATGGTAAAGATCACACTCATCGGTATTTGCCAAAAGTTCTTCTGTTCCACACTATTTTAATTCATTTGAACAAAAAAATGATTGAAATTCTGATAAATTCAGCTCGTACATGGATAGCACGATAAATTAAAATTTTTGATACATTCAGGAAATAATTTGAAATTCTAATGTAGTCTGGCTTGTTTTGTGAAAATGGTTTATGTATGCAGATTGAAGGCGATGTAATGGCTGTGAAAAAAGCTCTTGTGGCAGTGTCCCGCTGCCTTCAAGATTCTCAATCGGTTGACAAGACAAGGATGACTGACAGCAAGCTTTTTGACGCAATTCCAAAGGAATCCTTGCCTGAAGCTCGCATTGAATTTCCTTCACAGCATAACACAGTGCTACCAACCTTGCCTAGCAGCTCTGCTGCGTACACTCAAAGATTTCATTCTTTGCCATTAGAGTCTGTTAGGATCCCCATTGTGGATGCAAAATGTCTACAACAGGATGTAGTTTTTAGGATTCTATGCTCAAATGACAGGGTTGGTGGTGTTATTGGAAAGGGAGGGACCATCATCAAGTCTCTTCAAAATGAGACAGGTGCCACTATAAGTGTTGGAGCCACTGTAGCTGAATGTAATGAAAGATTAATCACAATAACTGCGTCAGAGGTTTAGATGCTATTCACAATGTTCTTTTCCTTATCTTTATTTTTCTTCATATGGGTTCTTTGGCTGTGTTGTATGAAGAATAATACATATCACCTTCCTCTTTTGTTGTTCAGAATTCAGAATCTCGATATTCAGCTGCACAAAGGACAACTGTTCTTGTTTATTCTAGGTCTGTAGAGGCTGGCAATGAGAAGGGGCTAGATTCTGCTTCAATTCAGGGCTTCCAGGTAACTGCAAGGCTTGTAATCACTGCAAAGCAAGTTGGTTGTTTGTTGGGAAAAGGAGGCTCCATCATTTCGGAAATGCGGAAGCTAACTGGTACCAGCATAAAAATATTAGGGGCTGATCAGGTCCCAAAGTGTGTGTCACAGGATGATCAAGTAGTACAGGTATTTTTTCTTTATTTTATGGTATACACATCATTACGTGTGATTTGCTTGACTGGGCAAACAAGTCATACTTTCATACAATAAAACATTAAAAGGCAAGCAGTTTGCTTTTAAGGATGAGAAAAGAGGTTGGACGTGTACAACATGAAATATTACCTTAATGTTATTTCTCATGTGTTTTTGGTAGTTCAGACTACAAAACAAAACCTTTATGGAAAATTAAAATATAATTTATGTGAGATGTTTGGTGATGCCATTTTTATTTGCTTTAATTTATTTTTTACTTTTTGATTCAACAGATATCAGGAGACTTCATGCATGTGAAAGATGCAATATACCATGTTACTGGCAGACTTAGAGATAACTTATTCTCCAGCATGCATAGCACTGGAACAAAGGGCACTTCTTCTGCATTAACTGAAACAAGTTCCTATGGAGGATTGAGGGATCCACTAAAGGATGTTGCAAGGGATCCACTAAGGAATGTAATGAGGGATCCACTGACAGATCCATTGAGGGATCCATTGAGAGATCCATTAAGGTTTGAAGTGAGGGATCCATTAAGGGATACAATAAGGGATCCTTTAAGAGATTCATTAAGGGATACTGTGAGGGACCCATTGACAGCTCCATTCAGGGATTCCTTAAGGGAGTCATTGGGAGGTCCTGGCTCACTAAGCTTACACTCATCACTTAGTGCTGCTCAAAGTCTGGGTCAACACACTACTTTCACTAAGGTGGATCATTTTGGGCTTTCCCTTAATAAGGATCGTCCTCCTTCACCAAGGCTATGGGCAGGACAGGTAAGTGCATTGTCCCCGTTATCCACATACCCAACATAGTTATAAAAGAGTTTTCCTTTGAATTCTTTATAATATATATATAGAGCCAATTGCAGACAACTGGAGTTAATTCAAGGAGCAATAATGATTCCAGTAGAGGATTGGCTTCCTTTAAAGGCAGTTTAGAACTTGGCAGGTTAGCAATTCATCCGCTCTGGAGAAAATAATAATGGAAATATTATTAAGTGGAAATAATACATTCTTTTGGCTTAGTAATATATGACCTTTTGCGCTTTAGATTAAATTTTTAAAAAAAGAGCTTATGATTAGTAATTTTAGTTGGTATTTAATAATTTTAGTAGCTGTTAATTATATTAAGTCATACAAAGTATGCAGAACGTGTAGAATAAAACACCAGAAGAGAAGGGGAAATGTCCAGTTGAAGATATTTTACAGAACCCACATATGGTTAAATAAAAAGATTTTTAGTGCTAGCTGTTGTACTGTTATCTAACATTCTGCATCAGTAATGTTTATGGGTACAGTGGAAGCAAGTCTGCTGTTGTGACCAATACGACTATAGAGATTGTAGTTCCTGAAAATGTTATTGGTTCTGTATATGGGGAGAACGGTGGCAATTTGACTCGATTAAGACAGGTATGTCTTCAATACCTGATTTTGTATGTTGGGTTTGCTTCTACTTGGATTCTATTCTCTATGATAGTTCAAATAGTCAATCGCTATAATTTTGTTGGCTCTATTAGATTAGGCTACGGTGATTTACTCATTCACCTTGGCCAAACTAAGCTGGTCAACGTGAGCTATGTTTCATTGTCTACCAACTTACCTCTACCAACTTACCTTCCTGCATTCGAGACTGATTGTGATTTGATCAGAATTCCTTTCTAAATTTACATTCTTTCATGCTTGTTATGAGCAGATATCTTTAGAAACTTGAATAGTAAAACTGGTCTTTGTGAAAACTGATCTGATAGCTTAGATGTTACATGGTTGCAGCTCAAATTTATACTACTAATTACAGAAGAAAATTTTCATGGTCCAAATTTGAGATCAAAGGACAATGATATCATCAATTCAACTATCTAAATTTACAATGTAAACATTTAAATTGATAGCCCACTATAGTAGCGATACAAGCTCAAAAACTTTTCCGATTTTAGCTCAAAAACTTTTCCGATTTTACTGCAATAATTTCAACAATCTTCATAATTATCATTACAAACAAAACTTAATCACATGCATAAATAATTTCACATCTTCCAGAAAAGAAACCGGTAAATATTTACTAGTTACATTGAATTATCACAGGCAAGGAGGTATTATGTATATTATGGAACAAAAATCCCTTAGTTGAATCAGTTGCGCAACCCTGTTTGCAACTCCATTTCTCATATAATAATGAGATTGAACCATAATTTTTCTTTGATGACCTTGATTGATATATAATGAGGAAATAACGAATCTTTAAATGCGTTATATATAGATATATATATATATATATAAATCAAGCATATGAGACACATTTTTTCGTTTTTAGTGGGGTTTTACAGTTATGTGTACATAATTTAATCCTTATTGATTTTCTAAATTCATGCAAACATATTGTTGAACCTTAAACCATTTTAACATACAGTTTAGATCTGAACATAAATCAAACTTCAGCTTATCCTCTGGTGTTAATCAGATCTCAGGTGCCAAGGTTATAGTGCATGAACCTCGTATAGGAACAAGTGACAGGATTATTGTTATATCTGGGACACCTGATCAAACCCAAGCAGCTCAGAGCCTTCTTCAAGCATTCATCCTCACTGGATAATCATGAGAAAAATTTATTGGTCATCTTTATGCTTCTGTACAGAAGAAGACTGCATGCTTTAGGTGTCTTTATGATATGCCCACCCGTCTTTTCTTGCATAGGCTGTTCTTATGACTCACTTTTGTCTTCTAGTTATCCAAGGACACTTCACAAACAATAAATTATGTGTAACCATTTTGAACTTTTTCAGCCTGGCAACTCTCTAATTAACATTTTTTGTGGTTTTTAAAAATATCAATAGAGAACATGATGTGCTTTGAAATTATTGTTCATTTTATCTAAAGTTGAAACTCTTAAATAATGCATGTACACGCCAAAACAGAGTAAGGTCAACTTTCATGGGGCTTCAATTGGCCAAATACTTGAATATCTCCTCGATGAAACATGGGAATATGATAATGAATTTGTGGTCAAAAAGTCCTGGAGAGGCAGAATTATCCTTGAACATATGAAAATAATTATCCCTCGAAATGATTTCAATAACAAAAGAAGAGTGGTTTCAACAACAACAACAACAACCAAAAAATATATATATAGAACATGATCAACAATCGCCAGAAAACTTCAATGTTACCTTTCTTTAGCATCTGAACTTGGGGAGTTCATCTGAAATTTCTCATTTCATAACCATCTGTATGTGGGAGTTCAATCTGCAAGTGATATAGTAATAGGGTATGTGCCCTCGTTATTGACCAGAGGACTCGAGTTATTGAGGAGCTACTTTATATTAGGGATTTTGGTGTTCAAGGATTTGATTATGATTTTTTATTGTATAATGTTTCTTCTCAAGACAGATTAATGGCTTGTTCAGTTATGTTCAAAATATGTTCCTAGATAAGAATTTGATGCTGGATTATTCCAGTTGTTCTCACCCTGATCTTGTCCTCTGTCTCTGGGAACTTCTGTTGTCTACCACGGGAGTACGTGAAGCCTTAGGCTGTGTTTAATTTTGGGGAGTTCTTTTAGGACATCAAGGGCAGGCAATTTAGGATTATATGTGACGGGATTTACAAGTTGATCATATTGGCTTTTATTGTTTGATGTATTAAGTGTCTGAGGAGCTGAGTGTTTGAGGAAACATGTTTGATGTGTTCGACGAGGGCATCATGACGAGGCAGCAAGTTTGTGTGTGGGCACAGATCTCATGTTTCCTTGGTCCGAAATTGCTAATATTGGCAGTTACTGATGTGCTTCTCAGAGCTTTATTTCCTCTTTTTCCTCTTAGTTGGAGGATCAATTCTGTAATTGAAGACGTTGGTACACATTGCTTGTTGTAATGCTAAACATTCCCTTGCACATCTCGATCATCAATCCTTGAGCTGCTCTGCGCCTACGTAACTTTTGCCTTTTTATCTATTTCAAAATAAAAAAGAAAGCATTAGGAGAGAGATAGGATGTCTGAAGTGAGGGTGGAAATACGAGTGGATACGAGTAATACTTGAAAAGCTATCACTGAATTTAAACCAATGCAATGCTCCATACTGTATGGGTTCTCTTGAGGCTAGGCATTTTTGTATTTTTGGGAGTGATGCGGTCAAATTTTGCTTAAAAAGATTTTAAAAAATACTGCAATATAGGAATTTTACGAGAAATGCAAAATCATGGAGATTTTTTAATCTTGTTGAAATGCAAACAATTGAGCAAATAGATCAGTCCTACGTGCCTAAACAAAAATGTTGGTGCCGAATTAAGGAACTCATTAAACAAAACACTAGCTGTTAGTTCGCCAAATGTACTGACCAAAAACTTTATGGATGTATGTGCGTCGCGTTGTATTTTATTGCATTTTATCATAGTCGATTTCCTACGCTTGAGGAGGATTCAATGGATTCTGACACGGATAAAAGAATGAAGCATCAAGTACAGCGGTAAATATGAAACCAACATTGCAATCATTTGTTAAATTACAGGTACAATGTAGGCAAGGATTGGATTCGAAATGTTGAACTCACATCATCTATTCGCTTGTGAATTAATTGCTAATCAGTTGTTCCATTAAAAAATTTATAATTTTTTCCCCAAAAAAAAAAAAATTCTACAGCCAAGTGCCAAATGTTTGCTTTCTATCAGTTAATTACCAAACTTACTTACCGTTGATCTAAATATTTTTATTTCTCCAGACCTGAGTAAGGTAATCAGTGTGTTTTGTCATATCTTCCGAGGTCATTTTTTTATTTTGTGTTAAGAGAAGTTTTTCTGAGGAAACTTGATACTTCTACACGTTCATAGAACTAACCTCCTCACATCATTAAATTCAAACCAGGTTTTCTTTCAAAAGATACACCATTGGATATAACAATTCATTAAAAGTAGGGTAGACACGGTTGGTGAAACAAGACAAATTATCATACAAACACGATTGGTGGCAGATTCACAGACTGCTTGTAGAGATGCCAAATCCTTTAGATACTTGTACTTGTAGGAGGTACAGGCTTCAGAGTGATCTCAACATTATCATGGACTCCTTGTAGCAATAGCTCACCATCATATGCAACAACTTTACGCTTCTTTGCTGCTCTTAGTGTTCCAACCAATGCTTCAAATATGTTAGCACATCTATCATCATTAAATAGCACGCCAAAGGTGACCTATGAGATAGACAATTAAACTCCGTATCAGATCTAGATTAAAAAAGACCATCTCAAACGGGGTAAAACCAGCTCGAACTCATCCAATCTGGCTCTGAAATGAATTGCACCCCAAAAATATAGAACATTACTGCAAATTGAACTCAGAGAAACATAAGATTTTTTTGGGAAATAACAGAGAAACATAAGATATTCATTAGATTTCCACATGTTGGTTTGAATAACTTGGTTTAGCTTCACAATTTGGCCTGCATAATTTGGCACATCTGTTGATCTAAAATTCAACCCTACAGTTGATTTTACTGCCAATATTTATTCCATGAGTACTTCTATGCACTTTCTTCGGTCTTTCTCATCTACAGCATATTGATTCAAGTTGTCGCATTAAGGCATAAATTTTGAACAGTTGGTTATATTATATGGCTCATTAGCCAACTGATTCCTGGTAAGTAGTGATTTGATGATTTCTAATGGTAATGAAAGATGTATGACCCTAAAGAAAATTCAAAAACTAAATTAAGAACATTTTGCAGTGGTGTGACTGGGGAGTGCAGAAAGTTAATTGCACAAGTTGGATTACCATATTCTCGAATAAATGTTCAGGACTCAAAGTAGCTTGCTCCATTGACTCTTCCTTCAGCCGAAGTCATTGTTTGTATTGTCCCTAGCAAGACAGTTTTTCTATTCTTCTTCATAGAGAACTGACTATCATACTAGGGTGCTCCTCCACATGTTTTTGATAGAGCAGTAACACAAGTGATCCACCCATAGTTTTTTTATTCTACTAGTCAGGACATTCTAGGATTGTGGAATTATGCTGTAAGTTACAACTTTTCCCAAGATTCTGAAAAAAGGTCTAATATACATTAAAAGATCCAATTTCTCTAATATGTGGAGGTTTGTTTTCCCTTTCCTTTTTCTCTTTTTCAGGGTTATAGTTTCCCCCCTGCAGTGATATTGGTTTGATATGCGATACATCACAATCAACTTTAGATCATCAAGAATTAAGAAAGGCCTTTTGCCAGTAGCCACCGTCTAAACATGTAAAATAGGACCTAAAGCATTTGGCCGATGCACTTAATAAACAGTTAGTTTCATTAAGTTAAGAGGACATTTAGTTGGGTTATGAGTTGTGAGTTGTAATTTTTTATTATAGTTGATGTTTTTTTTAATTATTTTTGTACTGTATTAATGTGTTTTCTTCTTCGATTTTTATGCTTAGAAAACAAGAAACCAAAACCAAAAACTAAAGTCGAAGTAAACATGGCCCATCTGTAAATTAGAGCTTGCTCACACAATCATTTCTTCTCTTGCACTTTACGAGTTACCTAAAATAGAGTGGAGCCATTTGAGAACTAAGAGATTCCCCAGAGTCACCAAACAAAGGATCCACACATCAAGGTTTCATCTTTTTGTGACATAGGAATAACCAATTTCCTGATGGAGGGTTCATATATGATCAATGTGGAGATATAATGAAAGGATTGGCAGTATCATTTCTTTAAGAAAACAGCTATCATTTACCAACCGTTCTTCCTATTTCCTAGCAGCCCACTGTCATTTGGCTCTCTCCCCTTTTAATACAATAGCATTAGCTTACTTTTTGTTAAGAAAAACACTCGACGAAGTGGGAAATGTGCAGTTAATTTCAAGTTATGATTCTGAAATAATGTGTAAAATCAGACAAAATACAGTGCCCTTGGACCTCTGCTGATATGAAGAGCAACGTTCAAGGATGTTGAATATCCTAGCCTCTGAATAACTAAATTTTTTACCGCTAAAATTGATCCATGTATCAAATCTTTTGTTTGGATCCTAAGATCTAGATGCATTTGTGCCTTTTTTGGGTAAATAAGTGTGTAAATGCTCAAAGTTCAATCCAGCACCCAACAGAAAGCAACTTTCTACAAGATACAAACCAGAGCAGACATAAACACGTAAACCTCATTCCTGGGTCCCTGTGCGAATGCTCTCATGAATCTCGACTTACCCGCATTTGATTATTGTTAATTACCCTAGTATTACTGATAAACACAATGCAGTCAATGCATTGGCGATCAAGATTTTGACATTTTACAAAAAGTATCCCGAAAAGGGAATCAAAAACCGACTTTTGATGAGAAGCCGTTAAGCATCGTCTTTATGAACTAAAAATGCACCCATAACATAGATCCATTCACCATCAAATAGATTGTCCAGTCAATTAGACCAGATCAGAACCAATCCAGGTACAGAAAAAAAAAGAGAGGGAGAAAATAAAAAGAAAAAGAACAGTAGGACGTTACCTTGTAGGAACCGTCAGGTTGGATCTTGCCCAGCCTTTGGATTTCCTCTTTGAGTCGCTCGACCTCCTCTTCGACATTCATGGCTTCCGTTTCTTTTTCTCTTCTTTACGAAAAAAGACGGTGGTGTAAGGGAAATAACCAAGAATGAAGATATGTACCGGATATTATAGCTTCTCGAAAAGTGACAAAATCAATTTTTTGCCACGTTTCCTCGAACCCACAGTATCACCATGACCCATACGGTGAACTTATCAGCACCATTCACCTTTTATGACCCCTTCAAAACTAAGGCAACTCTTGTCGTAATGGCCGCACCACTTGAATGAAAGCCACTACCAAGCGTCATTTCTAAGCCTTCGTCAGCTACCTTCAGAACACACCGTCCTTTTTTGCTTCTTCTCAGACTCCATGAAACAAGAACTTCCCTTTCTCTATTTTACAAGTTCAATTCTACCCATCTTCATTGAACTCCTATATTTGTCCCTTACGTCAAAGACCTGTCATCTAAGCGTTTACAGCATTGGTTCTTTCTTTAGTGTTCATTTCTCCAGATGCCAAATTCCAGTGGACAATTATCAGTTTACATTCCAGATGCAGAGTTCATGAGCATAGAGACCCAGCTAGAGGAAGAAGAAGATGATGATGGTATTGCTAGAGCTGGCCAGGATTCATCAGACAACCACAACGTTGGATATGAAAATAGCTCTGGAGGTGATCTGGACGGTGTTCCCAACATTGGTGTGTACTTTACTTCTACCCAGGATTATCCTTTCTTTCCAGGGCGAAGTTTATGTGCTCGATGGTGTTTCGCCGGGTAAGGTCAGGGAATTCCATTGTTGTTCGAGTTTGGATTTGCTTATCTTATTATTAAAGGAAATCTTGGATCTTTTATCTGGTTATTAGCCGATTATTTGAATTCTGCTTAGTTGTAGTGAGCTAATGATGACTCTAGTTCTTAAGAAGTTGGGATGGTTGGTCTTTTGGATTAGAATTCTTAGTAGTTGTCTCCCACATTCCATCTGATGATGGTAAACTAACTGTATACTGTGTCTACTTGCCGGTGATTAGATAGGAATTTTGTTTGTTTCTGTGCATGAATTGCCTAATTATATATTGTGGTCATGTGATGCTTAATAGCATTCTGCACTGAGTCGACTTAAGTTGTACCAAAAGAAAACACAAGCAAGAAAAAAGTTGGTTCCTTTTGGCAACCAATGAGGCTTTTGTTTTTCCTGTTTATTTTCTTGTCCCAACAATTGAGCGTGTACTTCTTTTTGGTGAAATGTTGCTCTGTAGAAATGTTTGTTGTCTTTGTGAGCTAAATCTGGATTTATTTTAGTTGATGCAATATGTGATACAAGTTATTAGCGTTTCATGTAAATATCAAAAGTTAACTGTGTTATGAAAGGAATTTTATGTTATCGTATAAATTAACTCAGATTTAACGCGCTTCAAATAATTGTGTTCCTTACCTTTTTCTCTTACTGAATCTGAAGTAATTAGGAATATATAAAAAGGTTCAGGCAGTTTTACCACTTCTGGGCGGCTATGAAATTCCTTCCAACATTCCTGCATTGGGGCCAGTTCCTCTTAACCAAAGCGTGTGTAAATGTTAGATTCCTACTCTTTATGTAATTTAATCTTCTCAAAGCAATATTAATATGTCCTTACAGTCATTGCTTTATTTAATTATCTTATAAGGTAGGTATGAGTGACTTACCTGGAAGGTCAACTCAGCCTCATGGAGCTGCTTCCTTAAGTCAGTTCTGAGAGAAAAGAAATGAGAGATGTTTTGAGAAGAAAATTCATTGTGATATACGAAAAGAAGTTGCTTTGAGGTAGAATGGCTATTTGTCTGTGCCTTGAATTCCTTTGCAGTACATGTGTCATTTTGTTAATACCTAAGTTGTCAGACAATTAATCTCCTTATCCATACTGAAATGTAATTGGTTTGACTTAAGAACAGTTTTACCTCGTTACCTTTTGATTTTAATTTCTATTTCATGATGTTAAACAACGTTACACAGTAACTGGATATGTTCGGTTTATCAAATCTAGACTTGTTGTGCAGGAATTGGCATTTTTCTGATGTATGTGGAAGAAAGCCTTTTATTTCTTGTATGGCTTCAAGGCTTTACTCAGTGGATCTGAAATCACTGAGCTTCTGCAACATTCATCAAGCTACACAGAATTTTATTGAATCCAGAACCCTTCTATTCATATCACAGAAATGCATAGCTTCATGAATCATTATTTCATGACTTACCGATATCCGACTATAATTAAATTGCTGTCTCTACTAAATAAAATAGATTATAACTTATTCATATTTAAAATTTCACTTGAACTAATGTAAGACGCTTGTAAAATTTGGTATATAAACTTTTTTAACTACATTCATAATATTATAAGGAATATGTATATATAAAAGCTTTCATAAGCATAAGTGAAAATTAAATTTTATTTAAATTTAATTTAAGTCTAATTTTAAATCTAAATAAATTAAAATTTTTTAAATCAATCGAATTAGTTTTTGATATAAAATTAATGACTTAAATTGGATTTAAATAAATTTAATATTTAATATTTAAATTATATTTAAATTCAAGTAAATTTCAAACTATTTTATTTAGATTCAATGAAAATTGAGTATAAAAATATTTTTTAAACTATATAAAATTATATTTAAATCAAACATTTATCAACCTAAAAAATGTATCCATTTAAAGTAATTATTACTGTATTATTTTTATAATAAATATATTTATGTTACTCTCATATATATGCAATATAATAAATATTGAATTTGTAAATAAAATATTTTTGTGATTTATTTGTTTTTATTTAATTTAATACTTTATTAAAAGGTCACAATATTTATAATATATATTTATTTAATTATTGATATTTTTATTTTAATTATTAAAATAATTCATTAATTGAGTTTAAAATCATTTAAGTCCTTATAATTTGGTAAACTATTAATTAGATCATTATAACTTAATATACTATTAAATAAGTTCTTAAGTTTCAAATTATTTTCAACTATTAGTTTAGCTTTATGTGATATTGTCACGTGTTTTCAAATATATTACATGGAAATGTCATGAGAACATGTTATTAGTCCACGTAAGATAAAAGTAACGAAAGGTTAACAAATAAAAGTAATTTGAAATTTTAAGGACTTATTTAATATTTTTTAAACTATAAGAACCTAATTGATAATTTACCAAATCACAAAAATCTTAGATAATTTTAACCCTTTTAAATAATATGATAAATTTTCCATCAAGACATATTAAAAATATTTTTCTGTTATATTTTAATTTTTATAACATATTTTAACCTTTAACAAAATAATAGTTGTTTTCACCATTGTCTACCATAAAATGCTTGTTCTTATTGTGAGATTTGTGTTTTATAGCCATTTGGATATTTTATATATTAGGATTAACCCTATAACTTATACATCAATATTTCCACTACAATTCCATACATAAACCAAGTCCCCATCATCAAACTCCATATCCAAGTCAAATGTCTATCATCCCCCTTTTTCTCTTTATAAACTATTGTCTCCTTTTGTTCCCTAAGTTGGTTGATGATATATACAATTCTAAGGGCAAATTCATCGTCATACCACTTAAAGAAGTTGCACCAATTTGCCCCCTGTCATTAGCAAACAATGCACAAGCTATATAAGCACATTTACTATATCCATTACACCTTTTAAATTCCATATGAACTTACCCCAAATCTAGGACATCCGAAGAATCTCCTTTTGAGATTTTTCTTACTCCAAAATGTGGTCAACTTAGTTGCTAAACCACAAAAGCAATGAACTTGAATATGCTCTCCACTTATTCCAAACGTTGCAGATGAATCCATATCCATAACCCTATAACAAATGAAACACGATGAATGAATAAATGTATTTCATTGTGAACGAATGTATTTCAACATGAAATTGACCATTTATTAATGTACTTAACACATACTTGTATTTTTAAAACATATCATTTGACCAAGATTTCGCAACGTGGAGGAAACTAGTGGAGGAACCAGAACGAAACATATTGACACTACCTATACTTGTTAAAAACAAAACAAAACAAAACAAAGATGAATTTGAAGAACATTAAATCTGTTTATTACAATTCCAAATTTATGATAAATTCCCCAGTATAAATCCCAAATCCCTGATGAAACCTTTATGATAAACTCCCTATTATATATTCATAACTAATTACCAATTCTAAATAACACAAATTGAGAAGTTAATTGCATTTTCTAAGCTGCCACTATCCAATCTCGCAGAAGACCAACAACAACAAGCTTTTAACAACAATTGTTATTATCCATGTCAATTTAAATCTTCCATGCACAAATTTTTGGAATTCTTAATTTAATGTTTACTTAGATTTCGAGTAACTGCATTTTTAACAAAATCAGAACCAAATGTGCTATCATGTGAGCACTAATGGGTATGAATAAAAAAATCAGTATGGGGTTTTGGTTGTTAGTGCTTAGGATGAGATTTGTCTTGCCATAAACAAGAGGTTAACAAAGGACAAACCTTATAATATCAGAAAAATCATATATAAATAAAATGGTAGCTACGATTAAGTACGAACTTGACCTGAGGTAAGAAAACAATGACAAAAATGGCTCCACCAATCACCAAAACCACAATTAGCTACCGTCAGCAAATGCAAAAACTGTCACCCCTCTATTTTTTATGTTACTGAAGATGAAGCGTGAAGAAGATGAAGGTTTCGTCTTTTACCCTCAGTAAGAAAATAATGTTGTTTTACTATTGGGGGTGTAAAAAATAATAATTTTTCCCCAACCTAAAAACAAAGTGGGAGTTAAAAAATAAAATTCCCTAGCCCAGAACAACATCATTTTAAAGTTGGGGTTGGACATCTACCATAAGCTAAACAATGTCGTTTTGCATCAACCCCAGAATGCAAAATAACATCATTTTGCAAAAAGAAACTTAAACCCAACTAGACTCTACTTCATTGGCCACATCATCCATTCCACCACATCATTTGCCAGGTAGGCTCCAGGTAATCAAGCAGGGGGTGAGACTCACACAGTGTAAGTCCTATGGCACCCAAGAGGGGGGTGAATTAGGTATTAAAAACTTTTTACTAATTCAAACTAGCAACATAAATAAATTGGAAACTAGATGTAATCACTAAACAAAGATTCAACCTAAGATGAAATGATAATGCAAATATCAAATTGAATGCAATAGGTTGAGCTAAGAGAAAGACACAAGGCAATTTAAAGAAGTTCACCTACCCCAAAGATAGGCTACGTCTCTTTTCCAACTACTTGTTGGATGATTCTATACTAATCAATCAAAACAAGTACAATCTTTTTCAAGGTAAATAGTAACCTTTACAATCTTACTTTCCAAGGGTGAAGAGTAACCCAAAAAAACCACAATCTTATTCTAAGGTCAAGAGGAACCTATCCCAAATCTTTTTAAGACAAAGAGTAGCCTATACAAATCACAAGACTCAAATCCCCCAAAATCAAGTAACCAATTTACACCTTGAAAGATATGAATGAATAATTGCAATCTTGAAAGCCTAAACAAACTTAGCATGGCAGAATTCAAACATAGAAATGTGTATGTATTCAAGCAATGTGATCAAAATAGCCTAAACACAAATTATGGACAGTTCAAGCATTTAATGGATATTCAGCTCAAAACACAAATATAAGTGCTTAAAAATCAAACTAAAAATACTAGATTACTCTTGACACCTTATGTGAACTAGCAGCAATAATTTTATGCAATTAGAATTGATTTATGTGATGAAAATCGTGATTAAATGAAGAACACTCAAAACTGGACAATTTTGATGTCTTAACAAACTAGTGCACACAAATGATCAAATATTCAACCAAAAATTCGAAACTAAGTGTAATCTGATTCATAAGAACTTAAAAAAACATAAAACAATAATAACAAACACAGAACACTAGATTAAGAAGGTTAAAATTTGAATTCAAACTTGAAACAGTGAAAATAGAAGCTATCTTGAAGTGTATGAAGTTTCTAACTCCATGATAGCTTAAATAGGCCTAAAAAATTTGAAACTAAGTGCAACCACAATCTAGAGACCTTAATCAAACTGAAAACTCAAACAACACGATTTTAGAAATAGTTTTGAGCACCTGAAATTGAGATTTAAGCTAGAACAGTCTCAACAGAGACAGTTTTGAAATAAGGATGAATTCTAGCTTTAATCTGTTGAAATAACACTTCTAAAATGTAAAAGATAG
>JAOXYD010000136.1:19737053-19761084 GCA_028565735.1 Pinacopodium congolense
CAATTAAGTGACTAATCTTTGAAAATTTTTCAGTTGAGTGATTAACGTTTAAAAAATTAACCAGAAAAGGTAAAAAGGTTGGAATGGACCGGGCTGGGCCGGGTTGTCGGGTCGGGTCGATTCGGGTCTGGTCGGGTCAACTAACGGCGTCAACCTTTTTCACTTAACTGATTAACTTTTCAAACGTTAATCACTCAATTGAAACTTTTAAAAGTTTGATCACTTAACTGAAAAAATGTTTAAAGGTTGATAACTTCAATAACTATTAACTCTTAATAAAATACATACACGAGATGCGTCATGAGTCAACAAGTTATTGGACAAAAAAAAGGTGAGCTCTACATAATCACACTAGATATTTTTTAAAACTGTGGGACTTAAAAAATGTTTGAACCAATCATAATTTGATATCTAGTGATACCAAGTATCATATAATGGATTTTTTAACGAAAATGTAAATCATGTTGTTTTTAAACGTTTTAAAAATATTATAGTTCTTTTTAAACGATTATGAATCGTTAAGATTTACTTTAAACATTGTAAAATTTTAGGGTCTGACCTATACATAAGTGAAAATATATCAATTTATATTAATATTTATATGGAAATGAACAAATATAGTTAATTATAATAAACATTCAATTAATGACATTAAAAATTGAAGGTATTTTTATATAAGTTAAATTAAAGTAAATTAATATAAAAATGTGTTTTAAGTCAAATTTGTTTCTTAAGATGCATATTAATTTTTTTATTTTTATTTATGTGTTAAATGCTATCATAAGAATCCAGTATCTTACAAGTTTAAAATGTTGTACAGTGATAATATTCTTCTTATAAGTATGATTTTTATTTATTAAATCCTTATATAATGTAGATGAAACCTTATTAAAATATTTAAAAAATAAAAATAATGGAAATAGTTACAAAAAATTTGAATATATTTACAAATATAAATATTTAATAATGGATAAATTTTAAATAACAAAATTTAAACAAAGAATTATAACTCTATGGTTAAATAAATATTAAAAATATATGTTATTTATTAATTGTAAGTCATCATTAAATTAAATAATTATTTCATTAATTTGTAGAAATTATTTATTAAAATTATGATTAGTTCCTCCAGTAATTGTCATTTGTCAAATTTTAGAGAAAGTAGTTCTTATATATATATATATATATATATAGCCACTGCTCTTTTATACCAATAGAAAGTGCCAAAATCTTGCTGAGCTTTCAGTTTGCTGTACAAGCAAACACCTTCTTCTTCACATGCTCAATTTTGGTTATGGTTATGGTTAGTGGCAATTTGTTTTTAGTTTATTAACTTCGCTCCAAAATGAAATTCCGAAAGTCCCTATGAAACGACATTTTTAAACTAAAAGAGAAAAAGGAAAATCTCCCGCATAAAACCAATATGCATACATACATACATATATACATAGATACACCGTCAGATCTAAATCGAAGGGTGAGGAGCAACTGAATAGACTTCACGTGATCCGTGCTCTATGTGGACCCCAGTAGGCATCGGCCGTGATCTAACAGCAAGTCATTTAGAGTAATTTCTAGGAAGAGAAAAGTGAAACTAGCTCATTCAAGAAAGTCAGGACTAAGACTCAGACTAAGACTAAGACTAGGACTCACAAATTTGTATATATTTGCTTTGATTTGTAGTCACAGGTCACCACACAAAGACAAAGGGAGAGTGTGTGTGTGTGTGTTCATGTGTGAGCGATGGAGCCGGTGAATCCGCGGCCGCTTAATTCGACGAGGCCGTACGGCGAGGAAGATCGCCGGAGGAACGACAACGACGGCGACGGCTGCGGATTACTGGTGGTGGAGGACGAGGGAGTGGAGAAAGAAATAGGTCAAAGGACCAATTTGGGTGAAATGGTGGAGTGGAGGAAGAGTAGTGGTCGGACCAGTGAGCTTACTATCGCTTTTGAAGGAGAGGTTTATGTTTTCCCAGCGGTTTCTCCTCAGAAGGTCATGCCTCTTTTCGCATGCATGCCTCAATCCTGCTATTCTAATTTTATTGTGCAAGCTGATTTTTATTTGTGTTTGTGTGTTTCTTGCTCTAGTTTTGTGTTGTTTGTTTGTTTGTTTGTCGGTGGGAAAATTGTGGAGTTCTGGTTGGTTTTGAGGTTAAAATTGGAGTAGCTTATTACAGTAGAACTTGCATGTCAATGGTAAGGGATGGGAAATTGCTGTCTTGATTTTGGGTGGGTTAGTTTGTCGAGAAAATTAATTGAGACGATACACATTTTACATTTTTTTGTTAAATTTGGTTAAATTAAGAGTTCATGAAAATTGGATGTCATTGGCACTAATTAGGATTTTGATTTCTGCTGCTGAATTGTATTTTAGTCTTCAATTTGGAAAGGATTATACTTTTACTCTCTTTAGAAGCACACCCATCGGGTGGTTTTGATGGTCTATGAGTTATCTTTCAGAAATGTCATACAGTTGAAATCTTGTGGATGAGTTGAAATTCTAGGTTCCACTAGTCATTTGCCTCCCCTTTGTCTAAATTTGCAAGATGAAGATGGCATAGTTTTAGCACTCATTGTATTTGTTCTTTGTGGAAAGCTTCAGCTTTGGTTAACATATGATGTCTTCCCTGGCTATGGCATTAATGTTGCTTTTTGGCTCATCTTGTTTCTAATCTTCATTTTAAAATTAGTTCTATTCCTATTATGATTATTTGGTCCCTTTTATTCAGTTCCATTTTCTTTCTCTGCATGTTATAGTTTTCATTCATTTATTTGTTTTTTAGGAGGCCTTCATGGGAATGTTCTTAAAGCTGTTAGTGGAATTTATGTTGCAGGTCCAAGCAGTGTTACTACTCCTGGGAGGTTCTGATGCGCCTGCTAGTGTTCCAAGTTCTGAATTTCTTCTGCAGCAGAATGTGCAGGTGTTTCTTATATTACCACATACTTGTATGGTAATAAATTAGTAATTGCATAAGCAAGCCTACACAATCAATTATGTTTTTCTTTCCATATCTCAGAGTATTTCTGATATTTCACGAGGCTCCAAACTTTCCCGAAGATTTGCATCCTTGGTTAGGTTTCGTGAAAAGCGGAAAGAGAGATGCTTTGAGAAAAAAATTCGGTACACTTGCCGGAAGGAGGTTGCTCAGAGGTGAGGTGTAGAACATATTAGACCAAGATAATCATATATACACTTGCTAGGTTCAATTAAGTAATCTCTCTCTAAAATCTCTTGTTCATGAGAGCATGTACAAGAATTGTTTTGATCAGCATCTAGGATACTTATTGACTGTAGAGATTGATGTTTCTCCTAGGATGCACCGTAAAAATGGACAGTTTGCTTCATCTCAACATTGTGAAAGCACAGATGTTGGAAATTGGGAACCCAGCAATGGATCTGCTTATCCAGACACAGCGTAAGCTTGTGCTTGTACTACATTTATATCATCTGTTAATATTAAGATGCCATATTGCTTGTTTTAACAACAATTTGTTGAAGCTAACTGGCTCTTATGTTACAATCATATTCTTGTTCATGTTCTAAAGCCCACGTAGCTGTCAACATTGTGGAATTAGTGAGAAAGCTACTCCAGCTATGCGTCGGGGCCCAGCTGGTCCAAGGACTCTCTGCAATGCTTGTGGCCTAATGTGGGCAAACAAGGTAGTTAAGTCTTGACCAATGTGTTATATGCTCACATCCTCTGCGTTTCTTTGTTGGAGTCGGAACTACACTTGACCTTTTCCTCCACCTTCTTTCCCCAAATTTGTGTCCAAATTTCCTTGAGAAATCTGCGATCAGAATTTCTAACACTATCTACTGGATCTTGTTGAGAGGACTTTGGTTGATAATTTCTTTTTCATTCTCATTAGCATCTTTTCTTGAATGGCAGGGGATAGATATTAGGCTTTTTTTATGGCTGATGATTTCTTGAAATAGGCCTGGGAAGTGAAAGTTGAAAGTTGAAAGGGCATTTGAAAAAATTTTAACCATTGATTGATTTATTGTTTCTTTGATTAGCTAAAGCTGCTAAAAACTTTCCTCTACTAGGAAGCATGGTGTCTACAATCCATCTTAAATTATTATATCATACTGTTGAAAATAATTATCTTGGTATTATTGCACTTCAAGCTTTGAACTTATTCTGAAACAGACATGGGTTTTTCCTGCATATATCATAGACTCCTTTCATTTGGATATTAGTGGTCAAGTTGATTGGTCAATCATCTTGCTTGAATATGTTCATCACAATTCCCAGTTTATCGACAACTTGCAAGCATTCATACACCAAAGATTGCTTATATACATATTTCCTTTCCAATTCTCTTTTCTAATACCATGTCTTATACGAAATTCTACAAGTCATAATGGTCATTGCTTATGCTAGGTATTGATGTTGAGACGTGTTATTCAACTTTCTCAACACTTTTCTTGTATGTATCTTTTAAAGTGGGATGATACATTCTTGATTTTTGTGTGACTTACCGGATGTAATACTATCTTGAAGGGTACTTTGAGAGATCTTACGAAAGGAGGGAGGCATTCTTTGGATCAAAATGAACCAGTATGTACTACGAATTGCTATTAGTTGTTTTCTGGCTCATTTCAGTGATTTAAGTCATTCTTTTACGGCCATTTTCTGCAGCTATAGTAGGATTAGCCATATGAATCATAATCGTTTGGAGTGATCACTCTTCTTTGGTTTTAGGGAACTCCTGATGTTAAGCCTTCAGCCATAGGAAGGGAAAATTCTTATGTGAACCAAGATGAAGAGGTATATAACTGTTTGAAATACGGAGACATTTATGATCATCATTTCTGTAAATGACAATAATATGTTTCTGCTTAACAAAATACATTACTACTTTTTAAACTCAGTTCAAATTGCAGAATACTGACATGTTTTATTCATCTATTTTGCATATAGTGATTTCACGTTTTATGGAATTTTTATGAGTTGTATTTCTGTATGTGTTGATAACATGGCTCTTCAAAATATTTTGTCCATTTGTCAGGGAAGCCCAGAAGATAATAAGCCTTTACCATTGGATTCCGAAAATTATGTGAGGCCAAATGAGCAGGTATCTCCTATTCTGGGCCTTCTGAGAATTGGTTGGCACTTGGTGATATTACTTGATTTTGGTAACAATGACATGAGCAATACTGTAAACATTGTGTTATCATAACTTAAAATTACTCTACAATAATGTGTCTTTATGCATGTCAGTTTGGTCTCATTAGTTCTCTTGTTTACTCATAAATGTGTCTTATTTTTGGAGTTTAGAAACTTGAGGTTCATACTAAATAGAATATACAAAATTATATCTACCATCTATTTTTGAATTTGTTAGATAGGTAGCACTGCTTTATGTTCTATTTTGGGTTACTTTTATGTTATTTGCTTACTGTATTGAGAATCTGCCTTTGTTTTTAGTTTAATTCACAAATCTTGTCTTCAGGATTTTCTGGAAGCTGATGAAGATCTTACTAATCCTATTCCCATGCATGTGGAGAATTCATCAATTACCCTTGACGGGGAGGTAATCTGATTAGTGGATAAAGACTATAAATGCCACTGCTATACAATATTCCCTTCTGCTTTTCCGTGAGGATTCCAATTGTGAAGTGATTATTTGTGAGGCACAGAAAAGTGGAGGTTTTTCTTAGAACTTTCTTAAATCATTGTTTGTAACGTTAGAGTGACAGCATAACTTGGTTGCTTGAGCTAAGCATCTCTTTTGTGTGGCGAACTCAGTAGCTTAAATCTAAATCCGTATGCTTATGACTTTTAATGTAGGAGGAGTTCCAGGGAACTTTGGATGAGCTGGGAAATGTTTCAGTTTCAGAATTTGAGATTCCTGGGAATTTTGACGATCAGGTACTGGCTTTCTGGTGACTTGAAATCAAGTATGTTAGGATTGATTGTATGCTTCAGCTAAGCTATAGATATTTGTTACTTGTCTAAGTTCATAATACCAACTTTGCAGGTTGATGTTGAAAATTCTAATGCTGTGGCCCAGTGGCGACAATTTGGAGATGCTCTGAGCCCATGACCATAACTCATGTCTATGGTTTCTTCACATGGATGCAGGCACAAAGCTGGTTTATACTAACCTTAGATACTAGAGGTTTTTTTTTTTTTTCCATTTTCTTACAGACAATTTTTCTTTGTATTTAAAACCGTTAAACAGTTTTGGTGCCTTTTGAAAAAGTAAATGTGAATAATTTTGAGTCTTTTTCTAAATATTTTCTATCGTCTTCTAGAGCTAGAGTAAATATCCGTCTAAATCAATTAAATATCCATCCCAAGTGTAATTGAAATCCAACTGATAAAACCCAAGCTTTTGGGTCATTCGTTCTGTTTCATCAAATTAGTTTGGACAAATTCAGTAGACTAGGGACACCATAGATAAATATGCCGTGAATGTGGAGACTGTGGCTCTGTGGAGGCTTTCGGCACCTATCTAGGCAGCGCTGGAGTATATTTCAGTTATTTCCGGAAATAGCACGGGCAGACGTGCTTTTTCCCTTTCTGAGCGCAATTGCTCACGAATCCAAGTTCGAGGCTCCATTCGAAGTGCCGTGTGCTCTTCTTGATTGGGGGCTGGGTGGTTCGTTCTTCCCCTTAAGATATTTCCACTATTTTGGAGGCCAGAGCAATTGTCTTAAACCCAATTCATCAAACGATGTCTAATAATAACTAGGATTTAACTCTTCCATACCTGAGTAGACAATGGAAAATTCCGCATCAAATGTAACATATCTTTTCCCTGGAATTGTCATTGTAACATTGGACGACAAATGGAAATAGGCTCTTAAAAAGCAATCCAGATTAGAAATTATGAGGTCTCGCCCCCTCAGAGGCATCTTCCTTAATAAAAAAGTTAAAGAGTTTGTTATCCGTCCAGATTGGCTGCGTCTAGAATTAATAAGACTACTTCTAGCCATGGTGGGGAAGCAACAAAGCCAGCTTACAGTAAAGGGAGGAGTTCAAGATTTCTACTAGCAAAGAATTAAGCCAATAACTAAACGGTAGGCTGGGAGGTCACGAGCACCCATAACCTGCAGGTTATTAGGCAACCCGATTTATCAGGGTTTCATTTTGGTAGTTCAGTGCTCTGCCTGTAGTGTAAATAGTTTAACCGTTTCTTCTCCTCCCCTTCTATTAAAACATTCCTTCTTCTATTAAAATCCTGGTCACGTTAATAGAAGGTGACCGGTTTAAAAAAAAAAATTAGTGACAACTTTGATCAATCCGGATTCTATCAACAGTTACCGTGTTTAGCTGTTGGTTACACAAAAATACAGATAATCATTTGACAATATAAATCATGAATAACTTCGATGGGGGAAGCTAAAATACCCTAGAAACAAACGAATATAAGCTTTTTCTTAGGTCAAAGGGCAGAGAAAATGCTATACGTATATATTGTTCATTAATGGCATATCAAAAAGATTGGCCACTTGGACGAAAATCAAAATCCCTTTGTGTTACAATATTGTGACTGCAACTCAAGACGATCAACCAAACTGAAAACAAGGGATCACCCATGATCAACAAAACACCTTTCTACAAGGCAAATAAATGCATGTGTGAATAGACATCTCATTATTTCTTCAGACACTGGATTATTTGCTCCTAACTTACAGGGACCCTACAGAAAGGGGGGGAAAAATTGATGTAGGAAGTCCTAAACTGATATCAGAGATATGGAGAGCATTCTAAACTTCTGGGCTCGAAGAAAATGTCAACTTTGTTGCCCGCTGCAGGAGCTGGCATATAAGAATCTGCGAAGTGTTTCATAATTAAGCAAATGAATGTAATACGACTGCACAATAGAAACACTGTGGCTCACTCCACTGCTGGGTAGATACCAGGCATATAAGAACGCCCACTTCCATTAGAATCTGTCAAGTGCGAATACAACTCTCCTGAATGAGATGACTTTCGGGTCTTCGGATTCTTAGGAGAAGCTGAGTAGGAATCATTGGACCCACTGCTAGCAGAATACATTGACGAAGTTGGCAGTCCATGAATCCTTGGCAATCCTGTTGGATCCCCACCAAAGCTGTATCCCTTTTCAACAGTCTCAGCTTCCAATGGCAATTCATCCAATGTCTAATAAGAGACAAAAGTCAAAAACATGTCAGGGTATGTGAAAACAGGATGCTGGAACTTGAGAATTCAGTTCAGAAGTTCATTTCATTCAACAGAACCTATTGTCATTCACCCAACTGGTCATTATTAGTCAGCCAGTTAAGTCCCCATGCAGTCCCAATGAACACGAGGATGTGGAATTTTGTTGGCTTTCCACACTAGTACGATTCAGAGCACTAAATATTATAATTTTACTCCTTCCTTTCATATTAAAAGTTTAATATTGCTAAAGTAAACTGCATACCAGTAGGAAAAGATGACTATAAGAAAACCCAGATTCAGACAACTTACAGACATCTGAAAATTAGAAACACTCACCCTAAAAGCTTGCTGAAGAACTCGGAGTGTTTCTCTTGTCCGCTTTCTCTTCATTGCTATCTCATCAGGCTCCTGTAACATCTCTTCAAAAAGATTTTCCCTGTTTTAGATAAGACATGTCACAATACAGTGTCAACCCAGATAAAAGCATCGTGTCCATAATTCAGATGAAGCAATCAAGACTGTAACTAAGACCAATATCATCTGAATAACCTGTAGAGTTTCTTAATAAAGACATTGTGCAGTTCACGCTTTGTGTGGTTCACCTACATTAGCAGTAAGCAAGCAGCAAGCAGCATTAGAAAATATTAAAAGCTAGATTATAGTCAGCGAAGCTACAAGTATTACAGCAGAAGAAAAACAGAATATTGTTGGGAAGCTGTAATACGATTATGGTCTAGGAAGAAACATGTTTTTGATGACTTCTAAGCCAACACGGAACAGGAAAATGCAAAAATTCTATCTCACACCAGAAACATGTATTTGAGACGTTAACTCTGGAAAGTCTCCAAGTACGTTAAAAGGAGTACCAATATTGTACAGAAACGTCAGGAGGAGCTTGTACCTTAACAACTTAGTGAAGCAAAAAGGTCCAAATTCACAAACATCTTAAGCCTATGGAACATGGAAATGTTTTGTCTGTTTATAGGAACATGCATGCAACTTAATATGGCCCAGCAAACTAGTTTCAGGTTCAATTTTCTGAAGCCATTTACCGCTACGCTCAAAACAACAAGAGAATAATTCAATTCATTTTTCTAAGGGTTCTGCACTACTTCCTACAAGATCAAATAATTAGACACAGAAAGTAACAACAAAGAGAAACAAGAAAATTTTAAAAAGAATAATTAACAACAATGTCCTTATGAACTTAAATTACCAGGAAATGCATAATTGCTTTTGGTACAGAGTCTTCAATATTCTTTCGAACAATATCATAATATGATCTCAAAAGCAATTTAGTGACAACAATCTCAATCGATTCCTGCTCTGAATGGTTCTCTGGTGGCCTTAAAATAGTTGGGGGCTTAGGAAAAAGAACACAAAAGAAGTTAGGAAAAACCAGAAGAAAGAAAAATAACTCCAAGGATGCAGATTGGCTGTGCATAATGGTCTAAACAAAATATCTCATCTGCATACCTCTCTCAAATGGATCATGGAGAAGCTTTGCTCCATACCATCCATGCCTTGAATAGGTTCATTATACGACTTGCCTGCTACATTATCTTTAGACATACGAGAATTTTCACTTCCACCAAAAAGGGATGAAATACCCCAACTTGTATTCCCTAATTAACAACATTTGCATCAATAATAATATCATGTTGACCCTTACACCTAGTTAACACGTGAGGAAAAACATGGGGAAATAGATATATTCGAGTATGCATGCAAGGCATTTCTGTTGGTATTTTTCTGGATAACAATTACCAGAAGGTGCAACTTTTTCAACATCGCCAGCAGGACGAACACCCTGCAAGTTGAAGAAATGAAACCATATGACAAAATCAGTTATCATCCAACCAATCATAAATTAGAAAGAAATTATATGAGGTAAAGACAAAGAAACTAGTCCTAACTTGTCTAGAAAGAATAGCTCAAAAAAGCCGAAAAAGAAACCAGAGAAAAATGAGGGAGAAAAAGTATGCCTGTTAAGGTAGAACTTCATTAGCAAGAATAGTTCAAAACAAGGGAAAAGGAAAACAGAGAAAAATAATAGAGAAAAAGCATGCCTGCTCAGGTAAAATTCCATTAATTTGCCTAGCAAGAATAGCTCGAGACTTCAGACTTCTCTCAGATGTTGATGGCTTGTCCACCTCTATACCATCCTACTTAACAAGAAATTAAACCAGAAGGGCTGTGAGAAAAGGGAGGGATGGGAGTGTGGGAGGATGTGGTGGAGTGATCCAACTGAATTAATTATGAACACACAATAATACCAATGAATACAACAAGAACGTGCCTTTTGCCTGGAGATGGGTAAAGGAACCCTAGACGACTTGACCTGTTGAAGTGCAACTTCCACTGCCTTACTTCCACCAATAAAATTTGGGTGAGAAGTGTTGATGTAATCCATCTGCAAAAGAGTAAAAAACATTCTGATTTGAAGAGCACTAATTGAAACCAAGCATCACAGAATACTTGTACAGTAAATATGAATAAATATACAGAAACAAGAAAGCAAATGATACAAAAGTGTAGTTGAATGTAAAATTAATTGTCTAGAGATATCATGAAGGACAGTTAATCCTAAAAAGCCATTTTATTCAGTGAAGGTCCCATAGCTCGCAAATTGCACAAAATGATTGAATTTTTTGCAGAATAGGATTGATTTAGGGTTGCCATCCCAGGATACCTGCTTATACCTGTGAATACACCATAACTATAAGCAAATTGCTTTTTCACAAAATTGGTGACCGATATGAAAATCTTGAAAGAGTGTTAACTGTGTTAATCATATCATTTATGATACTACTAGCCTAAGATAAAATAACATTTATAATCATCTCTATGTTCAGCAGTAAGGGCCCAAAGCAGAAACACGCTTCGAGTCCAGGCCTATAACTTAATATGTATAATTTAGAGAGGATTTGTTACCAAACATGACTTTAAAAAAAAAATGGATAGCAATATCCAATAATGGAAAAATGAAAACTGAACCGGCCACCCAAAAAAAAGGAAAGAAAACAAAAAACCAACCACTTTGTATCACATACATTCTAATTGATCAACGTTTCCCAGATTTTTTTGATAGAGAGTAAATAGTCTTCATGAACAAAAAGCGTCAATATTCAAATAAAAAACACCAATCTTAAGATTGAGGCATTTAAATTTCAAGTTACCTCCATTTCAATTATGTGACCGATCATTGTCTCTGAAGGTTCAAGACCATCTCGCAAGAAGTTCCCTATAACTTCATCCATACGTCTTCTCAGAACAGGAAAGCGCTGCAACTCATTTACTAGACACCGATGGCTAATCTGAAGAGGCGAAATGAAACTCTAGTTTTCAAGCATGCAAATGATATTGCTAAAAACCATAAAAACAAAATGTCTACCTTAATTAATTCATCATATATAAACCTGGCACACTGAAGGCTTGGATCTAATAGACGAGCTATCTGCCTCCGGACAAGAACTTCAAAAGGTACCTAAGTAAGCAAAAATCAATCAGAAGCATGACCTCATAATTTGAGAATAATGTAAGCGAAAAAATAAAAAAAGGAAAAATTGAAAAGAGATTACAGAGAAAAGAGTAAAACCTACTTCTGGAACAAAAAGTGCACTTTTTGGACCTGTTGCGTTTTGAATTGCAGTTCGAATATCATCATCTGTCAAGTCCTCGCAAGGATCAACCTCCTGCAGAAAAAGGAATATTCATGTCAGGCATCTCAGAAGAATATATAATATCGCCAAACCATCATTCCATATCCAACAACAGTACATCAGCGAGGCTGTCAACTAAACAGTTTTTCATTAACCAGACCAATGACAATAACTCTTAGCGTTGCAATATTTTACAATCAAGTAAAAGGTAAAATTATTATCTACGATAGCAAATAGAAATCTCTAAAGGAAATGTTTTAATGTTCCTTCACATTCTTCTTCAAGTTGGATCTGACAGCATCATTGCGTTGGAAAGTGGTATGATATCTCCATAGAACAAAATAAAAGTATTTATTTGACAAAAGTAAAATGCTTCCCCTGGGTAAGTTTGACTTAGTTACAGCTTAGAAAAATGCTAATATACCCATTAAGAAACACAAGTAGTCCAAGTATCTAATGTCTATCTAACTTAAACAACCTAAAACAAGACTCCTAGAATTAAAAGGTCTATTAGACAGCTGTCAGCAGGGGAAGAGGGGAAGAAATGAAGAATATTTCAAATTTTTAAAAGTTCAAGAGGATCCATATTAACCTCTCTTAAATCAAAGGGAAGTCTACATATAAAGTGAAAATTTGCTTGTCCATTAGCTAAATGGAGCATTTTCCAAACAAATGAATCAAGAGAACATGGGACTAATACTTCTAAATTGCTATGAAATTCTTCATTCTATGGGATCGCTGAACACACCTCTAGGCATTTCACAAAGATGGATTGAAAAATATAGTGAATTCTGGCTCCACCAGACAGCTCAGCTGTTGACATTTCCTCATTTTTGCCCTCTACCATTGATGAAAATGCTGTTTCCAATGAAAATATAGTAAATGACCTTAAGCACATGTAACATATAGCATACCATATTAATGAGAGACATACTAAAGAATACCAAGCAAAATGAAAAAGATAAGAAATTAGAAACATACATTCACAGTATTTTGACAGAATGTTCAGCAGTAGAGCTCCCTGACCAGCCTGTTATTTTTAAGAGAAGTTGGAAACAAGGAATTAGTAATCAACACGGGCACTGGAACTGCACAACATAAACAAAAAAAGCAGTCAATTGTAGCAATGAACTGTTGAACATCCCCAGCAAGATTAGACAATAGCCAAACAATAGCTGAACCAAAATTGCAATAGTAGGTTGACTTCTGCTTCCTGAGCATGTGTTATTAGCCCTATACACCCAAATATGGACTAATCCAAATAATAATGCCAAACCATAACATAATTATTTTGCCAACAATTATGCACCAAATAATTAAAGCAATCTCAACCAAGCAACCTCCATACAGACAAATAAAGCTTGCCTTTGATTCTGTAATTTCTCCATAGCTAGCATGTTCCTTTGCAACAGAAACCAAAGCAGTGCTTATACGTGACTTCAGCCCTGGAAGGATTGCCTTGATGTGCTGCACTAAAATCTGAAAAACAGGAAGTGTTAGAATGAACTCAACAGTAGTGTTGTTGGCTACGTTATCATATTCACCTAATCAAAATAAATCAAAGAGATAAAGCAGCAATGTCTCACAAGTATACAGAATAGGTAAGACAAAAACAAATGGCAGTACGCATATGGCGGCGGGAGGACGTTAGTATAGATTTCTGAGGTATCCCAGACATTAAAGGTTGCAGTAGTCCTACCTGGTTCAATTTCTTTGCCAATTGAGGAACACCACAACGATCAGCCAGACCATTGTAGACCTGCACAAAATACAGTAGCAAATTCCATCACTTATCTACTGACTCCAATAATAAAATTGTTGAAGAAACATAGGCTTTCATACTGGACGACTACGAAAGAATTTCTCCTCAGCTGCAAGCGCATCATTGATACTCCGGTTGAGTATTATATCCTGTAAGAGTTAGGTAATTTAATCAAATTACTTTATGATCTTATCACTTAAATCCCATTCAATCTAAAAACTGACAACCAATGTTCCATCAACTGACAACAAAAGAAAATATTTATTGTGCATATTAATTAAGCACTTTCTGAACAATAATCTTTCTAAAGGGATAACAAAACAGAAGGCAAAACAGAATGTCAGTCCAAGCCTGAGCAAATTTAAATCAAAAGATGCAAAACAATGAATTATCTTCACTTCTATGGCACACATCACCATCAACATGAATCAGAAACATCGTATTACCTCTTGACTACGATTGACAACACCAACATAACCTAGTCGAAGCGGAATCACTTTGCCAAGTAGCAAGTTACGAGCATCAGTACCTCTGTCCATAATATCCAACTGTTACCAAAGAAACATATCAAACAGAAGTAAAAAACAGCCAGAGCTTGCCACTACTCATAAGAAGGAAATAATAATGAAGCTCCTATGTACCTTTGTGATTACTCCAATGGTTCTGTTACCTGTTAACAAAAGATCATGTCCTTAGAGTTGTATAAACTGAAATAGAAAGTTCCCTCAATTTGACATTCAAATAAAAAAAAATTACCATCAGGATCAGCATTTCCTGCAATCTGAAGAGCATCTGAATTTGCTAAGTCTGAATTTGCGGCTGTTACAGCAAGGATCAAACAGGTAGGTTTTTTTATGTAGGACATTATCATAGTTCTGATCCGTGCTTCAATATCAGAGGGTTGATCACCAACAGGGACCTTTGTTATACCAGGTAGATCCACAAGAGTAATATCAAGAACATTTGGTGAAAAAATTTTTAAACGTATTTGTTTGTCTGAGACTCCTTTGTTATCTCCTGCTTCCTTGTCTGTCTCCGCCTATAGCAAATCAAAGATTACAAAACAAAAATTCAGGTGTGTCGTCAGTGTCAAACAACTAATATGGTGCAAACTCAATTCAAATCAAGTTCGTAGGACAATCTTCCATCATAATTGACGGTTTGTACAGTAATTAGTAAGCAAAAGCAAGCTGTTAATTCAAATTAAGTTCATTACTCCCCTTTACATGCAACGCTTTTGCTTAATCCACCCAAAGACTGCAGCAACATTAATTCTAAGAAAGTAGATCACTATTAATATAAATATTTTTTGGCCAAGAGCCTCCATCTCATATAAATAATAAATACTCGTTACCAATCAATGCAAATGATGTATACTACTCTATCTATTCCATGTTCTACAGCATTACAACTACTAGGCTAATGTTCCAAATTCATTAAAGCTTATAGATTCTTTGAATTATCATTCCTCCGACAGCTATAAACACACACACACTCATCAGGCATTCTCCGAACTCTCAAAAGTCAACATCTACTACTATTTCTGTATGTCCTTAGCTATCATATCTTCTTTTTTTTCAAGAAAAAACAAAGCCTTTTAATTTTTAATCCCTAAATATAAAAACAACTGCAATCTCAAATTCGCCTCTATACAGTACTCGAACAAAGAAAAAACAAGTAATTATTTATGGATCCAAAATCAAATTAAACCTCAGACACACCTGAATTTGTCTCCGAATCTCAGAGAAATCATAGAACCGCTTTCCAGGAAGATGAAGGAACTCTCCCCACTCCTCCTCCACTCCATCGGCCTTCCTCTTAATCTGGAGAAGCTGAAGTACCAACGGCCGCCGCGTACAGATATCGTTCCCACGCGGCAGGAAGTCTCTACCAACGAGCGCCTCCAGCACGCTGGACTTGCCGCTGCTCTGACTTCCGACCACCGCCACCTGCGGCAGCTCGATCGTCGACTGACTGCCGAGCTGAGCGAATATGTCCTGGAGCTTGTTCACTATTGGGATCACGGACGAACCCAACGGCGCGGCATTCGAGGCCGTCGGTTGTTGCTGTGCGGGCGACGGCGAGGCTGGCTCGTCAGCCATTTGCAGGATAAATTGAAGAGGATAAGTAAAAAGACAGATCGAAGTGAAAACCCTAGGGTTTTGGAGATTTTTCTATTTTTGGGGAAGATAGTTTGTGTGTGTGATTGGAGGTCGTTTGTACTTTGCTTTGAGAAATAAAGAGGCCTCCGATGCGCGCTAGGTGTTAAAGGAGTTTAAACCAGGCACTTCTGTTTACCATTGCGAGTACATAAACCCCTTTGGAACATTTAACGTAGAATTTGAAATTCAAATAAATTTTATATGAATTTCATTTGTAAATTTCAACTATTTTAGTAGGATTTGGATTAGTTATATTGAATTTCATATAATTTAAATTTTAAAATTAAAATAAATAATTTTTATTTTAAATACAAAAATTTAAAATTATAAATAAATACTTAAAGAAATATACCAACACATAGTATATTAAGGGAATCAATGAGGTAGACCAGAGGTTTGAGTTAGCCGCCGGAACTACATTGGTAACTAGATTCCTTAAATGAACGTTATAGTAAAAATCTCCGGAGTCCGATTCAAATAGTAGAATCAAGATGTCCCCACTAACAGAGAATGGTACATTGCTTTCGTCACTGTGCTCAAGACTCAAAGTTTCAATCCTTAATAGATTTATGACCATAACCAAGTGTCATCTCATTCACCCAGACAGTCAATGGCAAACCCGCACGTCACCTTGGAAATTGGCCATGATGGCGTTGCCGTCATCACCATCAGCAACCCTCCCGTCAACGCCTTGGCTCTTCCAGGTCATCTTCTCCTTTGTTGTTTGACTTTTGTTTTACTTCTGCTGCTGGTAATGTTTGGCTTAATTGATTGAGTTTGTTGTTGTTGCAGTGATCGCCGGACTCAAGGACAAGTTCGACGAGGCTACGAGGAGAGACGACGTCAAGGCTATCGTTTTGACTGGTTAATTTCGTTTGTTTTTAATTTCTCTTATTCTTTGAGGTTCGTTAGTCTGCTGATGGTGATGAAGATATCGGATTGTTCCACTGTTTGGTTTAATTTTGGTCTGATGATTTTGAAGGCAAGGGCGGGAAGTTTTCTGGTGGTTTCGACATCAATGTGTTCCAGAAGGTTCATGAAACTGGTATGAGCTATTTGACATATTCACAAACTTTTTGCGGCATTGTATTCTGTTTTGTCACTTCGGTGTTGTTGTTACTTTGGCAGGGGATGCTTCGCTTATGCCCGATGTGTCCGTTGATCTTGTGGTCAACACTATTGAGGGTACCGCCTCATTTGATCCCAACGTGTACTTCTGAATTAGGAATTTGGATCGAAGAGATTGTTTTCTTTTAGTTGATAGTTTTTTCTCTTTTCCTTCAATCCAATTGTGGGCTACTGCAGATTGCAAGAAGCCTGTTGTTGCTGCCATGGAAGGATTAGCTCTTGGAGGAGGCTTAGAACTTGCATTGGTTCGTGTATTCGTGAAAACTGAGTTTGTTTATTCTGATTCAATTTTTCCTTTGCAGGATTTAGTAATCAATATTTTGGGCTTTACAGGGATGCCATGCTCGCATTGCTGCACCAAAAACTCAACTTGGCTTGCCGGAGTTGACTCTTGGAGTTATTCCTGGTTTTGGAGGTGGGATTACTTCTCTTTATAACAGTAGTGCAATGGTCCTGGACAGAATTTGGCATTCAGTTATATAAAATTATATGCATGTGTGTTTCGTGAACTGAAAATTTAAAACTTTCTTCTCTTTTAAAGGAACACAACGACTTCCCAGGCTTGTGGGGTTGTCAAAGGCCATTAAAATGATGCTGGTAAACCTTCCACCCATTTTTGGGATAAAAGCTTGTCACTTGAATGCTGCAATTACTGATAAATGCCAGAGTAACATTCAATCTATTATTGAGCCTCAAGAAACGGTTTCAACTTTTGGGTTGAATGATTTACTGACAAAAAATATATAGCATAATTCTCCTTTGTACTTTGTTATAGTTGATGAATGACAAAAGCAGTGCACAAAATTTTCTTGTGATATAGCTGGAAAATTTCACTCGGCATATCCTTCATGCTTTGGATTAATTGAGGACTCAGTTTGTTGCTATCGATTATCATGATCAATTCGTTTTTGCTGGCAATACTTAGTATCTTAATTGGTTGTTGAGCTTAATGCTCTTTACGGGATGCTTGTGTGATGTGAATTGAATTGCTTGCAGCTATCCAAACCGATAATGTCTGAAGAAGGGAATAACCTAGGTCTAATTGATGTTATTGTGCCTTCTCAAGAGGTTCTAAAAGTATCTCGCCAGTGGGCTTTAGACATTGCAGACAGGCAGAAACCATGGATCCGTTCGCTTCACAGGACTGATAAGATTGGTTCTCTGTCTGAAGCACGAGAAATACTGAAAGCAGCAAGACAAGAAGCAAAGAGGACTGCCCCAAACTTGCCCCAACATCATGCATGTCTTGATGTCATTGAGGAAGGAATAGTACATGGAGGATACAATGGAGTTCTGAAGGTACTTTTTGGCTTTTAATTTGTTCTTTTTAGTCCAATATAGTTTATTTCCTTTGAAAAGTTAATCCGTTCTGTGGAGCTCTCTTTTTTCTTCCTTCAGTGTACGAGGTGTTTGATTTTCCTTAGATGAGGCAGTATGTTATGTCCTAGACTTAGGCATGGAAAATGAATGCATGATGGTGCAGCATGATATCTGTATGGAGATCCAGTCATACATTTGGATTTTTATTATTGCAGGAGGCAAAAACATTCAAGGAATTAGTCTTATCAGACACTGCAAAAGGTCTTGTTCATGTGTTTTTTGCCCAGCGTGCAACATCAAAGGTACTATATGTCACACTATAGTGCCCTAATTTTGGAGTCGATTCCTGCATGAACTGATGACCATAAATTATCAGAACTTCTACTGAATTTCTGCGAACACATTGTATTATTAGATTTTCATGTGGACTTTTATGCCTAGTGTTTTGTACATTGTCAGATTTTTCCTACAGATTGTGCTACTTACTTATATTTGTTTGCTTAAAAACACAATGCTTTGATTTCTACTCTGGTTTCAATCTTATTGTGATGTCCTGTTGAATTGGTGGTTTTTTATAGAAGACTGTTTACTTTATCAGATTGTCTTTGTGGACATGAAATATCATATATCTATTTCATCCTAGGCTAACTTTTCGTTCATGTAGTAGTTGTGGCAAATTCTGGTGCTTTCATTAACTTCCAGTCATATTTATGTCTTTAGAGATTTGCTCTTAAAGAAGATCGTATACGGGAATTCTTATGTAATCCTTTCTAAAACAAAAATATAATGGATCTTGATAATGTTTTCTGTAGCAAATAACATCTAGGTACCTTTGCTCATTCAACTTCTTTACTTTGACAGGTTCCTAATGTTACTGATATTGGTCTCAAACCAAGGCATATAAAGAAAGTTGCTGTTATTGGTGGAGGTCTAATGGGTTCTGGCATAGCTACTGCTTTAATTGTTAGTAACATATATGTTGTACTCAAAGAAATCAATTCTGAATATCTTCTGAAGGGGACAAAAACAATAGAAGGTACTTATTGTGGTGGACTGTTATATTACTCATTTAGAAGATAGGCCCCCAGTAGTGTTGGACTTGATCGGATTAATAGAGGAGCTTCAGTTTGTATCTTCCTGACTTGATACTTCACCAGACACATCAACCTTCATTTGGTATTTCATGAGGATGTTTTATTTGCTACTTATTTGCTGTGAATGGGGGACAATACATCAGAAGCCTAATTTTCGCATAATAAGCAAAAGACCCATCCTGAAGTATTTTGGATAGAGAAAGAGCTTGGTGTTGATCACTTCTTATGTTGTCATGCTCTTTTGTTTTCAATGTTAGAGATACTCAGAATTACTATATATATTTTTCTTATGTGGCAGCCAATGTTCGAAGTTTAGTAATGAGAGGAAAGTTGACACAGGCCAAGGCAAGTAAAGCCCTTTCAATTCTTAAAGGAGTATTGGACTACTCAGATTTTAAAGATGTAGATATGGTTATCGAGGTGAGGTTAAGTCTTAATTTCTTAACTCAACATTGTTATCATCGCAATTTTCTGGAGTGTTTTAGTGTCATGGGCTAACAGATTAATCAATTTGTTCAGTTGTGATTTCAGGTGAATTTTGTCTTCCATCACTCTTAGTTCAGTATCACTTTTGTTCAGTGATGTGGAATGGGATTATAATAGTCTGTTCTATTGCTTAGAGAGTATTCTGCAATTTGTTGACAGTTGGTCACTTCACTATGCAGGCCGTTATTGAGAACGTTCCCTTGAAACAAAAAATTTTTACTGAAATTGAGAAGGCCTGCCCTCCTCATTGCATTTTGGCAACTAATACATCTACTATTAACCTCAATTTAGTCGGGGAGAAAACCACCTCTCATGATCGCATAATTGGTGCCCACTTTTTCAGGTTACAATCATCTGTCTTCTCTATTTTTCTCGGTATCTGTGTGTTCACTCTGTTGTCTGTTGATGGCAAATGAACTGAATCTGTTGTATGTTTGTATTTTAAGGAAGCCTAAACTATAATAATTCTTGTATATCTTAATCATCCTATTTGAATTAAAACACTGGTCTGTTTATACTTGGGCTTTATTATTTAGTTTGTATAACTGCCATCTTTAATGACCAGTCCTGCTCATGTGATGCCTCTTCTGGAGGTTGTATGGTCTGATAAGACTTCTGCACAAGCAATTCTAGATCTCATGACTGTTGGGAAACAAATAAATAAAGTTCCTGTCGTGGTGGGTAACTGCACTGGTTTTGCCGTCAACCGGACTTTCTTCCCCTATGCTCAAGGTGCACATCTTTTGGTCCATTTAGGCGTGGATGTTTTCAGAATTGACGAGGTGATCAGGAACTTTGGCTTTGCTATTGGCCCATTCCAGTAATGATCTTTCCTTGATGCTATACTTTCCTTATGCTTGGTTTACCACTTGCCAAGGCTAAATACTTCAGCTAATTGTGGACCTTCTCATACTAATTAATGCCATGACTTATATCGATTTTGCTTTTCCGCCAAGGAAAAATATATTAAAAAAAAACACAAAATAATTTTTAATTTCTCTGCCAACATGTAAAGGGTATGCTGCTAGTTCCTTTTATGACACTGTAAATTGATGCTTGAATTGTACTTGCCATATGCTGTATGGTGAATATCCAGTATGCCCATCTGGCATCCTTGACTGCTGAGACCTGGCTGCATAGGTTCTCTCTTTGCTGCATATGGAGAGTATGGTACTAAGGCTTTATCTATTGTACTCTCAAGCCTGTCATGCCTTGGAATAAATAAGATATTTTCTGCGCTTGCTGTTCAGGTTCCTTAAAATACTTCCATCACATTTTTGTGCACTTGGTTATAACATTATAAATGACAATTTATTCTACAATCTACATATTTAAGACAATTATGTTGGAAAATTTATATCTGTGGAAGTTAAATAATTAATGGCTTCCTTTGGATTGTAATTGTACACCATAGTTAGGGCAAAATTTGGGGAGAGTGTATTTGCCATACAATTTGATATCAATTTCAAGATGGAAATGTTGAAAGAAAAGTGAATGTTGACATTCGATGGAGGGGCTTCCCAATAGGCAATAGAACTCAAGATGGATGGTAATATAGCTTACTGTCATAGCTGTAAGTTATTAGTTATTAGATCCTTGGCCCTGATTGTATTATTTAGAATTGCTAGTTATACTATTCTTTGAAAAATGAATCCCTTTACATCATGAAGTATACAAGTACATACATAACCATTTGATTTTGGCACGTGGAAGCTATGGAAGTACTTATGATTGAGAGAACTTGTGGTATCAATATCTAAATTTGATATTTTTGTATATGGTTTTACACACTTTTGCCTGTGTTCTGATTGTGGCTATAAATTGTCTTATCATACTTGCAGGCTTCAGGATGTGGCTGGATATGGAATTGGTGTTGCAGTAAAGGAGGAATTTGACAGAGCATTTCCTGGTCGTACATTCCACTCTCCATTAGGTCAGCTTCTAATGAAAGATGGACGTAATGGTAATGGAGACTATTTTCATTTTGGATGTTATTTGCATTTTCTATGTGATCATACTTTTGTGATTGCTTGATCTTAATTTACAAACGCTCAACTTATATCAGGTAAAAACAATGGTAAGGGATACTACTTGTATGAGAAGGGAAGTAAGCCAAAGCCTGATCCCTCTGTCCTACCAATCATTGAGGAGTCCAGACGGATTGCTAATATCATGCCTAATGGAAAGGTACTTCTTTTGTACAAAATTACCATTGGCTTGCAATTAACATCCGTTAGGATGATATAGAGTTTGTGTCAATGTGCATAGCTATGGTTGCTTCCATAAATTTTAGCTTAATTTCATTCTACAAACTACTAAAGCAAGTATACTGAATTACTTTTGCAGACTATAAATGTCACTGACCTAGAGATACTGGGGATGATCCTCTTTCCAGTGGTGAATGAGGCATGTAATGTTCTTGATGAGCGAGTGATAATTAGAGCATCAGATCTTGATATTGCTTCTGTTCTTGGAATGAGCTTTCCCTCTTATCAGTGGGTTCTTTTATCAATTCTTACATTTCATTTTTTGTGGTTGAGCTTTTTAAGGATAAATGTTTTTCACAAATTTCCTCTATTTCATTGTGATGAGTTCACTTGGTGCAGTTGTTAATAATATGTATGTCAAATTTCTGTTTCGTCTCTGGTGAATGAAAACTGATGTAAATACTACTGTACTGCATTATGTTCACAAAAGAGCTGAATAAGGATTAATTTAAATACTCTTATGTCACTGGAATAATCCGTCTTTGGCAGTGGGGGAATTGTTTTCTGGGGAGACTCAATTGGGCCAAAACATATATATTCAAGTTTGAAGAAATGGTCTCAAGCATATGGTGGCTTCTATAAACCATCAAGGTATCTGGAAGAAAGGGCTGCGAAGGGCATTCTTTTGGTAAGAATAATATTCTTAGCTGTAGTTTTTTTTTCTTCAAAATTCTTGGCCAAATCTCCCATTGGAATCCCCTAAAAGTAAAGGCTCCTTTGTCGTTATCTTCATTGAAGATGGTGTCGGTGTCCATTTTACACAATGGGAAATGGTTTTCCTTAATGCCTTTTTTTTTAACTTCTTTTTTTCTATTTTTCCCTCGTTTCCTGAGAATCTGAGGTATCTGAGTTCCCATGTTTTCTTCCTTACCTTGTTCCTATCCCTGTGCACTTGCAAGCACATAAACTTTTCATTTATGAGTCCAAGATGTGTTAAAGAACTGTGCCAATGAGAATTATGAAATTAATAAAACTTTGTTTCATGCAGAGTGCACCTACTTCCTCATCTACAGGATCAAAGTCACGTTTTTAGGGCACTTTGTATTCGAGTCAGCAGACGTTATGCAATCCAATAAGGTAAACTTGGTACTATCAGGTTAGTTTGTATTCCGAAAACCCTGAAAGTGCACGCAACGAAACCCTGTTTCAAGTATTTGTCGTGAAATGTTGTGTTATAAAGGCTTTTCTGTAATCTGGATGAATTATTTTGTATAACTCAACTTGTTTGAAACTTTCGCTAATAAAAAATATTATTCACCGATGCCTGCTTGAATGGCCAGAATCATTGGCTGCTTGATTTTGTTATTTGCCAAAACCGCTCTTGGAGGACCTTAGACCTCTGTGATTGCGGTGTACGGTTTGTGAAATGTCGCCAAAATTGTCGTCACTAACTCAAAAAAAAGAATACTCGAGCACGAGAGGGTAATTTCGGGTTTGGAAAGCACCATAACAAATAATTTAAATTCCTTTATTAAAAAAACATGTGGCTTTCTAATTGATTTCTGGATTCTGCACGGGCAAAGTGATGTGCGTCTTAAAAACTTTTTTCTTTGTTAGAAATGCTTAAATTAAAACTTCGCTTGTAATATCTATTGTTCACTTCAATTCACAAGGATTATGCCTATGTCTGGTTCAGCTTTTAGAAGGGTCAAAAGTATTTTTTTATAACGTAAAAGTATTTTTTAAAAAAAATGAATGTTTGACTGTCACATTTAAAAGTGCTTTTGTAGTAGATTTAGCTTTTTCAAAAGATAAAAAATAGCTTTTTGAAGAAGCTTCAATTTGATACTTTTCAAAAAAGTGATTTTTCAGGTAGATATTGAGAACAATTAATGACAATTAATGAGCTTATTTTTTAGTCTCTTTTGTCCTTATATTTTTTATATAATACCCGTAATATCTCATATCCACATATTTTCATAACAAATTTTATATTTAACATATCAAATTATTTTAACTAAATTATTTTGATATTTATATTTATGATTTTAACTAAATTATTTTTATATT
>JAOXYD010000136.1:19782497-19795120 GCA_028565735.1 Pinacopodium congolense
GAATCTTTAAAAATTATTTCAATTATAGCAAATTTATTAATTATTTTAAATACTCCATCAATTCTTATAATGAATATGAAGTATTTAAGGTAATTAATAAATTTATTATTATATCAAACTTATATTATTATTATTGATTTTTTGAAATAAAATTGAAATAAGGTTAAAAATTATGCAATATAATATATAGAAGGAGATTTTAGAGATTTTATAAAATTTAATGTTGAAATTATATTTACAAAAGATGCATAATATATACAAAGACTATTTTGTAAATTTTACAAAATTTATAAATTATTTTATAATTTTAAAAAATTGATTAATACTAATGTCGATATTAACCAGTATCGATGCAGTGCTATTTGAAGACAAAAACGGATATTAATATGGTACTAAATTTTAAAATATTGGTTCAAACCACATGCAAACAATTCGCTGCAATAATAAGTAAGGATATATAGTTACTTTATGTTAAATGAAGCAATAAATGAACTTTTTGCAACAGATGTATGTTTAGATTCGATGCAAATTATTGACTGCAAATAGTAGTTCTTATTCTTAAAAGAAATTTGTGAAAACATCAATTAAATGATGGCAGACTCTATGTTTGGAGAAGTTCGAATTTAATAAAAATTCACCTTACTCAAACACTCAAAAATAAGGATAAAAACTTTAAACATAACAGTTAAGCAAAAATGTCATTGCTAATCTAAATATGATGTTCACAAATTTCAAATTGTTTCTCTAATTAAATAGATTTTTGTTTAGCAGCGAAGTAGTGCACAAATGGATCGATTTAGATAATTTATCTCATCAATTTCCGAGACCATACCTTTATATCTTAATAAGAAGCAAAGTAGCAATCTCCAAAGTCCAATTGGATTTATGCCCCTATTAGCTCATTTCACCAGAAAAACCTACACAATAACATCTATCATCAAATTTTATGATGGTCTAAACTAGGGAAGGTTAAATATCCTTTTTCTTGAAACTTGACAATTGCAATTATGATAAAAGAGGAATAGTTTTCGGTAAAAAATTTTAATTAAAAAAGTTCTAAATTTCGTGTGCAAGCATGCCTTTTTCCCTGTTTGAAAAACATAAATATTTGAAAATTTATCATTTTCGAAATTGGTATTCTATGTATTATTGGAAAGATATCTCCAATTTTGCTATTCATTTGAAAAGCATAGTAGTGACAATTTATGATATCATTATGATGCTTTACTTTAGTCTTCAAATATAAATTTATTTTAAATTTTATTCAAAATGAGCACACATTTTCATTTTTTCTATTCTTTTTACAGAAAAAGATATGGAAATAATAAAAAATAAAAAAATCATAGCTCTAAAAGGATTTTTCGATTGAGAATGAAATTCCATATACATTTAAACAGTTGACGATCCATATCATAAACTAATCACAATGGATATACTATAACTGAAATGAATGTTATTGAACATAACTCTTAGTTTAAATTGCAATTCGAATAAAAAATCAATTTAAAACAGAAATCGCCTACGGTTTCTAAGTCGTTTACTTGTCAACCTTAAATGTTTCGGCTATCTTCTATTGTTTTATAATACAATATCTTACCATTTTATTTTTTTATTATTGATAAATAAATTAGAAATGTCAACTCCACCATCATTTTGTCCATGCCAGCTGCTTGAGAACGGTCTATACGACCATACGTGACGCATCAAATTAACCAATTAACTCACAAAGGGAAAGAGTTGACATTGAAGAACGAAGACGAAGCTTCACACGCTGCTTCTAAGAAGGCCTACACTTAATCTTTGCCATTAGAATATGACATGGCAGGAGTTTGATTGCGTCATAAGACATGATCTTCCTAAATTATTTATTATTTATTGTTTCATAGCTCAATTTCGTTCATAGTGGTTGATTTTCTTTGTATTATTAAAAAGTATGCATGCATGGAATGTGACACACCACCTATGAACTACATTCTGTGAGATATAGAATATTAAAAGTCGACTTTTTTTTCACTTAATCTTGTTATTTTAACTTCAACAAATTATGTGAGAGATTATTAACTATATGATATAATTTGTATGATTATTCGAGCCTAATTTTAATATTAAAATTTATTAAAATCATTTGACACAAATTTAGCAAAATATTTGCCTTTTAGTATTTTTAGTATCACCAAATACTTTTTCAATAATAAGAATATTTTCATAATGAATAATACTTTGTAAGATATTTGTATCATTTATCTTATATATTAATATATGAAAAAAATATGTTACTTGCAAAACCAAACCATGATTAAGTGACACTTCATACGCTCCATTTTTTTGGGGATTCAGCGCATCTGATGAATTGCTTTTGTAATGAAATGGTCAATTTGATGTTGGGCTGTGATTGTCGTTTTCGTAGCTTGCTGAATTGAAAGTGTTGACATCAAAGAAACATCCATCACTGACCATATATCTATATATAGAATTGTTTTCTCCGGTATCCAATAGGGAAAGCAACTACGTGATATTTTATCACGTTGGTGCAGTAACGTGAACACCTTCATCCAATGGACACCACACACGTGTATACAATGTTGTCGACCTATAATTTTTACATTTTTGTATTACACTCATAAAGCTACAGCCAATATGTGGATGGGGTGACGGGTGACCTCCAATTTCACGCCGGTTTGGACTTTTGAGCGGTTCAAAATTCAGTAGCTGATTATTTTAAAAATTTTAATCCTTAATTATCAAATGCTACTATGACGTGCAGATTCTTCTAAATTTAAAATTTAATACCAAAACTATTCGCAGTTCCAGCTATAACTACATCTCTTCAATGTTTATTTTAATTGTTTTAACTTTGATTAGTTTAAAATAATTTAAAAATTATTAACCGGAAAAATTGAAGGCAAATGAGTTTTTTTGTATTATTAATTAGTTAGTATAATCCTTGCGATCATTCATTAATTAATTTCTTTTGTGAAGATTAAATCTACCTTATCATTAAATTAATCCCAACTATTGAAAAAAATATGAGATTATCATTGAGCCTATGACTGTAGGATAAATATGTAGTAAATTTAGGTATGCAAGAATAAATTTGACACAAAATGATTCACCTCCAAATTAAAGATAGTATTTGATATCATATTTTTGGGGAAGCTTAGAGAGGCCTGCATTGAACCCTTAATTGGCTCTAGCTCACGTAAACTTCACTTGATTTTTCAGGGATAAATTATAAAATTAGCTCTTTTTGAAAGACTAAACAACAAAATAATAAAAGGTTATTTGTTTTTTTTTGTACTCCCCATATAGAGCTTAAATTGTATTTATACATACAAATACATGATATCTAGATTATTGAGATGAGATACATAATAAAATAAATAAGAAACATGATAAGTTAAGGTGCAAATTGAAGTAAGAATGCTGTCTAGGTTGGTAGGATAATGTGGATGAATGAGTCACATGTTTACTAGTCCACCTCAAGGTCATGGTGGGTGGTAATGGTGAGAATGTCATGAAATCAATGAAATGCAAATGAAGATAATGCTTTAGTCATGATGTTAGCAATTTGATCTGACTATGAGATATGTTGGATAGAAAGTGCTTTGTTGGCTGCCAAATCTTAAACAAAGTGGATGCTAATCTCTATATGTTTTATATGAGCATGAGTGATCAAAACACTAAAGTTTCGAAGAAACACATAGTTGAGAGAAAAGGAATCAACTTTATTCACTAAACTCTCTTAAAACTTACAACTGAAGTCCAGTTGTATAAAATAATAATTAAACTAAAAAAAAGAGTCACAAAACCATAAAAAACAACAACAACAAATAACAAATAAAGCGATGTTGTAACAAGTAAAACGATACTATGTGTTATTGTATAATAACCACATATACATCTGTTGTACAATAATCGATACGATACAATAACTACATATTCTACACCCCCCTTTAAGGTAGAGCTTGGTGCCATCACATAAGCCCAACTTGGACAATAAATGAGAAAAAATTAGACCAGTAAGGGACTTAATAAAAATGTCAATAGGCTATTGAGAAGAAGAAATTAACTTGGGGAGAACAAAACCTTGCTTGAACTTGTCTCTAACAAAATGACAGTCAATTTCAAGGTGCTTAGTTCTCTCATGAAAAATAGGATTCACAGAAATATGACTAGCTATCTGATTATTATACCATAATGGAATAGGTAGATGAATAGGAGTAGCAAATATTGTAAAAGATAAATAAGCCACTACAATTCAGAAACAGTGGTGGAAAGACTCCGATATTCAGTTTCAGTAGAAGACTTAGAAACAATAGATTGTTTCTTAGTCTTCCATGAAGCTAAAGCTTCACCTAGAAGAATACAAAAACTTGTTAGAGACATCCTTGTAGTAACATAAGATGCTTAATCAACATCACATAAAGCCTTAAGGTGAAAGTCAGTAGAAACAAGATAAAACAACCATTTAGAAGGATAATTTTTCAGATATTTAACCACATCCATAGTAGCTACCTAATGCAATTCAGTTTGAGCATTCATAAACCGATTTAACTATTGAGTAGCATAAGTCAAATTAGGTTTAGTAAACCTATTGTTAGTTGTTGGTTTAACACTCAATTAAGCTCAAATAAATTTATCAATTAATATGAAATTCAAATTAAATTCAAAACTAACAATATTGAAGTGTATTGGTCAACAAGTAAACAAGTGGAGTATTTTTAAGATTTCAAGTGTCGAACTTACATGGAATAGTGTGATTACTAAGGCAATCAGATTATAATTATCTAGAGAAACTAAAGATTGCTCAAAATTAAAGTTTAGCCTAAATTAATCTAAAAACTTTCAAACTTTTCAATGAAATTCAAATTGCTTGAGGATTACCAAATTAACTGAATTAGCTAAGGATTAGGTCTTAAATAACTTAATTAAGTTGTGGAAAGGATTGGAATGCATAATCTAAGATCTTCACTAAATCAAGAGATTGCTATGATTAAGACAATGTCTTATCTCTAGCTATCCAAGATTGATTTTTGGTTTTTTCATCGATTAATAAGTAGTAGGCTTAAAGTTCAAGAAGTTCTAATTCTAAATTCCTTATTCAAGATTAGTACCCTCATGATTGATCAATCAAGGGTCATATGTTGATTAAAATCATGTTGTTTACTAATTTTTATAATGATTAAAGTAGATAACTATTAGATCCTTAATCATCTTTAATCTCATCTTAAGTGGTCAACTCAAAAAAAGCATTAAGAACTTAAATAAATAAAGATTACCATATAATAATGTGTTTATAACTTAATAAATCTATCTAAGAACCTGTCCTTAGCTCTAAATTAGATTAAAACATCATATATAGGTAAGAAGATTTAGATTCAATATAACGGCACATGTTCTTCAAAATATATGAGTAAAAGAGCAAAATACGAGAGATTAAAAGTTTAGATAGCACCAAATGATGATATAAAATGATAGGCAGCCTCCAATCACGTGTATAAACCTTTTGGAATCCTTAAAATAACTTGAAATTAACAAATACAAGGTTTGAAAAAAGAAATAGAAACAAAAATCTAACCTAAAAGAAGAAAAGAGAAACATAAGACTAAGTATGATTTTTCTTCTCTCAATCTAGTGTTAGTTGATCTGAAAATGATCTCTAATGCTCAATATAAATATCTGAAGCAAAATGGTACAAGTAGGAGTAAGTTACAGTAAGTGGAGAGAAAGATGCACTTGTACAAATCTCGACAGGTACTTAAATGACACTTGATAGAGAGTAAAATGATGCTGTTTAACTCTCTAAGTTTAAGTCTTTAAATGAAGCAAAATGGTGGTTCCTGATTGTAAAATGAGGGTATGATAGATACCACCGTTTTACTCCTTTTGTTTCAGAATTTTAACCTACATTTTTCATATTTCTTTCACTTTTAAGATTCAATCTACAAAGTAAACAATTCCAAATATAAATCAAACAATGTCCTTCATAACCTAACAAAACCTCAAATAAAGCAACCTACCAATTAGCCTCTTATACCTACCTAGATCAGCAAGTAAAGGAGAAGAAACATCATGAAACTTACAGTTTTTGGGTAAGAGTGTAGAAACAGGCTTGGAACTAGCTAAACTTGCATCTTAAATAATATCAAGGGCATATTTTCGTTAGTTCACACATAAACCACTAGAAAACTGAACAAGTTCCAAACTTAAAAAATATTTTAAAGTAAACAAATCCTTTATAGTAAACTTATCATGCAAAAACTATTTAATCTTTAGAACAAATAGGGGTTATAAACAAATTGATTGAAACCATAACTAAGAAATTGGGTAGTAAACTCAACATTCCATTGCCTAGAAACGTATTTCAAACCATAAAGAGACCTCTTCAATTTACAAACCTCATTAGCTTGAGCTTTGGTATAAACAGCAAAAGGGAGCATATAAAGCTCTTCAGTAATATAGCCATGAAAAAAGCATTATTAATGTCTAATTAATGTAAAGGCCAAGCCTTGGCAACTGCTAGACATAAAATAAATCTAATAGTTGCCATTTTTGTAACAGGAGAAAAACTCTTTGCATAATCAATCCCTTTAACCTGATTATACCCTTTGCCAGTAACTTGGTCTTGTAATGATCCACTGACCCATCTGGCTTCAATTTGAGTTTAAAAAACAATTTGGAACCAATAGTTATCTTATCAGAAGGTAAAAGAGTAATATCCTAGGTATCATTGGCTTCTAAGGCCTGTAATTTAGCCTCCATAGCACTTACCCAATTGAGCTTAGTTTTAGCTTATTCATAAGAACTAGGTTCCTTGATAGTAAAAACGTTTGCTAAAAAATATAAATACTGATTTGTGATATAAGGGAGACAAAAAAGGAAACGTAGGAGGAGTATTTACAGAACAAAGATTGGAAGGAGTAAAAACAACATTAGAAGCATGGGATCAAACATTTTAAGGCACAAAATCTTGCATCCAAACAGGTTTAGAAGCCTGTCTCTGACTTCTCCTAACAATAGGTGCAACCGGATTGATTGAACTCAATACTAGTAACTTAAGATAGAATAGAAGAAGACTCAATAGATTGAGAAATAGGAGAGGAATTAATGGCAAGACATGAGATGGGAATAGAAGTATCAAATGAATATGAAAAATGAATAGGAATAGGAAAAGGTATGGAATCAGTGTTTTCAGAAGTGGTTTTGAAAGGAAAAATATGTTCATAACAAACAACATCTCTAAACTCAAAATCTACTGAGTTTGTAAATTGTATAAGTTATAAGCTTTTTGGTCAGGAGAATAACAAATAAAGACAGATTTAAGAGCTCTAGGATCTAGTTTATCTTTATAAGGATAAACATTGGTTTCATAATAGAGGTGAGCAAAAGCTTTTATGAATGAATAATTTGGTAGTTTTTGAAGCAAGAGTTGATATGAAGTTTTCCAAATAAGAACAAAAGAAGGCAACTGGTTAATGATAAAAGTATAGTAAGATTTGCTTCACCCCAAAATATTTTAGGTAAACCGGATTGAAACAAAAGGCCCCTAGTAATTTAGACCAAATATCTATGTTTCCTTGCAACCACTCTATTTTGTTGTGGAGTGTAAGGAGGTGATCTTTGGTGAACAATACCAAAAGGAAAAAAAAAGAAGAAGATTACAATTGTTAGTTAGAAATTTAGTTCCATTATTAATTCTAATAGCTTTAATTGTTCTATTAAACTGAGTCTGAACAAGTTTGAAAAAATTAGAAATACTGGTTCAATTTGGGATTTGTATTTTAAAAGATAAGTCCAAGTAGCACGACTAAAGTCATCCATAATAGTCAAGAAAAAATTAGTGCCATTTAAGGAACACTGTTTATAAGGACGCCACACATCCATGTGAATCAATTCAAGGCATCTTTTAGTGATGATAGTACTTTGAGGAAACATAAGTCTACTTTGCTTAGATAAGTGAAAAAAACTATAATGAAAAGAAAGCTAAGAACAATTCAAGTACTTTGATATAATATTCAAATGCCTAGTTACAAGAATAGATGGACGTCTTAGCCTAATATGCCAAGATTGAACATCATTGGCTATATTGCAGTAGGCTAGGTTGTTTGACTTTCTATCTAACAAACATGTATAATTTTGTATAATTGGAGAAGAAAAAGTACTATTGTCAAGTATGTATAGACCAGAAATGATTGACCTTTCTAATTGCACAATCCTTATTATTCTAAAGGTCCTATATAACACAAAATTGGATATGGAAAACAAATTTAATGTTAACTGAGAATGCAAGTTTATTGATTGACAAGAGATTATACTTAAAGGATGCAACATGCAAGGAATAAGTAAGAACAAGTTTGAAACTCAATCTCATATATCCTGTATATTGAAATAAGAACAAGTTTGGAACTCAATCTCATATCTCCTGTATATTGAAGTAAGAACAAGTTTGGAACTCAATCTAATATCTCCTCTTATATAGTCAACTAATTTAATGGTATCATCAGGAAGGTAAACTGGTGTGTATCTATTGACAGGTTTAAATTGAAAAAACAAATTCAAATCAGTACACATGTGACTAGAAGCACCTGTATATATTATCTAAGAACCATGTTCAATTAAATCAAGAGAACTAAAACTATGAGTCAAAGTGCTACCTGCAAAATCCTAAAGATAAGCAAAGTTGATGATGTTGTGTCTGTCACTTCTACCCTAATTTTGATCAACTCTAGCTTTCGACTTTCCTTTAAAAAATTTCTCAATCTCCCGCTGAATCATATTTGTTACATCCGACCTTCATTCTACACCTAAGCTAGTGACATAATCTGCTTGGTGATGCCAACATATTAGCAAATGATTTAGTTCCACCATTCTACTTCTGATCTCTTGATCCTTTGAACCATTCCAGATGACCATTAACCTTGAACTAAGTATCCTTAGTATGACTTTTCATTTAGAAAAAAATCACAGAACAAATCATGTTCATTATGTGCCTTTGTTACATTACTCCATCCTACTCTCTTTTCATTTTGAGTTTTGGTAAACACAACTATCTTAACTTCACTAGAAAAACTCACATGCACTTTCTTTTATTTTTCAACTCACAAAATCATATAATATTCCTTATCAAGATTAGGCAAAGGGTCCATAACCAAAATTTAATTATGAACATCATAAACTTCACTAAGACCTATCAAAAATTTCATTAAACGATTTGTAGACCCATACTCACTTATTTTAGTAGCTATTCTACAGTCACAAGCTAGAATCAGCACTAGACAGTGAAGCTCATCCCATGGTCACTTAAGCTTAGTGAAATAGTTAACAATGGATAGATCTCCTTGAGAAATGGAACAAATCTCTCTCTTTATCTGATATAGGAGGGGACCATTACACTCTCCATATTTTCTTTTTAACTATTTCCACAACTCATGAGCTGATGTTGCATACAATAAATTATCGATGATCTCCTTTGAAATTCAGTTCAAAAGCCATGAGATTACCATTTACTCTACAGCAGTGGAAGTGGAGAGTCTTCTTTAGGCTTTCGACACAGACCCATCACAATCCTTAATTTGATCTTTGCTCCCAATGTTATCTTCATTACTCTACTATAAGTCAAATGGTTTCTCCAATTTAGTGGAGTTAACACCAAGATCACCCCTGGAAGATTTGAAGTCCAGAGACTTAACGGATTCTCATCATCATAAAATTGTGATACTATGCTGTGCATTTCTTTATGAGTAATCACCACTATGCTCGACTATCTACAATCAGAACACAATAACATTACACAATCGATGCTTTGAAGACTCGAGGGATGGCTCTGATACAATGATCAAAACACTAAAGTTTCGAAGAAACATGTAGTTGAGAGAAAAGGGACAAACTTTATTTACTTAACTTTCTTAAAACTTACAACTGAAGTCTGGTTGTACAAAATAATAACTAAACTAAAAAAGAGTCACTAAACCTGGAAAGACAGTAACAGAAAATAACAAATCAAATGATACCATAACAAGTAAAAAGATACCATCTATTGTTGTATAATAATTTGTAAAATAATCACATATACATCTGCTGTACAATAATTGGTACAATATAAACACACATTCTACAATGAGCTATTAAATTTGCAACGAGGAATGTGATATCAAGATTATCACACTAAATTGTGGGTGGGTGTGATATAAAAAAACAATTTGATCAAAAAATGATTTAATATAACAAATTTTAGCAACGACAAGTGCAATACTCCTCTATTTTGTTTTAGTGCTAGATCTGCCAATAGTAAGTTATTTCTTAGTACTTCAAGAGATGAGATTTGGACTAAGAAAGATGTAGTAGTCAAATGTAGAGTGGCGATCATCAAGATAGCCTACACAATCAACATCATAGCAAAGTTGTATGGTAAGTGAAGGGCTTCAGGTTAAGTGTATACTAAAAGAAGATGTGGATTTGAAATATTAGAGAATCCATTTTATTGCAGATTAGGAGAATGTTGATAAGATAATGTAATAATTGAAAGACTTTATTGACAAAAAATTAAATGTTAGGATGAGTAGGGTAAAGATATTGAAGAGCACCAATAGTGCTTCTATATTCCTTAATATTAGGAAGAAGCATGTGATGGTTTTTAAGAGAGAATATGTAGGTGTTATTGGTGTGAAGGCAGGTTTAGAATGGTCAAGATAGGTGCATTGAATGAGATCTTTCATATTGAGTTTGTGTAAGCAAAAGACTTTCACCATTTGGTACAGTGGTGGATTCAATATTGAGAAAGTAATAAATGTGTCCCAAATCTTCAATAGAGAAGGTAATGTTAAGATATTGAATAATTTTAGTGATGAGGGATAGGGAAGAACATGTAGCCAAGATATCATTAACATAGACTAAAAGAAAGGCGGTATGAGAACTCGTGTTATGAATAAAAAAAGAAGAAGATATGTTAGACTTGGTGGAGATAAAATCGAGGTCATGAAGTTTATGATTGAGGTGATAAAAATAAGCTTGAGGGGTTTATTTTAGATCATAGAGAGATTTATGACAGTCGCAAACATGAGAAGGATTGTGAGGATATGTAAAACTAAGAGGTTGGATCATATAAGCCAATTTTTAGAGATGGCCATTAATGAAAGCATTATAAAAATCAAGTAGACAAATTAACCCATTTTTATAGAGGGCAAGGGTGAAAATAAGGTGAATGGTGGTGGATTTGACAACATGGCTAAAAGTTGTAGTATGATTTATACTAGGAATTTGATGATATCTTTTGGCAATAAGATAAGCTTTATAGTGGTCAAGTATACCATCGAAATTTCATTTAGTGTAAAATGCTCATCTACAGTTGAAAATAGTAGTATTAGGTAGTGAACGGATAAGAGTCCAGGTGTTATTACTATGAAGAGTAGTAAACTCATTAAGCATAGGTTGGTGCAAATGAGAAAACTTGTTGACTTGAGTAAAAGAAGTGAGATCAAGTCCAAAAACAATGTGCATGTGAGTAGAGTAAGTGACATAATTAGAGAAGGTCTAGGGAATATGCCAGGTTGATTTAATATCACTAATTATCCTTAAATTAATCAATAAATTTACATGCAATTCTAATTTAATTATAAATTAACATAACAACAGTGTACTGGTCGCAAGTAATACAGTGGAGCACATTTAAGACTTTGAAATTTTGAACCCATAAAGAACTGATTTGTATGAATATTAAGGCAATTAGATTACAATTATATAAGGGAACTCAAGGCTTAAAACTAAGGGGTTGGATAAACTAAAACAAACCTAAAAACTTCCAACTTTGCAATTGCATTCTAAGTGATTTAAGGATTATCAAATAATTAAGTTGTTAAGGACTAGGCGTAAATGACTTAAGTAAGTTATGAAATAGATTGGAATTTATAATCTAGAGCTTTCACTAAATCAAGACAAAGCTATGGTCAAGTCATTGCCTTTTCTTTAACCATCCTAAATTGAAGTTGGTCATTAATTCATTTAATAAGTATTAGGCTTAAAGATCAAGACGTTTCTAATCCTAAATCCCATATTCAAGATTAATGCCCTCATGATATAACTAATTAATGGTCATGTATTGATTAAAATCATGTTATTTACTAATTTTTCCAATGAATTAAGTGATTGGTCCTTTACTTAATCATCTAAACTCATATCCTAAGTGATCAAGTTAAGATATGCTTTAAGATCTCACATAAACAAAGATTATCATCCAATTGTGTGATAAACATCCACTCAAGGCATTCAAGAACCTGTCTTTAGCTAGAATTTAGCTTAAAACATCATAAATACATACGAAAAATCAGATCAAAGTGAAACAATCCATATTCTTGCACAAATATGAACAAAGAGAGATAAAACAAGGGATTTAATGTTTAGGAAGCACCAAATGATGGAACAAACTGATAAACAGCTCCCAATCATATAAACTCCCTTGAATCCTAAAAAACCCTGAAATTATAATCTACAAAGGCTAGAAAAGAAAAAGAAAAGAATAACTTAAAAATTAAGGAAATAAGAGAGAATTAGATGTTTGATCTAAATTTTCCTCTCAAATCTGCTATATTTTTCCTCAAAAGTGATCTCTAAGTCCTCTTATATATGTC
>JAOXYD010000136.1:19802701-19821587 GCA_028565735.1 Pinacopodium congolense
TGAATAAGTTAGAGAAGGCAAGGAGAATGACATTCCCCTAGATGGTGAAGTCCATGTCAAAGCATGATGGTGATGATTTCTATGCAAATTGGGTATTAAATTGAGAATTTAATTGATGAAATTGATGTAGGATTATGGTGTTGAGTTGGTAATAATTTCCTACACTGTTACCTTTTGAGTATCCCTCACGGTTTTTGCCATTGACAAAGATATACTTACCAAAAAATTTCCAAATTTTATGGACAAATCAATGAGACATTAAAAAATATTTTTCATACTCAAACCTTCACCTAAATTCTGACATTAGGAGACCCGAAATCAGGACGCAATGTACTATCTTCAATTCCAGATTTATTTATGAGCAGTTTTGGGAGAAAAATCATAACGTGAGTTATACTCATCTATATGATCTGATTATTGTTGCACATTAAATCTAAGAGATAGGGCTACAACTTTCATATTTCAAGTATTAACTAATTCTGGCTCTAAAATTCCATAATTAAGTCGTAATCTACAAGTTAAAATTCGTCGGCTCCAGGGGAACAAATGACATGGAATTAGTAGTGACATGTGGCTGTATAACTTATAACAAGTGTAATCTTTTATATGTGGACATTTTACAATATATCAGAGAGCTCTTGGAAATATCTTTGTGTGACAAATATAGGGCTATTAAGGGGATACATTTTGGGCATATAAGATGGCATGTGTGCTGCCATGTAGCCATGTGTCAAGTACACAAGGAGTATAAAGAGGGGGATTACTTCTTTTTGGTCTTGTCTCTCTCTACATCACCAAAAATTCCTCCTCCCTCTCAAGTTCTGGTTTTTCTTTGGCTTGCATTTGGGTGATTCTAACTGCATAGAAGGTAAGTTAATAAATTTTAAGGAAGGTTATGCATGAAGTTAAGTTTGGTGCTAAATTGATACATGTCAAGTAAGTTTTCTCTTCATCACCAAAACTCCAGCTTATTCCTTAAAATTTTCTGAAAATTTTGTAGAAGTATAGAGCTTTTAAATATGACTGGAAAGGTAAGAGAATTATATGATATTGATTTATGTTGATTGATGAAGAAGGAAGTCTAAAACCGAACATACATGTGTGTAGGAAGTTAATGAAGTATTGGAAATTTTCTGAAGCTAGGTCATCTGAATAGGTTTTGGTATTATGGTCATATCTTGACCTGTAAGTATCTAAATTGGATGATTTTAAGTTCTACTTAAACTAGACACTTTTATCTACAATACTTATGAAGGAACTGAAATTAGATTATGTCATTAAGGTAGTGAAATTGAGCTCGAAATTGAATCTGGATGCTAGAATTGATTCTAAAAATTTTCCTACAGTTGGTTCATCTTTGTGAACTGTTTTGAGGTAAATGTTGGCTATGATTTTAGTCTAATGTATATGTCTTGACATGAATTATTATGCTGAATAATCAGATGTCATTGGTTCAAAATTAGATTGAATATTGGCTGGAATTGAAATGCCATTTTGGTGATTAAGATATGGGAAAATTCTGCTCTAAATTGCTTTCAATTAAACTTTGTTTGGACAGACTATGTAGTGGATTAGAATGAGATTAAGGATGAGTTGTGTATTGCTTTTAGAAAGGCTACGCTTGTTTATGATAGAGGAATGTTGTAGAGATGGAGGAACCATAATTGGTTCGATTTTGATCTTAAAATAGATGGGTTGATTACTTAGGGTAATGTGACTTGAGAATGAGTTTTATGATTGATTTTGTGACATGAATTGATTTTTGAATTGTCAAATGTGTCTTGGATGAGTATATAACATGTTATTGCTTGATGAAATGAGTTAAATGATAATGAGTTTCTAACTTTTAAATTTTGGAAAATGTGATCCATCTAATAATAGCCTTAAGATATGTTGTATTTATATGAAATGCATAGATAATTTATGTGAAACATATAATACTTTAAGGTGGGATTTCGATTATACATGTAATTGTCATAGTTTTACAAGATTTTTAGTTAGACCGTGTATGAATATGCATGAATACATACATTTACATGATAATTACTGTTGCTTGCAGTTTTGACTAAATATGTAAGTTACTTTCATGAAACCAATGTCAAATGATGAGATGAATTATTGATTCAGTGATGAAGTGATGTCAGTATATATGGTTTTGGTGGGTGAATCCAATTGATTATGCCTTATTTGTGGCTAATGTGTATATGTGTGTTTTCAAACATTTTTTTTCAACTTATAAACTCATTATTTTTTTAACATTGCTTTTTACTACTGCTCCGATTAGTTATGGGTAATTAGGCATACCTATAGGGATCTAGCATTTGCTATACTGCAACAATCTCTGACTGACCTCATGTGTTACAGTCTTTGACTGTTCTTATTTGTAGAGCCAAATGATCAATGGGCGCAATGTGTCAGGCACGACTCATGCCTTTACAATTACAGACTTTGTCTGTTTGGTGAAACTGATGTGTCTAAGGACCATGTTCAATGTATATGGTTAACCTTCTGTACCCGTGCCCATTTCTTATTTAAAGACGAGCAGTCTAACTTGTTGTATATGTTATGTGACTTGATTTTCTGAAATTGATATCATTGAGTTTTGATTAAAAAGGACAATTGTCTGTGATGTCATGTTGATGTATCACCTTCGATTATACCTATTTGTACAAGAGATTGATTTCTAATTATGCTTTATGCATTGAGTTATTCAATTGATGATTATATTTGTTATATGGATGAGTTGCATAAAGTGGTAAATGATTGAAATTTCTAAATATGTCATGACTGCATCCTGCAGCCTATGTGATTGTATTATCTTGGTTTTCTCCACTAAGCAAAATGCTTAGCATGATGCTTTGGCTCCATGTAGGTGTAGACAGGAGAGTATGAGGATGTGGGACTGTCGATACTGTAAAGGCCAAGAGTCACGTGTCTTTCGTATTTTTGAATTTTGGTTCGTTTGTATAAATTGAGATTATTGTGGATTATTTTTTTATACTCTCATTTTTTGCCTATAGTTTGAGTGCATATGGTTTTGTAAATGGCTTGTTTATATTAGATTAGGTCTTTGGTATTTTGTGGTTTTTTAATTAATATGATTTCATGTTTACTAAATTACATATTTAATTCCACTACAATTGCTTACAAAGTTGCATGTGAACATTCCTATATCCTCCTAAGGGATAGCAGGGTGTTACAACAATAGTAACACCTTTTTTTTCTTTTTTCTTTTTGGTTTGACATGATCGTTATTCGTTGGTACTAGAAATATGGGTTTAAATATTTTGTTGCTCAAATACCATATTATAAAATTGAATGAATTTTTGTTATGTATTATTACAATTAAAGTGATTTTTATATACAAGTTATCTTAGATTAAAGATAAAATAGAAATCGGTGCAACTGTAATATAACTACATAGCAGTAGTCATTTAGGACAAGATAAAAATATGTTTATTTAAAAGTTTGTCTACATTAGTTCCATACTCAAAGAAGATAATAGGTAGATAGATGGGTTTATATTGTTACATATTTTCTTTGCAAGTCTAACAATTTTGACTTGTTTCGACAGTAGACTGAGTAAAGGACTTTCGACAATATAACATAACAAAGATGCACCGAAATAAGTCGGGCTCGTAATTAGAGCCAGGTGATGCACTAATCAGAGATGCACGTAGGTATAATGAACAACGACGCTAGCACGTGAGATAGGAGAGGAACACCGACAATGAAGGGATGAACTGAAACAGGAGAAAGACACCATAATCGACAAAGGAATAGGAATTCATGAGCTAGCCAGAGGAAGATATGAGCAAGAAAGACAAGATTATGAGGTTTTCAGGAGGTTCAGTTGACGTTGATGCGGGTAGATCTGGCCAAGGATGCAAATAAAGGGTTCTCTGGACAACGGAAAGAATCTTGTAGACGGGAAGTTGTGGTAATGGTGGCAACGGATGAAGAGTTGAAGGCAAAAGTTGGCCTTGACCTTGACCCAGTTGTCAGAAAATGTCTAGTTGCCAACAACGGAGGAGAGGAGCTCGTTGGGGAGTGCTACGACTACTTTTATACCTGAGTTGGCAAGTGCAATTAAGACTATTACCATAGAGTCTGTGTCGTAGAACTTGACTCTGTTAATACCTTGAGATTTCAAAAGCTGTACAACGTTGATTGGGGTTGGGAGGTTGTTGGCTACTCTTCCATAGTTCACACTAATCGTACCCACAACCTTTGAAAGATCAAAGAAGGACAAAAGAAGAAACATAAACGAGAATATGAGATAGAGAGCTATCATATTCGTGTTTTGGTTCATGGAAGAACAAAGCATGGTCTCGTGATCTTGTGATGAGTTGCTATATCTAGAAATGAAGAGGATGGTGGGTTCACAAAGAATTCAATTGATGCTTTAAAGCAGTTGAAGATGACAATAGTAGCACATTTTTTTCTTTTTTCTTTTTTTTTAGTTTGATATGATCGTTCTTCGTTGGTACTAGAAATATGAGTTTAAATATTTTGTTGCTCTGATACCATATTATAGAAGAAGAAAGATAAAAAAGATTGAATGAATTTTTGTTATGTATTATTACAATCAAATTGATTTTTATATACAAGTTATTTTAGATTAAAGATAAAATAGAAAATGGTGCAGTTGTAATATAATTACATAGCAACAGTCATTTAGGACAAGATAAAAAAATGTTTATTAAAAAGTTTGTCTAGATGAATTCTATACTCAAAGAAGATAATAGGTAGATTGATGGGTTTATATTGTTGCATATTTCCTTTGCAAGTCTAACAATTTTGACTTGTTTTTCACGTTGGCCTTTGTGGAGGCTTCAGACCGTGATTGCCTATCGTTGGAGTAATTTATTATAACTAGAAGTTTGTCCCCAAAAAGCAAAAGAGAAACTTTTTTAGTACCCACTATTTATTAAGTTATATTAGTGAATATTCCTAACGTTATCTTGTCTCTTTATTTTTGTCATTAAGTATGTGGTGTAGCCCATGTCATTTTCAATATGTGCAGAGGACTTTGTTATTAGATAAATTGTGTGTCAAACAAAAAAAATCATTAAATTTAAAAGCTGAATTTCATCTGTTAAATAGCGTTGTTCTCTATGTTTAATTATGTCTAGGCTCATTCTCTTTGCATATCATTTTCCCTTTAGATTTTTTTAAATTCTAAATCTTCCAATATACTAGAAAATTCTAAATCAGTGCTATATTTGACGGGAACTTACTAAAAATCATAAATAATTATCTTAAGTTTATTATATTATACTAGCTATAGAAAGAAATTTCAACATATTATATTTCTAATGATTTAATAGACTTCATTCTAAAACTGAAGCTATTTAATATTATTGGAAGTTTTAAATACGAACGGACATTAAAAAACAAATTTGACAGAATTATTGATACATTTTATTTTTACAAAAAGAAATCTTTTAATATTATTGAAAGGTTTAGATATATACAAGCATTAAATAATAATTGTTACAAATTTTATACAATTCATATAAAATATTTATTATTATGATGCATTTTTATTTTCGTTATTAATTACCTTTTCCTTCAATTCATGTATATAATCGGCTAGAAAATTACTTAGAAATTAAAAAAAATTAATTTTTTATAAGTTTGAAATAACAGAAAACAAGAACAAATGAATGTGTGTATATATATATATATATATCCTAGGTTTTATAAAAAATTTATAAGCATTGGTCGGTTTCTAATGTTTAGAATTCAAAGACATGTACGTAAATGAGATTAGGCAAAATTCACACCAATATGTGACGTCGTATTGTTTATAAACACTAAGCTTTCCTCAATCCTCACGCGCCTGATAATTGAATTGAAGGGACATTCCGTTCCCACTTGAAAACCGACAGGTGACGTCGTAGCTTACCCACACATGACGTTTACTTTCCATATGCAGTCTCTACCGTTAGATCTTCTAGGACTCAGGACGTTGACTATCTATATTCAGTATTTGCCGTTAGATCTCCGATGCCTCAATATGATTGATCCACGGCCATACCTGAAAAGTTTTAAGAACGTAAAATAAATGTAAAGAAAGCATGGCCTTTGGCCGTACCAACCACATACATTTAATATGTCGGCAGGCTCGCTTTATTCAAGTAAATAATGTTTGGTTGCCCGCCACCTGATCGTGGCTCTTATATATACCGTGTTTTTTGGCTCATGACTTGACCTGCCTTTGCCAACAAGCCACACGTATACATTTCGTATACTTAATCTATTTTATGCTCTCTTTGAATTTTCCAATTGCATTATCATTTTATAAATTTCAATTATTGTATGTAATTCACAATGATTCCATAACAACCTCGAAGTAAAGGTAAAATTATGTAAATCAAGATTCTATACAAATGTTAATCTTTAATTAATTATATTACGACTTTATATGATAGATGAATAACATGTTAAATTTATAATGTGGATTTTAATTATATATTCTAATTTGGAGACTCTCAAACTAAATGTTCGATAAACATTTTAGAAATTAGTTGATAAAAGAAGGTACGGATATTATAAGGGCTCACATAATAGGCCTAGTCCAATCCATAAATAGAAGTTCTCAATTTTTGGACTACTTCCAAATTTTTGTGACTTTCCCATAAATGCCAATCCAGTCCATATAACTTATCAATTTATCCAACTTAAAGCGAGCACATTTGTCTAAATAGCTAGGTGGAGCGACGGGTTCAGCAATGCTTTATAGTTATTTATCAACAAATTGCCACTTAGCAATTCATCAAGTTTCCGCTTATGAGGAAAAATGTGGCAGTTCTTAATCATTTATAATATTTGTCTGCTTTTGTACACAATGAAAGAAGACCTAACAATAAGGGAAAAAAAGAACTTATCAAACATTCCACATCATCAAGTCACTCAAATTATAAAATTAAATTTACTTTTTAATATGAATGGAATGTGAGTTAGCTGATATAAAATTATCAAGTTACTAAAAATTAACTCGTCTTCGCGCTATTATGTACCACAAAGAATAACTTGTTTTATTTGAAATAAGTTAAACTATATGAGGAAATATAAAATAAATGCATTATTGATTGAGAAGAAAGATAACATTTCACTAATATTTGTCAATCTGCTAATTATGGAAAAAGGCATTCATAAGTGAAACATTTAGGCTAGTTGACGAATGGAGACACCATTAGGTAAACCAGCCTCCATAACTAATTCTGCAAGCATCACAGAAGCCCCTGGAAAAACAAAAATGACAAGGAAATTCTATTCTAATTATGAATTAGATGTATTATAACACTAAATTAGGAAGTTAAATCACATTATGATTGGCATAAAATTTGCAAATTTAAGGAACAGTATAGCGTTATCTTCAAAGTTGAGAGAGAGTAGAAAATATGATCTCAAGCCAATAATATCCAGAAAATATATTAGTTAACCCAAGAAATGAAATCATTGTACAATTGTTCAAATGAAAACCAATATTGTCCCTTGCCACTAGGGGTCGAGCTAGACTAAAAACTTAAGGGCGTCCAAATTTCTTAAAACTAAATTTTATAGGGACAAAATTCATTAAATTTGATTAAGATTAAATTTTTAAAACACTAATTATAGTAAATATTATTTTATTTTATTATTTTCTTGGCTAGTGGAGGCATGTGCCCAAACAGGGCCTAATGTAGCTCTGCCCCTACTTGCCCCTATGATCTGATCATGTAAAACCGATTAGAACAGTTCAAGAATAACTTTCTACTTTTCCTCAATAAATAGTACTATTTGCAAATCGCAAGCGTCAAAAAGACAAAAGGAAAATATTCTGATAGATCACTAAATACATATTTTTGCAAAAAGATCAAATCAAAGGCAGATAAGATAATTAGTGGGTAGCTATCAGATTTGAGAATGGAGACCCACAAGAATGGATCTCAAAGGCAAAAAAAATTTTTCAACATTACCAAACCTTCGAAGATTAGAAAGTCGGCATGGCATCAATGTATTTGGAAGGGGAAGTTGGATGTGTTTTCTTGAATCGACAATGAATAGATCATATATGATTGGGAAGAGTTGATCAAAATACTACAAACAAACCGGCATTGTTTAAGAATATTACCAAGAGTTTGCAAGGAGGTCAACACGAGTATTTAATTAGCCAAACATTGTTTAATGGGAGTTTTTTTTTAACAGACTCAAAGAAGAACTCCGGGCTAATGTGCACATTCAAAAACCTAAAAGTTTGTACAAAGCCATGAGCATCGTCCTTGAATATGAAGCAAAAATCACAGTAGTAAAGGGTGTTCCGCAAAAGCCAAATGAGTGGTCATGGCTCTTCTTTGGCAACCCAAGATAACTCTTATTTTCCATATTATACAAACACCTTGCCTTTTGTTACCAAGAATCTAATAGTGGGCGAAAAAGGAGCAACTTTGTTCCACGACAAATTACAAAGGAATAACAAACCAAAAAGGATAATGGCTTGTGCTTTCACTGTAATGAGAAATTCAAACCTAGCCATCGATGTAAGTAGCAACTTTGGAAATTATGAAAGCTGAAAAAAGGGAGACAAATTTCTTTGATGATATTTTTAAAGCAGATGAAGAAGAAACGGTGGCTAATATGGCAGAAATTTCTATGCCAGCAATTTTAGGAATAACATTGCAGTGGATCAACTCACAACTTTATATCGGACAAAATAGTCACTGGCCTTTACCTCCCATTAATTCAAGTTCCTTCTTTTGGAGTGCAAGTAGGCAATGGTGATACTATCAACTGTAACATGCTATGTAAAGGAATCGAGACCTAGCTCGAAGATCTCTTAACCACTCAAGACTTTCATGCGTTTTCAATTAGTAGTGCTGACATAGCATTGGAGATTAGTCAATACTATCCAAGCCAATTGGAGTAAGATGTTCATAATATTTAATTACAATGGGAAGGAGTACAAATCGCAAGGGAAAGTGAAGCCAAAAGCCAAGAAAGTAACCTTAAAAGATATGTAGAAAATGATCTTCAACGAGAAAAAAGGGATGTTGTGTCCAATTATTAAATAGCCTAAAACTCCAGCAAACCAAGAGGCCATTGTTCCAAACATCCAAAACTTACTCGAAGATTTCCATACTATCTTCCAAACAATTCATGGAGCCCCACCTAATCGAAACTAATCCCATGTCATAAATATCCTACCTAATACCAAGCCACACAATATTAGACACTATAAATATCCTTTTTACCAAAAAATGAAATTGAACATTTGGTTGCTGAGTTACTTGATGAAAGACTAATGAGTCCAAACCCCAGCCAGTTTGCCAACCCCTTTTTACTAATAAGAAAGAAAAATGGGAGTTGGAGATTTTGATATTGATTACAGAAGCTTAAATAAGATTACCATTGCTGATAAGCACCCCATCCCAAATATTGATGAGCTGTTGGATGAGTTGAATAGAGCCTCTATTTCTCCAAAATTGACCCCCACTATGGCTATTACCAAATTCGGATGAAACCTGAAGATGTCCACAAAAAGACATTTCAAACACACTCTAGCCACTATGAATCTTTAATCACACCTTTTTGCTTGACTAACAGTCCATCTACATTCCACTCGATAATGAATTATTTATTTTGCCCTCATCTTCTAAGATTTATTTTGGTTTTTTTTGATAATATTTTGGTGTATAGTCCTAACCTTGATCAACACAAAGAGCACTTGAGGATTACCCTCTCTCTCCTCCAAGCAAACTACTTTTTTGCCAACGGAAAGAAGTGTTCCTTTGCTAAAAAAAGAATGGGATTTCTCAACCATGTCATTTCTAATCAAGAAGTTGAGGTAAATCCAAACAAGATCAGAACCATTGTCGACTAACTACAACCTCAAAATGTCAAGCAGTTGAAAGGATTCTTGGAATTAATTGATTACTACCGCTCTAAACTCAAAGCTGTTACTCACATCTGTACCTATGTTAAAGCTTCCAAAATTTTCCCAACTAGTCATTGTTGAATGCAATGCCTCATCACAAAGGTTAGGAGTTGTCTTATCATAGGTGGGCCACTTAACTTCTTTTTACAATAAGGGATTTCTTTCTCAAACATATTTAAATCTAAATATGATAAGGAGTTACTTGCATTAGTGCTTTCATTACAAAAATGGAAGCATTATCTTCTAGGAAGGCATTTCTTTGGAAAGATTGACCATTGTAAGTTTTTATTGGAACAGAAAGTTGCTACTAATAACAATTGCGATTTTTAATCTAACCTCTACCCTTTGATTGCACCACCGTATACCAAGCTAGAAAGGAGAATATTTTGGCAAACTCTCTATCCCGTAAGCCTCACTTCATGCAGCTATCAGTTCCTTTTTCAATAAAATTTAATAAGTTTCTAACACTCTTACAGTAAGATCCTGTGACTAAACGCATTATAAAGCAATTACAGAAAGATCCCACATCTATCCCTAATCATTCTAGCCGAAGATTTGGAGTCGCTTCTTATGTTAGGTTGAATTTTCATTCAACACTAACTTCCATACAATGACAAACACTACTCCTTTCCATGCTATATATAGTTGTGACCCTCCCAACTTACAAGTTTACTGTTGGGGAGATACATCGTAAAATTGGAAGAACAAGGATGCTATATTATAGGTCTTAAAGGATAATTTACTTGAAGCTCAAAATTGAATGAAGGCACATATAGATAAGAACCATGGAGAAAAATCAGTTGAAGTTGGTAACTCTAACTTCTTCCAAGTCCAACCTTACAGGCAACATTCTTTGGCCAAATGTCTGAATGAGAAGCTCTCATCTCAATCTTTTGGTCCTTACAAGATTCTCGAACATTGAGGTCCAATAGCGTATGAACTAAAGCTCTTTGGTAATGCCAAATTGCATCCTATTTTCCATGTTTTGCTACTTAAAGAAGCCAAAGGACAACTCCACACTAACCCGCCTACCTCATTACCTTTGAATTCCAACTGGGAGTTCAATGTGGAACCTCAATAAGTACTAGATTAAGTATGGGGATGACTCAAATTTGGAATTGCTCATCTTATGGCATAACCGTCCTTTTGAAGATGCCAATTAGGAGTCATATGAACTATTACAACTACAGTATCCATATTTTCACCTTAAGGACAAGGTGACTTTCCAAAGGAGGGGCACTGATAAACCATTAAAGACATTTTTGCAAGAAGACCAAGTCAAAGGCACATAAGTTAATTAGTGGGAACCTGTTAGAGGAAAAATAGGAAGAAGTGGGTAGTTCCAAACTTTTAAGTGTAGTGGGTTAAGCATAAGTATAGTTAGTTATCATTACCTATAAGTGGGTCTTTAGAAGTCCGTCTATAATTAGGTTTCTAGTAATTGTCATGAGGATGGGTGCATTTTTATATTTTTAGTGTATTCTTGGAGTCTAGGCAACTTGCACTATCTTTTCCTAATGGTGTGGTAGTTCTATGTGATTCTTCAACACTTCCTATATTAGTTTAATTACATCCAATAAAAACTTGCATTCATTATTTCCTCCTAATTCTATCACATTGCTATTTCAAAAGTATAAGATATTTCCTACTTTTCAATGACCTCCTTTCCATCATATTAAGAAGTATTCTTTCCAAGATAGAGATGAAGAAAGAAGAGGATCTGCAAAGAGGTAGATATTATTTTGAGAGACAAAAGGAGGACATAAGGAATAGAATTGTACAATTGACCTACAGGTTAAAAATGATGAGGCTTGTGAAGAACGGTTAAAATTAGTTTTATAATCTACAAATCAACAGCTCACTGTATTGAAAGCCTAACTGAATACTATGATGTAGTTTGGATTCATGTTAAAATATCACACTCAATTCAATGGTAACTCTTGCTAATTACTAAGCTTTAATGCACCATAGGATGAAGGCAGTGTAACCACCTGGATCTTTCTCTGGTGGCTTGAGAATAAAGGTGTTACCACATGTTATGGCAGTAGAGAGCATCTGTGCAAAAGAAATTTAAAGACGAAATGAGAAAAAGAAACCAAAGAATTATAAATGATAATATAAATCACTCATCATGTTGAATAAACAATTAAACAAGCAAATGAATTAGACATGATAGAGGTAAAGCAAGCTTACCCATAGTGGGATCAAGGCTGGAAACTCAAATGGGCAGATTCCAGCACAAACTCCTAGTGGCTCTCTAATGCTATATATGTCAATCCCATTAGAGACATTGGAAACAAACTCCCCAATTTGCAGAGAAGCCAAACCACAAGCATGCTCCACAGCCTCTATGAAGCAACATTCAAGATCTTGTAGAGCACAGGGATCATCAAACAAGATTTTTAGAAAGAAAAGGCAAATAAACTAACCTAGACCTCGCAACACATCACCATAAGCATCCTTTAAAGCTTTTCCATGCTCAGTTGTAATGCACATGGCTATTTTGTCCTGATAAGAAATGCTATAGTTCAGACAAATCTCACTCGAAAGTGAGAATAAGAAAAGTACAAAAGATTACTATGTCTCTTCGAATAAGCTCCTGAAACTTGAACATAATGCGCTGACGCATGGTAATTGGAGTATTTCGCCACAATGGAAATGCCCGCTTTGCTGCAAAAACTGCAGCTCTGAACTCCTCATTTGTAGTTAAAGGAACATGAGAAACAACTTGTTGGGTTGCCTGCCATGTATTGTGTAAAAATACTATCAAATAATGGAACCATAAAGTTTATAAAGCAACAGAAAACGAAAGTTTTGAGTGCATGGTCTGAGCTTACAGGATTTATAACATCTATAGTTGCAAATGACTGAGAATCAACAAATCTACCTCCAATGACATTGGGTACTCTCTGACATGAATCAGTCAATACATCAAAAGTCCACAAAGCTACCCAAAAAAAAAAAAAATTGAGCTGCAGAAGGGAGACAGAAGGATATGGAAGGAGAAACACACACACACACACACACACACACAGAGTAAAGAAGAAAATAGCTAAATAGCATGAATGGTTATTCTATAACTACAAACTTCTAGGCTTACTGTAGGGTTATGCTGCCTCCAGGATGGATCAGAAGTTGATAGGAAGTTGTTCCTTACAACAGGTTTTTCGGTTCTCAGTGACTTGAAATTTCTTACTGCAACCAGAAAAGGAAAAAACCATTACTCACAGTAGGAAAGTGACTGTCTAGTTTTAAGGTCATCCAATGGGAATCAAAGCACGATGTTACAGAATTATAACTTCATCCATGACAACATACTCTCTAGTTTCAATAAAAGAAAGCATGGGACAAAACAGAGTATCACATAAAGCCAGCAGCAAGTAACCAAGTATTCCGACCCCATTGGTCTAGACGACTAAAAAGCACCGGCCACCTAATCATAAATATTTAGGCAAGTCAAATGGGTATTGTAGTAAAAGTTACAGAACCAAGGTTCATTGTAACATATTGCAAAAGGAAAATTTTTTAAAATAACTTTTCAACCATGTTGCTCTTTTTCCTTGGCACAACTTGTTATGGTCCCGCAAATAGGATATCTTCACAGGTCGTTGTATAGGAAACTCACCTTGGTTTCCCTTGTTCAAGTTCCTGCCCTTTCTTGAAAAATCTAATTTTGAGATATAAAAATAGAGGGTTCTACTTTTAGAAAACCTCCGAATGATACACACACGTTTTGATTATAAATAGAGGAGGAGGACCATTTGTAACCTAATACAAAATACACTAAAACCACAAGAATGATTTTCTAGGATACTTATCACATAAGGAAACAAAACTAAAAAAAGATTCCCACTCCTGAATTTCTAAATTAACTGATCCTAATAATTAGAATAATTCCTAAGATACTTATCAAAATAATAATAATAAGATTCTCACACTCAATTTCCTAAATTAGTTAGGATTTATTCTTATTGACTTAATTAATAAAAACAAAAATCTTCCTTTCTGGATACCAAGGTGTAACACAACTCAATGCTGGAGCCAACAACTATAGCTTAAAGCAAATATGTCTGCAACTTATGAATAATTTTGACATCAATCAAATTTACAATCGACTAAAAGAGCCTAGGGATTTTGTTCCCTTTTTTTTTTTAATAGCATTTGAGAAACCACCAATCTTGCACTCTAGAGCCCTTATCAGGATATTGACACAGCCTAAAGCATGCAATCAAAAAGCATATAGCACATTTGGCAAATGCATATCAGTAAATTAAAGACATAATGCAATATCCAAGGTTATTTGATTAATGCAATGAAGATGTTGCAATAACAGATTGTGGCCATTTCATGTGTCACAAGAAGGCAGCACAGATCATGTGACCATAAGAATCTTTGAGATTAAGTGCTTCATCACATAAACTGACTCAAATCTAATTGACAACAAAGAAATGGGCTAGAAAATGAAAATAAGTAAATAAATAGACTAAAAAAATTGGCTGAGTCAAGAGCCCTTAAGGATGCAAGAAACAGAAAGGAAGGCTCACCTGCGGTATTTCCTTGACGCAATTTAGCTTTAACATTGTAAACATGCTTTGGAGTGGACAAAAGCTCAGGATTGCTTTGTCTCAATCTCTTCAGAATTTGACGTGGTTTTAGTCCAGCTTCTGTCATTTCCTTAATTAGCAGAACCTCTTGCTCTGAAAAGCGACGAGAATAAGGATGTTCTTTAACATCCTTTATTGGGTCATGGTTGTGTATGCCATTTCTTATTGTTAGAACCCACAAGCCATCTTCTTTCTTACCCACAGCTTCAAAAGGACAATTAGTAAGTCGAGAGCCTGTTTTTCTATTTCGGGTACGTTCAGCAGAAGATTCATCAACAGACTTCCTCCTATTACGATAAATACCACCTCTGTCACAGCCTAGAACTACCACTCTGTCTCGTTTAGACTGTTTTATAGATACCACATATCCCTGGGATATAGCAAAGTCCCCAACATGTTGTATTAGTTCTTCACGATCTACAAAAGTTCCAGGTGGAGGAGGAAGCATATGTGGGCATTCATTCAACCCTGTGCTATTTTGGGGGTCCATCATTAGCTTGTAATGACCTGCATTTCAACATAATACCACTTTAAATTCTTCTACTTTGCAACTTGGCCATTTGATTATAACCTTATGTCATCCCATGGAACCTATGATAATCAAAACAAGCAGTTTGATTATTTTGACAAAATCACTGTTACCTGAAATGTCAGCTACCTGTAGCAACATAAATATCATTCATAATACAACACTAAATTGAGCTATTAACATAACAGTTTATGAATTATTTCTGAAGAAATGTTGAGCACTATTTTTCCATTTTTCTCTACAACTGAAACAGCTCTCAGTCAGGACATATGACAACCTCTTAAAAGATCAAAACTCTTCTTGATCATTTTCTATTTGAGATAAATTTTGCATTGAGGTTGCCATCTCTTTATGTACAATTACAGAAAAGTACAAAATTGCACCTTACATCAATAAATAGAAAAAAAGTATAGTATAAACCCCATGATCAAGTAGATATATTGGTCTCTTTCAGATGTTACTTTATTCCCAACTCCAATGTTTCCAGTGGCCATACTATAAACGGAAGGAAGTTGTCATTTCTTCAATCCTTTGCTTTTGTTCCTTGTTTGTTTGTTTTCACATTTTTTCTGGTTTACCGTCGCATTATTTTTTCATCATGCTCTTCCAGATTTTACCTTTCTATCAAATCAAAAGAGCTTCATTCACCACCTTAGCCTAACGAACTTACCATTTCTTAATTGTTGAGCAATACAAAAAGGATGTCTCGTGAGCAAATGTTTATGAGCCTCTACTACTTGCTTGTCTCTAGAAGTTTTCACAACCTCCATTGCATGGTGGTGGTGAAGAATAGGTGAGAGGATGGCCGGAGGACATCTAGGTAAATTTGCAAAGTATTGGATGCAACAAACAAGCAAGTTTCACTAACACAGACACGCACCCCATCTATGTGCATACATATATATACATATATACATGCACATGCACACGCAGACACGCCATTTTAAGTACGTTCATCATGAAATGTTCAGTAGTTCAACCATCTTTTTCGCAAATTAAGCAAGTTAATGTTTAAACTCAAACTCCTTTGCATTTCGTTTTATCTACCATAAATCATAATATAATCAAGAAGCTCCTTAACAAAACGATCGTTCAAAAGAAAATTAAGGAATCCCATTTATATCAATAGAAACCAAAAACACTAGAGTACAACCAAATTTTATTCTTCCTACACTTCCCCGAAGAATCTATTAAAAACAAAAATCAATTAGCAGTTCCTTCCAGTCTCCAGACAAAATGAAAGATACTAATAGAAAACAAAAAAGCAAGTAAGAACGAATTTTGGATTCGACCAACTACTCGACTAAACCGGACACGTCTACTCTCACTCAAACAAAAGCCAATCGGTACACATTCAACAAAGACTCGCAATTTCTCGGGAACCAAACACACTGCAACAGTCTAAGGAAACAAGTAAAGAAGATTACCAGACAAGGTGATCAACCGAGGTTCGGCAAAACTGGGGTTTGTCGTACGGTGACTTTCAGTTCGGCGAAGAGAGAACTGGGTGATCTTTGATGGAAAGCTATTTCCAGGAAATAGCTGCTGAATCCACGAATCCACGCGCCTGGATACTACTATTTCCACGCACGGGTTGTGTTTGGCTACAAGTAATTATCAACTGCCCAAAATAGACAACGTGTTTAGACAAGTCTAATTATGAAAAGCAAACGTATCCCGAACTTTCTAGTCTTTTTACATGCCAGTACATAAATTAATTTAAGATATAAAAATTAAACTTTTTTTTGTCAAGTTATATACATAAATGTTATAAAAAGTTGGTCATATAACAGTTAGGAAACATAATATTTGTGAAGTAAAAATGTTCTAAAAATAATTAAGAGATGTTTAATTGAAATGTAAGTTGTAATTTTTTTTGTTGTGATTATTGTATTTTTATATTAATTATTATATTTTTTAATATGTGAATAGATAATAATTTCGAATTAGTCTTCAATTTAATTCTTTAGAACAAACTATCAATGAATTTCCTAACAGTCTAGAACACTGATGAGGTCTCCGGATGTCTCCAAGAAAATGGCATGCAAATTATTTTTCTTGTATCACATGTACTTCTCTATTGGTTCATGTTTCTTGTACAATAAAAGAAAGTTTTGCAGGGCAGACACTACAGATGCTTGAAATTACCGTTCTAGTTGAATGGAAAGGAACACAAATTTATAAAAATTGTTGGAAGACAATGAAAAAATGACAAGAAAAGAACCAGTTACAGTTTCTTGAGGTGACTTCCAAGTTGTATTTCACTTCTGAAAGAGGCATAATTCTTTTGTATTCATGTTATGAATTATGATGATAAACTGGACTTGGTTCCACCCTTGAGTTTCTAAACTGGAATCCCCATCAACCTAATTTGGAAGATGACCTTCCAACAACTTTAAGATAATTTTATTAGGTGACCATATAATTTAGTTTAATAATTTAATTATATTAAACTTCATTAATTATTTGAATAGAAATAATTATTTAATTAAAATAAATATTTTCATAAATTTACTTTAATAGAACGTCATTATAAAAATAATAAAAAGAAGTGTGGTTTGAATTTTAAAAAGATAACTATTCTCTCTCTCTACTTATTATGTGTTTTTTTACGTATCATTCCATTGTTTAACATATGAAAAAGAACGAAACAAAGCTAAGAGAGAGAATAAAATCTAAGCATATCTTAAAAATATTTGGAGATTATCTATTTAAAAAGGCATCGAAAAATACTATGGATCAAGGTACGCTTCTATTATTGTGAAATTTATTAGATTCTAAAATTCTAAAGATTATTTATTTATATTTACATGATAAAGTTTTCATGCAAGAAATTCTTACATATAGTATCAAAGTATGATTTTAAGAATCGATAATTTTCCACTTCAGAAATTTATAAAAGAATAATTATGTTCTTATATTTTGATTTCTTATGGCGCTCTCCTCATCTTGCTTATGAATATACATAAAAGATTATTATTTGAATGCATGTTTTAACGTGGATATGTTTAGATGAGATTATATATTATCGTGATAATCTTTATGAATGAAAAACTCACCATCGTTGATGTAGTTTTGTTTTATGGAAACAAACAAATCTATCATAAATATTTTGTCTTGAATGCCTGTGTGAAACGCATGATGAGTTGGAAGATAAGAAAGCCTTGCTTAGTTCTTCATTATAGCCTTTTACAAATAATTATTATTATTAAAAAATTCCAAAAGAATCATGTATATCTCTTACGATTTATGTAAATCGTAAATTCCATAAGAAAAGCCTTATTTGTTGGCGTGGGTCCTATATATACATAAATATTCTTTTTTTTGGTTTTTGGTGCCGAATACATTGAACTATACAGTATGAAAAGCTTGATTGAATTAAGGATGAACGAATGACTTTTGATGGATTTATTATTATTATTATTATTATTATTTAAGTTTCATATATTTTATTTTTTAAATTATTATGATTTATATGAGTGTTTATTTAATTTGATATTTATATAATGAATAATTTATTAGTCACCAAAGTGATCAAATTAGAAAATTTTATAAACATCAAATTAATATATATATAGTTATCTATGATAATATGATGCTTATGATTGATATGGCATAATAATATATTTAATGGGTATACTAAAATTTATTGATATTAAAATATTTAAGAATCACTCAAAAGTTGATTAATTAAATTTATATCAATAAACATAATTGTGATTAATTAGTATACTTGATTAGGTATATTTCGTATATCTAAAGATAACAAATATATCTAATTAGAGTATGTATGATTATCAGTTATATAAATATAATACTAAGCATCAATTT
>JAOXYD010000136.1:19834211-19857601 GCA_028565735.1 Pinacopodium congolense
TAGGATGTCTTGCATTCAATTGTAAGTTTCTTTTGGTATAATTACTTATTAACCACTTATTTTTAAGTTCATACGAAGCGCATCCTAAAATTTTCCATCCTGTAACTAAATCACTTACTTTTTCCTTTTAATCTTCTCAAATAACTCACTTAATTTTTATTTAGTCACATAAATCATTATATTCATATAAGTAAAATTTTAAAAACCTTGAAAACAAGTTTTTTTCCTTAGATTAAAAAAACTAACTTAAGTTAAGAGGTTCATTTTAAAATTTTTAACAAATAAATTAAAATTCTTATTTTTTAATTATTAATAGCATTACGAATAATTATCTAAAAAATTAATTAAACAAATTGTTATTTAGAATTTAGAGTTTGGGAAATGACAAACAAATCTTTTTATTCATACATATATGAAACTTCATTTAACCCGACGGGTCAACCCGCGTTGATCCGGCCTGAATTTGACTCAACCTTAAATTGACCCGAACCCAAATTAACCTGACCTGAATTGATGTTAATTCGAAATGACCTAAACCCGAAATGACTCGACCTGAACCCGACCTAAACTCGAATTGGTGTTAATCCGAAATGATCCGAACCTAAAATAATTCAACCCAAACTCGACCTAACCCACCCAATTAACATCCCTAATTTTGAGCTCACTCGGGTGTCATGAACACTAGTTATATATTATAAATATATATATATATATATATAGTTGAACTATGAGATTAAATCAAAATTAAGTTTGTAGGCATCTCATGGTCATGTGATTGTTGTAAACTATGTTACAACTATTGTTTGCTTTCAAGATTAAAGCAACGATTGTTGGCATTCCCTCCATTCATCATACACGAGCATGGAATCAAGTAATATGCAACACGTGCTTTATCAGTGCCATGATGAACAATTGGCTTGACCAAGTTCTAGAACCGAGTTTCCCTTTTGTAAATTAATCAGTCGGGTTAGTTAATTAATCACCATAAAATGCTGCTAGAATCACTAATTACATTGCTAATTTTGACTTCTTAATTACAGCAACAGACCCATGAAATTTGCTAAAATGAATTTCAGATAAAAACACAACGAATAGACATTTGCAAGTCTGAAGCATTTGTGAGTGGCTCAAGACCATATATCTAGGATAGTCCAACATCGACATTTTAAAGTAATACTATAATCAGATTAACCCTAATTTCACTTCAAATAAATCTTTAAAGGAGAAGATTATCTAGTTTTTTTTTAAATTTACACACCAGTATTTTATCACACTTAAAATGACAAAGTTTTTCACCCTTTATCAGCTTGTCTGACATAATAGGGTTTAGAGCATCTGATATGATAGCAGCTTATCTTGTAAAACCAACTTTATGACTCAAATCCAAATTATTGCAGGCAGAGAAAGAAAATATTGCTTTTAGCGTAATTATTTTATGAGAAAGAAATGGCGATTGAGTTGAGGTGGGATAACCTAACCTTAGATAAACCCAAATCAGAACATATACTGCTAATAAGTATTTTTTGAAAAAGAAATGGCGATAGAGTTAGGTGGGACAACCTAGCCTTACATAAATCCAAATCAGAATCTCGTACCTTTAATTCGAAGCAATTAATATCACAGCAGTATTGACCCTACAAGCTTTTTATAATACTTTACGCGACAACTGTATGTGTATACAAATATTTCTTAAATTAAATACCACTAAATGTCGGCAAAACTTAGTCCTTACAGCTGTCACATTAAAGAAAATCATAGTTCTAGAGATCCTCGTACAACAAAATTGTAGTAAATTCATGTTCGTACTGGAGCTTCAATACTTTCGCATTTTAAGTACGAATTGTGTGTGTGAACACACCTTAATTTAGTAGTTTGGACATTTTGGCATCAAAATCCTGATCTGAATAACCCATAGATTGATGCGCCGTTACTATATAAGTGTTGAGACCTAGGACTTTTATTTTGATTTTAATTTTTAAATTTTTTTTAAACACATAAATCGTTAAAAAAACACATTAATACAATACAAAAATTAATTAAAAAAATATAATTACTAATATAAAAATACAACAACTACAACATAAAATTACAATTTACAACCCAATTAAACATCCCCTTCTATGCTCAATCTCTCGTTTCTTAATCTGGCTCCATTCCCATCATTCTTCAAAGCAAGTAATGGTGATCTATATAACTTCATTTATATGCATACGCGCTCCTTAACAACTGGGTTCAAGTTTCTTTTCTTTTTTTTTTTGTCTGTCCAAGTCCAAATTTAGTTATAGAATATGAGAGATCTTTCATTTTATACTGTCACGATCAAATTGTTTTCAAATTCAAATTCAAATTTTATTTATTTTAGAAATAGAGATTGTAAAATATTGAAATTGAACTATCACTGTTTTTGTTTAAAACACACAACTTCTTACCATCACTAATAACTTATCATTTGAATTAAAATAGAGAAGAGTGTTTCATTTGTTAAAAATTTATTTATTGTTAATTTATATATTTTGAACTAAGAAATATTTTTATATTTTTTATCTTCTTCGTGATGTTGGTCTTTCTTCAAGTTGAAATTAAAATAGACCTCCTCAAAAAGAATTTAATATTTGAATCTTAATTCTATTTCTTAGAATGTAACTTGTTTATCAATACACCAACTTGATATGGGTTATTTTTCATTATTATTTTGTATTTCAATTTTCTAACGATTTTATTTTGTGTATTCTTATGAACAAAAACTATATTCAATATTCTAAAAATTAAATCGTAAAGTAAGAGCTTTAAATTTTAAATATTTAACTGGTATTAGACTATTATAAAATTTGTATAAAATTAATTAACAAATCAAAATAATATTTAGATCTAATTTAATTTTTAAAAGTTAATAAATTATTTTTACTATTTAACCGATTGATTCTTGAACCGATTAGTTTATCATATAAATGATCGACTTTGTTTTTTAATCAACTAATTTATCATTTTACCAAATAATTTATTATTGAATCAACTAATTTAAATTTATAAAAATTTATATACATAACCGAATCAATTTACTATTTGATTCTTAATTAATTTAATCAAATTGACTTATTCGGTTTGATTAAAAAAAATTTCTATTAAATTAAGTGAACATAAAATTTTTACGTAAGTGTATATAAATATTTTTTAAAATTAAATAATTCATAATTTCAATATTACTACATCTGTTCAAAGACAAATAAATTAAGGAAAAATTAGTGTTTAAAAGAACTATAAGCAAAGTTGCCAGAAAAAAAACTTTTTTTTCTTATTATACAAGGTCTACCTTTTCATTATTAGCAAAAAATATAATTTACCTCTTAACATTTTTAAAAAAGTTTAAATTATCTCCTAATATTTTTAAAGGTATCATTTTTACCCTTTAAAATTTGCAAAATAATGTATTTTACCTCTTAACGTTACAAAATAGTACAAATTATTTCTTAATATTTACAAAATGGTATAATTTACTCTCTTAATAATTATTATATTAAAATTTTATTAGATAAATATTAATTTTCTCAATATCCTATAAATGAAATATTAACTAATTATTAAAAAAATAATTAATCAAATTAGTATTAAATGAATAATTTACACCATTTTAAAAATATTAAGAAGTAAAATACATCATTTTATAAACGTTAAGGAGTAAAATAATAACTTTAAAAATATTATAACATAATTTAAACTTTTTTTAAAATATTAAAAAATAAATTGTACCTTCTACCTTTTTTATTGTTTAATTAAAACGTTTACCGCTAAGAGTCGAATTAGTGACTTAAGGTAACAGCGTATCATCATGAGATATTGAAGTTCGAATTGTCGCGTGGCCTCCACCAATGGCAAAATAGGGTTCATTTGACGCTTAACCCAATAAAATGAACGTATTGCTCCATTCTGTATAACCATAAATAGGAGAAATATTAAAAAATGAATATAGTTATACTCTTAATTTGAGTGATGAATTCTTTTCTTTTTGTTTTACTGGTTCATCAATATTTCTAATTATATATAATTAGACTCCGGTGCGTATTCACTTATCTACAAATGAAAGTTGTTCATTTAATTTTACCATATAAGACAAATAGAGGGTACAAAATATCAAATTAAACATGAATAATACCATGATATAAAAATAAAAAAAAGAGTTGACAATGTACAACCCAATTATTCTTTTCACATGTTTAGAATAAATATTCTTGACAAATCCACACACACACAAAAAAAAAAAAAAAAAACTCTACAGTTGATTATTTCCCATTGTTGTCTTGATGAGCAGATTCCTCAACATATTCCTCGGTTTCCTTTAATCCGAATTGTTCAAACTCAATCTTTATATTAAATTTTTGCATGCTTGTTTTTTCTTCCCGTTAGTGAATACGGCAAAAATAGGAGTTTATTTTTGGCAGGGTAATCTGTTATGTTCTTGGATATATATCACATTTATCATCTGCCTTCACTATGGCAGTCGCTCTCGTGTCACATTCTCACCCTAAGGCATATGAATAATCAGATAGCTCAAAATAAAAAAATGCTGTAGAATTTAAATGACAAACAAACCAACATGTTGAATACAAGTGATGACGTGATGAGTACCACTGCAAGAGCTGGCCTTGTTTTGAGAAATTAAAATAAAGAACTATCCTTGCTTCATAGACCATTGCTGCAATGACTGGCGTTATTTGGGCTGTAAGGAAGTTGAATTGAGCTGAATTTTAGCATCTTCACATTTAATTCATTTATTAGTTTTCCAAATTAGAGCTTTAATCGAGAGAACTTCATTTCATTATTCTTGAAGTCGAGCTGAAATTTTAATAAGTTTAAATTCTAAATTCCAAATTTGATAAAATCAATAATCCAAGTGTAACTGTATTAATATTATTAGCAACCAAATATACGTTTTTGTTTAAAATATAAATAAAAATTAGAAAATAAAGATAAAAAGTCAAATACTTCGTAAATAAGTACAAAAACTTTTTGTAAGCTAGTCACGATTGCAATAACATTTAGCTGTATAATATATATATATATATATGCACATTGTTTACACGTTTTACTGTATTAACAAGAAAGCATTTCTGCTGGTGTCAGCGATTACGTTTGCTCGGTAGCATTATTTACGGAATTAACAATAAGATATCACATGATTCTACATAGTAATTTAAATTTCTAGCCCTCGCAACCTTATTCGTGGATGTCAAAAGAGTTTATTTCCGCGCCCGAATGGTAACTTACTCACCAAGAAAATATAACTACTTCCAATCCAATTTGATGAAGCCAATACAATCACATTATGCCTATCTTCGATTAGAAATGCACACACGATATGCAAGGAGAATATATTCTGCTTTCGAAAGTTTTCTTCTATAGCATCGTTCCTTTTATTAAACAATTTGAAAGGTAAAAAATATTATATCAACTCTAAAATTTTTATCTATATTTAAATCAAATCCTAATATTTTAAAACATTAAAAAAGAATTATAAAATTTATAAATATTTAAAAAGAATTATAATATTTTTTAAAAGTTCAAAAATAAAATTAATCTAATTTAAAGATTCTTTTTAAATGCTCATGATATATTAAAGTCTGATTTAAATATTCTAAAATATTATATTCTAATTTAAATATCACTGAAAACATTAGAGTTAAATTATTTTTTTTCAATTTAAAATAGACTGGTATTTCTTTTTTTAGCTTGTAAAAATACGATTAGTTATTACTTACCTGTACTAGTAATGCCAACTTGCTAAAAGTTATGCTCTTTCTCACTCTCGGTGTTCTCTTTTTATACTTTTCTTTTTGTATTTTCTATAACCTTGGAAATATACAAACGGCCACGTCGCCGATGCTTTCAACAGAGGAAATTAAGAAGAAAGACTGGCTTCCCTTTAGCCTTAAAGAGTTGCGTACCCTTTGGTAGTATTTTCTTATTTTGGAAACCTCGTTGAGATCAAACGACAAAACCTTTCTTATATATATATATATACGCAGGGTCGTCTTTGGCATTCTCAATTAGATCACTTCCTCATTTGGCCACAATCACTTCTTTCATCGTTACCCATTGTCATCATTGGAGACAAACCATCAATTCCATCTTACTCTGTTGCTTACCTCTTTGTCAAAATCCATGACCATATTGGGATTTGACCCCAGATTGAGAGATATAATAAATTTGAAGAAAATCCAAAAGATATTAAGGTCATTTCATCTTAGGAGACATGAGAACTTCTTGGAGAACCCAAAAGACCATAACAAAATATTAGAAAACGATTTGTGAAAGTGATTTCTATATAATCCCCACAATATAAAGCAAACAAAGGCATATACATATTGATGTACGCTTGACGACTTGTACATAGTCGATGGGTGTCACTTGCTAACGTAATCACATACGCTAACCAATTAATTGATAGTACCCCTAATCAACCAAGTAATTACTTAGTAGACAACTTACCAGTTTTAAAAGTCAAGGAATCAATCCAACAAGAATGTTGCACATTATTTTCCCCCTAAACCTAGAAGTTAAATGATAGCACCATACGAGATTCTATTTTTATTTTGTTTTTAAATGTAATTGAATCTGATCTCATTTCAAAAATTCTTTTTAGAAAGATTTTCACCCTATTTAAAAATTAAATTCTCTTAATTTCATCCTACAACATAGGAGATGTTTGGTATTATTGTTTATTCTAATTTTTGGTTGTAGTTTATATGTTTTTATATTAATTTTGTATATTTTTCAGTTTTAAACCATTTTTTTCGATTTTTATACTATATTAGTATGTTATTTTTTCTATCTTATACTATTTTTTTTATTTTTATATTTAAAAAAATAATAAATAAAAAAAACTTTATCAAACAACCTCTTAATGATAAAGAAAATTAGAATTTCGTCTTAGTTTATCACATTTCAAGATCTTAAGAACTTGTTTGATGACTTTTTTTTATTTATTTACGAGAACACATTTTGAAGTCAATTAAAGTCTTATAGTTGAGAGAGGGAAATAAATGCCATGTCCAATAGAACTCATTAGGTAGTTTGATCATTTGTACAAGTGCATCGGATTACATGTTTAAATTTAATGGACTAGGGGGGTACTGGCACATTTGTGCGACCAAACTAAATAACAGATACATCGAATGTTACTTTGATGGATTAGGAATGATCATCGACGAATACCAAACAAGAGCGGCAGTATAAATTAATAAAGAAATGGCCATCAGTGCATCATTAAATCGCAAAAGGAGAATGGGGGAAGCTGACATTTAGTTTAGGCCAAAAGGAAGATTGATTAGTTGTTATGCAAACGACAAAACAGTTAGAATCGCTGCAAAATCTCATGATTGAGAATCGCTGCAAAATCTCATGATTTTTTTAAAGTTCCAATTTTTATAACGAACATCATTAAATTTATACTAGAATTATTACACAAGGAAACACATGTTTCGCATATAAGAAAATAAATAAAAAATATAATAGTTCTGTTTCTATACCTCCAATAGCATGTTAAAGTGATAAAGAGATTATTGGAAAATTTATGGTTTCAATCCAATTTATTATGTGGTACGTTCGTCAATAATTTTATTCATGAAGGTTCTCTTAAGTGCTCACCCCTAGTATATAAATGATGGAATCCGTCATATACGTATAAGTTAAAACGCAATAATTTTTAGTGGGTATGATGGGCTTGAATAGAATCACTAAAGTAATACTAAGAATTGTAGATTTGGGAAAAAAACATAATTCTAATGTAATAATGTTTATCAATGTGGCATTTTATTTACCTCAATATTATTATTTAATCCTTAAAAAGAGTTGTTTAATTTTAATTTTTCTTTGTGCCAAAAGCTCAGTGCTTAGAGTTATCGTAAAAGTAAAACACAACTAATTTTGAACCATCTGACTACGATAATAATTATACTAATCATAAAAAAAGAAAAGAAACCAAGAAGTGGTGGGCCAAAAATAAAATACAAACATAATTGTAGAAATGGTATACTGTGGTTTGGTTAGGGTGCGTGTCGATGATCTATAAGACAGGCAACGCCATTGCTTATTACTTCCTCACCCAGGAATCCAGGGGCCCTCTGAGAGTACGAGGATTACCTGGAACCTCACTTTCTCGAGTATCCTTCATCTATACTCCCCAGCATATGGCGACATTTGTACCACTGGCTGTTCTTTTGGAACGTCCGATTATTTTTAGATTCTCAAAACGACGGCCAGTAGAGTCTTGTTTGAGTCGCCATCTCAGAAGGCGAGTAAGATGAGTTTTCTATACACGCAGAAGTGGGCCATAAATTCAACATCTATTTGAAGGGTTTTTGATTTCCTTATATAAATAACACAAAAACTAGGGGATAGCGGTCTCATTGCTCATTAAACAAAACAAAAACAAAAACAGATGAAAGAAGAAAGAAAAAGAAAACTGCATTCAACTGGAAGAGCTAATTTTTCCATGTAAAGACTTGTGTAGAATCTTTGTTTCCCAACCATAGCTTTCTTCTCTTTCTCATTCTACCCCATCATTCATTGTTCAAAACAAGGTAAGCTCCCTCTTTTCTTCTGAACTTTTATGCTTTATGATGTTCTACGTATTCTTTCCTTTCTGTTCCCTCACAGCTTATCGGAGCTGTGTGTGAGTTGACCTTGATATTTGTCTTCATTAATCTATTTATAAGAAGAAATCAATTTTAGCATCCATCTGTTTTTCCTAAATTTGATTTTTCTTTGTGAGTTCAGTTAGATTTATCTTATAGTTATTCATAATATTTTGTTATCGTCAAAGTTATTTCATCATTATTTTTGTTGTTCTTTAAATGCCTGTTGCTGCATTTCTCTAAAAACTTGGCTCTTTTTGTGAATTGGAGCCTCGGATCTGGAAATAGAAGGATTGGGGTCATCATAAGAAGTGAAGATGGGAAGAGGGAAGATTGTGATCCGAAGGATCGATAACTCAACGAGCAGGCAAGTGACTTTCTCAAAAAGAAGAAATGGGTTGCTCAAGAAGGCAAGAGAGCTTTCTATTCTTTGTGATGCAGAGGTTGGGGTAATCATCTTCTCTAGCACCGGCAAGCTCTATGATTATGCTAGCACCAGGTTAGTCTCTTGTTTTTTTTTTTCCTTTCCTTTCCTTCTTAATTTATATCTCTCTCGCTACATGCACCACCAACCAGAAGTCACCCAGGCCAGTTAACACCACCCCCGTATACTATTAATCTTATTTATTTGTGATTGTGAATAGATGGAAAGCTTTTTGTATCCCTGAATGTGTTTGCTTTTCTTATGAGGCTTTCATCATTTTGTCTTTCCTTCTCTCTTATTATGCTTGTCCTCTTCCCAAGACTCATCGTATTACATTTTTCTGACTAATCTTCTTACTTTTCTCTGATTCATGTGCAAATACCGCTATGCAAGTTTCTTTAGGGTTAAGACCACATATTGATACAGTAGTATCCGTTTAATGAAGGGCAGTTTTTCATCTGTATCTGCATACTCACAGAAGCATGTAGTGTGCGTCAATACTTTTTTCCTTTAGATTTAGTAATTAACCATTGGAAAACATCTAGTAATTGTGAAGGTGGCAATAGTTCTCCATAAATAGACATTTACGAGAGAAAGAGCGGAGACATCCACCCATTAGTATGGCATAAAGGAACCTTATTTCCATTCGGTCCAAAAGATCTCTGAAATTTGCTACCTAGGTTTTTTATTCCGACGAATACAGGTTGTGTTTCACATTTTTGGAACAACCTTAATCACGTATTTGATGATTTTGGGAATTAGTAGAAACCAGACAACTGAACCGTTGAAAGATCCATCAAATTATAGAATTTTGGTAGGACGTTCAATGCAGTTATGCCTATATGGAGTAGAATTAGTGATCTGAGACGAATTGGATATAGTACTTTTTCTTCCATTATATTATGAAATATTGCGGCGTTATCCATGTAAAATAAAAAATAATTATTTTTAGTTTTTATTCTTTTTTAATATAAAAATCTAAAAAAATAGTATAAAAATTTTTAAAAATATCAGATTAATATAATTTAAAATTTTAAAAAATAATATAAAATTTTAAAAAAATACACAAAAATTAATATAAACACACAGAAATCATAACCATCAACCCAATTAAAAAAAAACCCTAAATATTATAAAATTTTCTTTGGAATCTGGCTTCTATTATTCATGTTCTTACTACTTGCCGTTTATTACAACTAGGTAGAGCATTGGCTTGTCCTTTTTTGTGCTTGCTTTCTTATCTGTAATATGCATATATTTTACTAAGATACCTCTCTGATTTTTTAAGGAAAATCAATAACTAATTCATTGCACCTTTATTAACATAGACATGTACTCGAGATCTTCATTAAATTGCCGGTCTACAATATTAACATTGCGGGTTTGATGACTGCGACACTTTTTTTTTTTTTCGTAAGGTTTTTAATAGTCCACTATTAATCTCAATATTACCTTACATCGTCCAATTCTATACTTAGTTTTGTACAAAATTTGCAATGTGATGGAAGGCTCATCACATGAAAAGTACTTTCTCATTTTCTCATGAAATATCTACACTGAACATTTGATTTGCAATTAACTAGTTTTGTTCTTTCAAATCAGCTTCAGAAATCAGTCACGAAAAATAAAAAAGACTATAACTGGCTTGGAAAGTTAGGGCTGATAATATATTTGATAGCATTGTAGGACATCGTGTATAAGAAAATGGAAAGCCATACCTTCAAGTGACTTCTGTAAGGAAACGCCCCGCAGCGAGATTAATAAGAATGTTATGTTGAATGTGGACAACGACAGATATGGTAACTTCAAGCTATTAGGGAAAATTTAAGGTCTCTTTTCAGCTTTGTAGTCTTGTAAGAGTTTGAGGTGATTTAACAAAAGAGATCAACTTATCATTTCTTAAATAAAGGAAACATGTTAATTAAGCAACACATATATGTTGTCTGATTTTAAGTTCTTAATATATGGATGTATCTATTCATTTTTTTCTGATTTAAAACTTATTTCTTACCGTTCTTTCAACAAATATTTTTTTTGCAATTTTAGTTTGTTTCTTCTTTTTCATTACTTTTTCAATTTGTTCTCCTTTCGAGTTGGCAAATTCCCTATAAGAGCATGACAAAAACTTGGTAGATATTCAAGAGTTGGATTCAATAATCCAGATACATTTACATATTTAATCTTTAGTACACCAGCGTATGCTCCAAATAAATTAATTCAAATAGTGATATGTTACCTTAAGCGGAACTCGTTCTTTGAAGTGCCTTTTCTGTTTTTCATAGGTAAGCGTCTATGCCCTCGTATACTACGATCATCCAACAATAAATATATCATTCCATAAATGAACTTGGTAACATTTTCCAAGTCATTTTATTATCATTCAAAATCAAATTAAGTCATTATTATTATTTTTGTTGTTACCATTTTTATTATTGTTGGTTAAATCCCCTCCAACAAGATGTGAATAATTTATTAGAAATTTCTGAGGAATTTTAAATTAAAAAAACTACATCCCAAGTCTGCTGAATTGCCAATAACGAAGTTCAAATGCAATAGATGTGATGGGAGAACTTTTTAATTATTAGTAGTTGCATGTAAATACTGAAAGTTTCTCATATATAATTGATAAATAGCATCTTTTTAATGACATAAAAATCATAAGCCAAAACGAAAAATTAAGAAGCAAGCCATTATCATGATGATCACAAAGCTATCTCTGCGGATTTGTTAGTTTATGGAAAACTAGACAAGAGTATGCCTCTCTCACGACTGCAAATGTTTGTCAATGGCTGTGTTGACGTTTGCACCATCAAGCAATCCTTGTCCTAATTCTGTAATCTCTAACAGTTAAATGTAATCTCTTACATTCACAGTCGGAAGGGCTTATATATATATATATATATATATAGGTTGTCTTCTTAACAATAACCAAGTGGAAAGGCTTCCCTTGCTTTAGAAATTAATACTTGCATAGATTGAGCAACCAGGTCATTTAATCATCGTCATAATTTACATTGAATAAGCTAGTCTTTGTCCTGGAATGATGGACATAGGGGCAAAAGTAACAGCAAGAACATATCGTTGCAAACACATACATAAGTTTACCATTCTGCAAATTTCTTTTTGATCTACCACTATGCCACATAATAAACTAATGAGGAGTATTTTATTGTTCTATGTTTATATTCAGCATGAAGTCTGTCATTGATCGTTACAATAAACTTAAAGAGGAGCATAATCAGCCGTTAAATGCTGCTTCAGAAGTCAAGGTAATCCTTCATTCCTCTAATGTGCTTTCGCTTGCTATTTACACCAACGTGCATAGGCATTTCAGATTTCACGTTTCGGGTTTTGTCATTTTCCTTGGAAAAGGACTGTTAGCAAAAAACTAGGAACCTTCATTTAAATGCATGAGTATCGTGGAAAACTGCTATATGACAATGAAGGTAACTCCGGACGGCATCAAAATAATATTCAATGAATTAAATTTTTTTCTGGAATTAGCCCAGTTCATTGAAATAAACGTCGCAACGAGGCTGATCATTTAATTTATGTTCAATATCTCCTCCAAGAGAACAAAGACAAACAAAACATTGCAAAGTTAGGAAGGACTCAAGCAAAAATGTGAGACGGCCAGCTAGACGCAAAATGAGTTATCTTTCTTGACTCTCAAGTAGGCACTGCAAGTTCAAACCGATGAATTCCACCAAAAAAGCTTAAAAGAACCTTAATGAAGTTTCCTCTCGTTTCAGTGGAGGATAAGGGAAGGTGATATAATTGGTAGGATAACACTAGCACATAAATCAAGTAAGAACATGCTTAACAGAAGAATGTTACACAATGTAAGTAGGATGAACTAGAATCAAAGAGATGAAGTATTTCTGAGATAAAATTCCTAGGTTAAATTTCTCATATCCTCCAATAATATATGGAATTATCGATGGCTTGCTGTTAAGACAACCATAGGATTCTAGAAGTGAGCAACATAAACTTAGAATCCTACAGCTGTGTGTCGTATAATCTAGTTCTTATGTCGTCTACAGCAGACTAAAAGTCATCAATGAGTGTACACTTGCTTCCAACTGCATTATGAAGGATCAATGCGGTGCAGTTCATGATGTCTGCTTCAGCCTCACAATTTCCATTAAATAATCTAAGTGCACAAGATCTTGGATTTAATGCCAAGATCTTGTTACACGTCCAAACTGATCACACAATTTCGTACATTAGGCCAGTGTGCGAACATTTAGCACAGTAATTATTGGTTTCCTGTTATCACTTTCCAGCTGGAGTAATATTCTAGTTTGATGCAATGCAATTATGGAGCTGAAGCCCATAGGGAAGAGAAGTCCGAAAAACTATGAAGGGATTTTTGGTGTATGCAGAGCTCCATACTAGCATTCAACCCATTACTAGCCAAACCATTACCCGAGCCCACTTCCTTACTTGCTTGACAACCCCTTTCGACTAGCATGTGCTTGCTATTACATCTGTTGACAACCTTTGCTAATGCTTCTTCGAATGATTCTCTCCGGTGGTATAACATAGTTTGTCACTATTAATAGTTTCAACTAGTAATAAGTTACATGGACTTTAAAACTATCTAACCTTCCAAGTTATATAATAAAGGGTGGTCTAGTATACTTGTTCGCGTGTTATTTTTCCCATCATATTTCTACAAGTTGACAGAACAAACTTACAAACTTGAATGATTCTTTTTACGGCTCTAGGAGTAGGAAACATTAAAAAGAAAAAACAAGGACGGACTTTAGGATAAATGGTAACTAGAGGGATCAGAAATTTGTCCGTAGGGTTAAAAAGTGGGTTGAAATAAATAATCATCTAAAACAAGAACTTGGTAGAAAATTAAGATCTGAAAATTTTGATCCATTAGTCGTTTTTTTTTATTCGGTAGCTGCAGAAAGCCGGGTATTAGAATTTGATAATCAATGATGTGATATAAACACAGACGACAAGACAGAGTCACCTTTACAATACGGTATTGTATGATAGATGTACATATATTCCCTATTTTCATTGGCTGTTCAAGTTTGTAATGTATTCTTTTTCCATTATCTTGAGTTCGAATGCTCTGATGAATTTGTTACAGCTATTTGTGTTCCATTTTAATCGTGACCTTGCTTCTTTTCACTCACTTTCGTCTGTTCACACTAGTTTTGGCAAAGGGAGGCAGCAAGCTTGAGGAAGGAACTGCAGTACTTGCAAGAATGTCATAGGTAAAGAGTGAAAGTTGCTCAAAACTGAATCTTTAACACAGCCATTGGCAAAAGAGCATGCGTAATTCAGATGTTGCTTTTGAGTTATGCTTGTTTATTGACATGTTTTTCACTTATGCAAAAATTCTCTCCCATGGATGCTCCAACTGTTCCACCCAACCAAATACATAACTGAACCGTACAACCTATGTTCTTTGACTGTTGGAAAACCTCCTCCTCCTGCACACTGACATTAATTTCTATTGAGTGACTCTTAATTCTTGACCATGTTCAAATGACTTAAAAGGAATATGCTACCACTGACAATGAAATTATACATCAGAATCAGCTATAAGGTTAGATAGTTGATTTCATCAGAAGTTGTCATAGTAGGAATTTGAAGTAAAGATACCACAAAAAAAAATGTTTGCACAGCTAAGCTTTGCAGAGTAGAAATGGGTAGGAGAACTACTTACCAAAAATATCAGTTGTTACTGACCCAGGTCTTCATACGTCTAACTGGCTTCTGAATCCCACCATTTATCCCCCTTGCAACCTGATCTAGCAACCAAGTGATCATTTTTAGTTTAGGAAGGACTTAAAAAAACCGAAAATAGCATCAAAGTAATTTTATAATGAGATAAACAGTTATTGACGTAATATTAAGTACTCTTACTAGCCTACAAGAGAAGGAATACAAGAAGCCCAACAAAAGAACATTGATGAGACTGGAAAATCTTTAACAGTCACATAATGATACTTGTGGACTATACGACTCTAGGCTATCATGCATCATAAGCTTCAGAATTTCAAATGACTTCTCAAGGTTTGCACAACCTTTACTTTCAATACAGTGCCAGTCTTACTAGTGATCGCTAATGCCCCTAACAGCGGCTGCAGGGGGAAGGTGATTTGATCAGTCTTTGCTAAGGTAATCCAATAACATGTTTAAGACCTCCTAGAGTAACCTACGTGCTAAAAGGTAATGTATGGAGGTTTCCATAGTTCTCGTGACAGGAGTTTGGTGTTCAAATTAAGTTCAGCTAACTCTGGACATCCTCATCACAACATTATTCCACCACCTGAAGAGCACCTTTCTCTTTTCTTGTATTCTTCTATTTTCTTAATCATTTCCTTCTTTTTCTTATTTTGAGCCATGATCATAGTTTTAAATTACGGATTACGAGTTATATTATAACTGCAAGCTATTGCAGTAATTGCATATGATGCAGACGCAATGTCAATAAATTGCAGTAACAGTCCAGATCACAACTGTGGCCACAATTTTAAACACTCCCATCAAACATGAAAATTTATAACTTTGAGAATATATTTCAAGTTGATAATTGCTGTCCAATGATAATAAAGCATGAAGATTATGGTAGATCATTTTTTCTTTTCTAAAACTACCCAGTGGCATTACATAGCACGTGATGAGGTTTTGACACTCTTTACACAGATCTATATAGACTATTGATGAAACTTATCCTATTACATTCACCCCTATATCCTATCTTCAATTCTATGTACTTCAGATGTAAAACCTACCAAGCATTTACCTTTACCTTTTAAAAAAATAATTCGTACAGGAAACTAATGGGAGAAGAGCTCTCAGGTTTGAGCATCAAGGATCTACAAAACCTAGAAAGCCAGTTGGAGATGAGTTTGAAAGGTGTCCGAGTGAAAAAGGTATGACAGCTTTACCAGTACTTCAAACTTGGTTTCCTACAGAATTATTTGCATCAGCTGACTTCTCTTTTGTTTCCCTTTGCTACAGGAACAGATTTTAACAGATGAAATTAAAGAACTGAACCGAAAGGTTTCTTCCTCAACATATTCCACACTCGCACAAAATTTTCAAGTAATGTGACTTTTGTGGAGTTCTATGCAGGGAAATTTAATTTATCAAGAAAAACTAGAACTATGTAAGAAGGTAGACATCATCCACCAAGAAAATGCAGAATTGCGTAAAAAGGTAATGGTCTAGACAGATGAATTATCAATTTAAGTATATAAGATTCATGATCTATGCAGCTTATTTTCACAAAAAGAAGATACAATACGACCCAATTACAACCGAGTGGACTCAGTTGCCTGAATTCAAGCATATGACTAAAATGGAGCATGTATAGCTGCATCCAGGATGTCATATCTGTCTTTACATCTGAAGAAGTGAATCAAGTTTTATCATATATGCCTAAACATAATTTTTTGACCACAGGTATTCGGAGAGAAGGGTCTTGCTGAAGCAAATATTAGTTCTCACCCTTCATACACCCTAAGTAACAAATATGATTTGCAAACCCCAATTCACCTCAAGCTGAGCCAACCACAACCCCAAAACACCGAAGTAACAGTACAACCAATGAAACTGGGGTAAGTTCATATCCTCACTCTACAGGACTTGACTAGAAAAAATTCTTCTAATATGTCTTGAGAATGTTCCATGACAGATTACAACTGCAATAGAGCAGATGAGTTGTTCATGTATATCGGTAGTCATGCTGCACAGTCTAAAGGCCAAGCTCATACCTATGGGATTTTTCATCAACTACTAGGACTACCTTCAACAACTGGGTCATTGCATTTGGTATAACGCGTATCTACAAGACAAACTTTAGAAATAGCTGCATCACATACCAACATTCCTACAAATTATGCAATAATTGGAAACGTCAGTATGAGCCAGGTGCTTTCATGTTCCCTACCCTAAAAGAAGAGGGAAGTGTCAAATGTGACTCTAATTGTTGTTAAGTCTTTGTAATTGGATCAGTTTGGACATCACAATCTAAATATGTTAGTACAGATTTATTGGAATCTTAAAAAGAAACATTTAAGCCCGATACTTATGTTTCAGTAAGCAGTATACATTTTTTTGGTTCATTGGAGTTTATAATGAACAAGACAAACAAATGAACTCAGTTGAACTACATTACATGAGAACTACTACTTTTCAATTTGAGAAGTCTAGTTATATGTGAAAAAAGCATCATGACAGCACTTCTCTTGGTACCTAGCTTAAAAAAAATACTAACATGTCGCAACCCATTTCTGTAGTGAACACAATAAACCTACATGCATTTGTTCATTTCAACTTAAAAACTGAAATTCCTTGTATCAACACAGTTCATATCACCATGAAAATATGTCATTACTGATCCATGTGGTGAACAGAGAAGCTCTGTACATTTATCATATGCACAAAACTAAACCTGCCCAGCTGCCTCAACAGATAACGAGTCGTGATAAGAGTCCTTGAGGTTAAGATTAAATATAAAATCAAGTTTTTTTAGCATATATAACGTAGGGTATATGTATGCCCTTCGGAAGAAACAAGCCCATTAAGAACATATCTGGTTTCGTAATTCATTAAAGATGCACATCAATCAGAGTGGGAGAACACACCAAAAGCATATTCTATCCAAGTATATCCAGTGGTGATGCACAGGAAAATAAAAGTTCACCAAAAAAATGCCAAAAGAAACAGTCATCATTCAGAACTTACCACAATTGCAATTCATGATTCAACATTGCCAGGGTCAGAAAAGAACTTCACAAATGAATTCCATGCAGAGAGACAATTTCAGCATACTCAGCGGACAAGGGCTAACATGTGAGGTTCTAAACCACTCAACATTTCTTCATTTCATGGAGAGCAAATCTTCAGTCTTGTGATGGCTAGACGTAGGCAGATGCTGTAATGAGAATGGAAAGCACTTCCGCCTTTTTGCATCCTTCAATCAGGCCTCGATAATATAATATTTGTTGAACACAAGAATTTTATTATTCAAAAAATTCTCGTCCTATTTTTAAGCGTGCAGTGGAAACATATAACTCTCATGTATTTAGCTGTATACGAGACATGTGCTCCACTACTGGTTGTCCAGTGAGTTGCACATGTCTCAAGTCCCTATAAAATGGAATTTTAAATTACTTTGCAAATATTACATTACAATTCTATAATTAAGTCATTCTATATTCCTTTTGTGAAGCAGAAATCATGTATTCATCAGAACCATAATCTCAACAAATATTAACTAGATATAGCAACAAAAATAAAAAAAATGTATTCAGAATAAGGTAACACCAATATGCTATGCACGCTATTCATAAAAATTATGTTGATTCATGCCTTAAGAAAATTATTGATATAACACAAACAAAAGCTCGTTCAGAAAAATAATCAAAACACAATAGAGCAGTTTGAAAATTAAACGTTAGAATGGCTGTCCTCAACATACTGCATCGATACCTCAGTTATTCACTAAAAATGCCATTAGCTGTAAGATAAATAGAACTGTACCTATCTTCACCTATAATAAATGAAGCAGTGAAAACATATACAGAGGAATGATAAATTAATCTCCATTTAAATTTTTTTCAAGAGATAAAATGCAAACTTACGGCAACCAGGACTTCAAAGGTTACAAACTAAGGACTGAAACAAAATTTGGTCCAATTAGAACTTAAATTGAGTTTTGAAGTGGTGTCTAGCACCATGAAAAAATTTTTCTAATGCCAATTGCTTTCAAATGAATGTGCATTATCTTTAAGTGTATCAAGAAGATTGTTCTCAATTCAATTCAAGAAACAAGAAAGAAACTGAAAAGCGTGGACACATAGAATACGTGGCATCAGATCTATAATTTTTTTTTGTTTTCTTATAAAGAGAAACTTCAGAAACAATCTCAAGAATTGAAATATGAAACCCAATAAATTTAGAAAACATAATTATATAAAATGTTAAGTTTAGAATTTCAACACTTAAGAAGTGCAGATTTGTTTTGTCAAAATAGCTGTGATGAGTTATTTGGCTAATTTTAATGACATTATGAGACATTCGTACTTGTTGAGGCCTCATTTTCCCTTTTCTTCACTTAAAGAACACATCGACAGGTTTTATCTTATATCATTATAGTCGCAAGTAGATCAACCTAGAAAATTGAAAGTCCAGGCATGCAAATGAAAATGCACAGCATCAAGGAATCAACCAAGTTTGATTTCCGTTTCTAAGAAAAGAATAAAATTAAAATGATAGGGACTCCTATAACCTTGAAAAAGGAGGGTACCCAAACAAAAAAAATACCATCTGCAACTGCAAGATGAACATTATAAAAGCAAATAAAACCATACCAGCATTACGCTAGGGTAACATCAGGAAATACAATAGGACATTTATGGATGCATCTTCGCATTACAGGACTGCAAATATCACCAGTGGTGATAAAATTAACAATGACTACCTGCACTTTCATCAACTTCTAACTCAAAAATAGAGCTAACAAAACCATTTTTACTTTCTTTTCCGTTTTCACATATTATCCTCGTCCACAATCAAAGCCGAAACCTTCCTGCGTCATCGAATTTCACAAAGAAAAAGCTTAAAAATACCCACTTAAAATAACTAAATATAGACCAAATGTGTTTATACCTAACTGTGCATCTACCATGTTTCAGCCCTTCAAAATACCTCGTTGTAGGTACCAACAGAAACCAAATCATCATAGTTCCAAATCAATTCACGAAACCACCCCGCGAAAAGTAAAACAACATGAACTAAAACCCGAAGAGAGCCCTGCGCATGAAAAACAAAAGGATCCAAACTTGCACCACTTGAAGACTTCTATCTATAGTACAGATAGGCATGGGAAGCAAATAAAGCACCACAGATCTTTTCTTTTTTTTTTATTTTTAAAGAGAAAAAACCGTGCACAGAAGCACTACAAAACATACTCAACGAGGGAAGAGACTAGGAGCATTGAACGAAAAGAACTTAGGAGCTGCAGAAGCACAAAAATAAAGGGGTTATACAGGAGAGAGAAGAAAATATCTGATCCAACTTCTACATCTCTAAGCAGATGACAGCGTATATGCCGTGAACTTTGTTGTAATCATAGCACATTGCCACGTGTCTGCTTCTGTCTACGGTCTTTTTCTTTATTTGTTACCTTCTCATCAAAAGAACTGATGACAGTATTCTTATATAATATTTTATATATTTAAGTTACATCGTAAACTTCTATACTTACTAAATTACGGGCCTTAAAGTTTAGGGATTGAGAGACCTTTTAATTGTTCCTCTTGATTATAATTGAAGTGTGACAATGTCACGTACTTAAAAGTTAGTTGTGATAAAAGTTACCTGTGAGAGACTTACGCAGTAGTGAGTGATCTATAATTGCCAAACTTATACATTTCTCATTTATTCTCCCTCTTGCCCATCTTTCTTCTTTGGAATGAAATTCTTTCTAATAAAATTGAAAATAAGGGCTTGTTAGGTTGGAATGTTTTCCCTTGTTTTGATTTTTAGTTTTTTTAAAAGATAAAAATAAAAAAATAGTACAAAAATTTTTAAAAATAATACACTAATACAGTATAGAAATCGAAAAATATTACAAATATCTAAAAAACTAGACAAAAATCAATACAAAAATATAAAAATTATAACCCAAAGCTTTATTAACCAAGTCCTTAGTTGAAATAACTCATCTATTAGAAGATAATCCGATCCATAATATCTAGGTTCCTTTGTTAACTCGTTATAGTCTTTATTATAAGACTCGATCCTCTATCAAAGTTACATATTATGTTATTTTTACACAAAAACCCAAATTAAAAAAATGATTTAAAGTTCTAAGCTTGATTAATACGGTCTCTAGGTCACATCTATAAAGTGATATGTCACATAAAATTTACTTTTAAAATAATTCTTTTATGGTAAGACAAAGGTTATACTCATATTCATGTAAGAGCAATTCCCCTAAATTCCCCTAATTTTAACGTTGCATGGCATAAAAGGATTTCGACTACCGTATGAATTTCATTTTAGATACAGGTTACACAATGTACTAAAATACTTTCATTAGCACTCTTTTAACCACTCTCAATAATTAAAGTGTGATACTAACTATTATACTGGACTTCAATATAAAGTTAAATGATCTACGCTTCCTACTAGGATAAAAGTTCAAATTCAGATTATTAGAGCAAAGTAAGATTCTAAAATTATCATAGATACCCTTCATTACTAAATCATTTACCAATTACAGAATTATACTTTGGATCTACACTTTCCTAATTTTATTACCAATGCCTTCTACATGGTAACTGGTAGGTTTTGTAATGAGACTACCATTATCCAAAACTTGATATAGATGTCTACGGAGAAACTGGTAAAACTTATGCCTTTGGAATGGATGATCAATTAAGAGAAAGAGGTCCATACTTCTCATTGTAACCTCATGCACACAACAAATCCTTTAGGCCTTAGAAATCTTAAAAATGGAATTGTAAAATCGATTTTCAAAACACAAAGACAACAGAATCCTAAGCGACCTAAGCCCTCTAATTAAAATTTGATGATTACTTTAGTTTTCTCACATAAGAAGAGCAGGAGTGATCCCCTAACACACTTAGAGGTTATTTAGTTCAGTTTCCCATTTTTATTTTTTGTTTTTGTTTTTGTGTGTTTTCATCAGTTTTTATGTAATTTTTTGGATTTTTATGCTATTTTCTTGGTTTTGTATTTTATTATTGTTTTTTTTTCAGGTCTCAATGATTAGAAAAATATAATAAAAAGTCAAAACAAGAAGCCATACTAAATATTCCTTTAGTTTATCCCAATGGAATATATTCTTATATTAGCCATATGAATGGCCATTTTCTCTAAGATATGGATCCATCCATGTGTGATCCCAACTGTAAATGTTGGGAAGATGATGATTCTGACAATGAGTATGAAGTCAAATATTAAAAACAGGCACCCAGAAAAGACAAACATCAGTGTAAGCCTTGTAAAAGATTTAGAAAAATGATGACAATGACGATTAAGAATAAAGACCTTGGATTGACATTTTTTATTCTAGGTCAATGGCCAACAATCTCTATGATCTTCTGAAAGCAGTTGGAAAAAATCACTTAGCTATACTACTTTGTCTTAAGTTGATAATTCTAACAATTTCTATAAAATGTCTAGAGCCACTTCATTGCCTAATGATATAGTCGTCTAAGCCCTACAAGAAGTAATTTCTTCCTCTTTAAAAAAAAATAAATGAGATAACTAGGATATTAGTTAAAACCTTCTCGAGTTTTTATCCTTAGGTATGCATGCAAATTTAAACAAACAAGAAAACAAAAACAAACTACTAAATAAGAAAAACTCACAAAATAAATAATGCACAAATTAAAAAAAATCAAGTAAAACAAATGTAAACACTTTAAACAATATAAACAACTGTAGATTAATCTTCACTAATTTATCCTAGCATTTTAATTATGTTTGGTGATTCCCTAGCAATGGCATCAAAAACTTATTGCGTTGGTTTTTTATTAATGTTAAATGATCAAATTTAATTCACAAATTAAACAATTGAAGCACACTTTTCTTTCTTTCATAATTTCAAACCAATAATAATGACAAGTATACCAATCACAAGTAATATGGAAAAATATTTAAGATCTAAGTCATCATCCCTCGGGGAATCTCAAATTATAATTATTAAGCTAAATTAGGCCATAATTATCTAGAGCATCCAAATCGAGTGAAATTAGCAACTAATTTTACCAAGTGAAATTAAAATGATAAGTTATGCAAAATAACTTAGTTTGGGTAAAAGAATTGTCTAATGGATGAATTAGTTAAGGAATTGGTTGTCAATGATCTAAATGAATTAATTATAGATTGAAAGACTTATCCTAGAGTCACTTCACTAAATCAAAGCTTAAGACAATGCTTTTTCTCTAATTACTTAAATTGAAAGTTGGTTATTCATCAATCTTAGGCATTAAGCTTGAAGTTTAAGAATCCTATCTTAAAAATTTTCAATGTTAATATTATAACCCTTGAGATAAACCAAGGTTTGATAATTCAATGATTAAAATCAGGTTGTTTAATGATTTGTCCAATAAAATAGGTAGATATATCTAATCCTAAGTTGTTTCTCAACTTTATTCTAAGTGTTTAGTTTAGAATAAGTATTAATCTCATCATTTAAGCAAAATACAACCATCAATTATGCAATAAATCATACTTAGCACATATTCACCTCATTTTATAACCATTCCCTAACTAAAAACAGAATTAGTAACTCATTTAAAGTAAGAAATAAGGCATTCTCGTCA
>JAOXYD010000136.1:19857701-19873951 GCA_028565735.1 Pinacopodium congolense
GAACATTATGGTACACCCTCTTTGAACGGTGCTTATTATTTTTTGATCATTATTGATGAATTTTCCTATAGGACTTAGGTTTATTTGATGAAACATAAAATAAAGGCTTATGATTACTTGACTATTTTTTGTAACATGGTGAAAACACAATATGAATCTTTTGTTCAGGTGGTTATAATAGATAATGGGACTGAGTTCACATATAATGTAATTAGAGAAATTTTTTACGATAATAGCGTCTTGTTACAAACTTCTTACATAGGAACCCTAAAACAAAATGAGAGGGTTTTAATTTTAACATACCTTATCAATATAACATCTACATTTAAAATTTTAGATAAACGTCCATATGAAATCCTATTTGATAAATTGAAAATTTATTCTTATTTACATGGTTTTGGGTCCTTATTTTATACTTATAATAAAGTAAATTAAAAAATAAGTTTGAATTATAGGTTGTGTAATATGTGTTTAGGACATCCTTATAGTTAAAAGGGTATAAAGTCTTTGATGTTGAGAATAATAAGCTTTTTGTCTCACAGGATGTCGTCTTTTATAAGTAAGAATTCCCTTTTTTGGAACTTCAAAAAGCAACTAATTATACCTTTCATGCATAGCCCTTATTTATTGATACTACATCTACAAAGTCAACACATGCCTATCACATATTGCCCTCTTTAACCTCAAAGCTAGGTACTACATCTACTATCAATGTAGGTGTTACTCATCTTCTTTCTTCTTATTTATCATATAATTGTTTCTTTGCTTCTCATAAAGCCTTTTTAGTTGCTGTAAAAGCATAATGAGTCCACCAATTATGCCCAACCCCTTAAAGGTAAATGTTGGCATCAAGCAATACAATAAGAAATTACAGTATTAGAAGAAAATCAAACTTAGACCTTAAAAGAACTTCCTTTAAGCAAGCATGCCATAGACTCAAAGTAGGTTTACAAGGTCAAATATAAGTCAGACGGTATAATAAAGCATTAAATAAAGTGCCTAGTTGCAAAAGGTTATACTCAAGTTAAAGGTATGGAATATCATGACACTTTTACTCCTATTGCTAAGTTAACAAATGTTCGAAGTCTTCATGGAGTAGTAGTTGTCAAAAATTAAGAACTTCTTTAACTTGATATAAATAATGCCTTCCTGTATAGTAATTTGGATGAAAAGATCTATATGCATATCCCTTAAGGATTTAGCAAACTAGGAGATACTCGAGTTTGTCAACCTAAAATAATGATTTCACAAATTCATTGAAGTTTTTAACAAAAGGTAGTTTCAAATAGTCTCAAGCAGATTATTCTCTTTTTACTCATATACGTAGTACCAAATTTATCGCATTACTTATTTATGTTGATGATGTAGTTGTTACTAAAATGACATGTATAACATTTCACATCTTAAGGATTATTTGAGTAGTCTTTTTCTATCAATTTTTTGAGACATCTTAAATATTTTCTCAACTTTAAAGTTGCTCGAACTTCAAGTGGCCTAGTACTTAGTCAATGAAAATATGCTTTAGAATTATTACACAATGTTGATATACTTAGAAGTAGGCTGTGTAATTTTTTGATTAAATAAAAACATGGATTGTTTGCCACTAACAATTATCCTTTGGTTAATCTTGCTGAATATCATCGCTTGGTTGTCATCTATTGTATTTGATAATTATCGTGCCTGGTATTTTTTTTATACTATTTAAGTTTTATCTCAGTTTATTTAAGATCGATGACAACCATATTTAGATACTGTTATGTGACTAGTTCATTATATCAAAAGTCCTCAGGGTAAGGGATCTTTCTTCCACTTAATTGTAGTTTCAATGTTATTGCTTATATTGACTCGAATTGGGAAGCTTGTGCCATTACTTAACATTCACTATAGGGTATATCATCTTCTTAAGTGACTCTTTAATTTCTTGGAAATAGAAGAAGCAAGCTATTGTTTTGCACTCCTCTACTGAAGCTGAATATCATGCTATAGCCAGTGATACTAGTGAATTAATTTAGTTGCATGATTTTTTTTTAGACTTGGGTTTTAAGGTTAATTATCCCATGCAACTCTTTTGTGTTAATTAGGCAGATTTCTAGATTACTGTTGATCTAGTATTTCATAAACAAACTAAATTTATTGAAATTGATTGTTATTTCGTTCGTGAAGGAATTTAAGATGGTTCCATTATTACCAACTATATTCCATCTTCCTAACAACTTATTGATATCTTCACCAAAGCCCTCGATCATAATTGTTTTCTTACTTTTTTAGCAAGTTGAACATTCACAACCTTCATACTTTAACTTGAGGGGGACCATTACAACCATATGTTTAACATAATTACAACTATATATTTGCATAATCTACTGTTGTATTTTTCTATATAGTTTTTATGCTTTTTCTATATTAGTAAAATTCTCATAATTTGTGTCTTGTCACTTGTTTTAGCTACATTATAGGGACGTTGTATTATTCTCTTAGGTTTACAACTTTTAATTAGTCTTAAACGAACAAAGTATGACCTCATTGGTGGCTAGTTTGAATGGACACAATATGACCTCATTGGTGGAGTTGCAGGCTTTGGATACACAATTGGAGATTGATGATGTAGGTGGCTTATTAGCTACATTACATATTTAGCCTGATTTGGGAGATAAGATTGGGGAGGTACAGACTTAAGATTCCTATTTATTACGCATACGAGAGAGGGTATAAAAAGGTAATCATACTAACTTTTCAATAAGATCAAATGATGTGATGGTGGTTGGAAGTTGAGTTTGTGTACAAGATGTGGATGGATTACGAGGGGAGATTATGAGAAAAGCTCATTGTGCACTTTATGCTATGCATCATGGTATTAAGAACATGTATCAGAATTTGAAGCCTTATTATTAGTGGCCGACATTGAAGAAATATGTGGCTGATTTTATAGCGAGGTATTTGATCTGCCAATAGATGAAGGCAAAGCATCAGGCACATGCAAGAAAGCTGAGACTCATAGCTATTCCGTCATGGAAATGTGAGAGGATTACAATGGAATTTGTGGTAGCTCAACCAAAGACTAGACACATGCATTATTTAGTATGGGTGATTGTTGATCGACTCACCAAGTCTTCTCATTTTCTCCCTGTTCAACAGACAAATTCATTAGACAAGCTAGTCAAGTTGTATGTCGATGAGATTGTGAGATTACATGAAGTTCCAGCATCTATTGTATCACATTGAAATCCTTGATTTATATCTCAATTTTGGCGAGGTTTACAAACAGCTCTGGGAATAAGGTTAAATACGAGTACTGCATTTAACCCTCAATCAGATGGACAGTCAGAATATATGACTCAGACACTAGAGGACATGATGAGGGCTTGTGTGCTGAACTTTAAGGGTGACTGAGATCAATATTTGTCATTGATGGAATTTACCTATAATAATAGTTATCACTCTAATATCGATATGGAACCATTTAAAGCATTGTGTGACATACGATGTAGAGATCCAATGTGTTGGGATATGGAAGGTGCCAAATTATTGGAATGGTTGGAGTTAATCCAAGAGACAGTGGAGAAGATAGATGTGGTAAAATAATGCTTGAAGGCAACTCAAGATTGATAAAAGAGTTATGTTGATCAGCATCGTCAACAGATGGAATATGATGTTGGGAATATCGAATTTTTGCGAGTTTCACCTTGGACAGGGATTTTGAGGATTGGTAAGAAAGGAAAGTTAAGTCCGAGATACATTGGGTCATATGAGATTGTAAAGCATGTAGGTCCATTAGCTTACAGATTAGCTTTACCTTTGGAGTTGTTGTAGATTCATGATGTATTTCATGTATCAATTTAAGATGATACCGATAAGATCCTAGTCATGTCATAGTAGAGCCTAAGATCGAGATTGCTAAAGATATGACTTACAGGGAGGTCCCAGTAGAGATTTTGGGTTGAGAGATTAGAAAATTAAGAAGACGAGAGATTCCGATAGTACAAATGTTGTGGAGCCATCATCGCATTCCGAGAGAGGCTACATGGGAGGAGGAGGATGACGTGCTACAATAATAACCTTATCATTTAGGCATGTTATTTAATTTGGAGGACGGAATTTCTTTTAGAAGGGGAGAATTGTAAATTCCATGGGTCTTTATACATGGAAGAGGACTTGGAACGTGTCTTTATGCATGGAAGGGGACCTAGATTTCATTCCACTTGCCATTAACGTGTCAAATCCATAAGCATTTCCTTTGTTCATTCGTTTTCCTTACTCCTTATAAGTATATATATAGATACTTAATACACTCCCTCGTTCTTCTTGTGTTCAAAGGATCCAAACGTGATTCATCGTAGGTAGCCTAGTTTTTTGTGTTCATTTGGAGTTCCTTTAGGTCTAGGTAACTCGTTAAGCTTGTATATATATATATATGTTAAGCCTTAATTCCTACATTAGGTCTTTCTGGCTATTAGAAATTTTATAAATATCTAGGTTTTAAAGACAAGTTGGAGAGTATATTAGAGCCCCAAAAATAATAATTACAGAAGGCTAATTAAAGTTAACTTGAGACTATACCTTTATATTACTGTGATGTATGCAAAATGTGCTTAGACATTTTTAAATGTGTTTTTTGCAATTGTAAGGTGATGTTTGTATAAAATAGACACTTGATAACGAAATTGTGTATTTTTTTGAGAAATATGAGTGTTATACTAGCATTGATGATATATATTACATGTTTTATGATGCAGTTTAATTAAGCGATAAATATGATATTAGTATATGATTTTACATGATATGGTATGTATTACTTGATTATGCGAAAAATGTTATAAATATATCCTTCAATGGTGTACGATGATTCATATTTGATGATTTGTCCTTATAAAGCATATTGAGATTGAATTATGACATATTGAGATAAAGAAATGTAGTGGATTAGTAGCTTGCCTAGGATATATTATATTCGATAGTTTTTTATATTGATAAGCTGTTGAGTTCTAAGTTAGATGTGGCTAGGTACCTGTCTATGGAGCAGGTACCGAGTCATCCTGAATTTTGGGAAAAAGAATCCTTTGTACGATGGAAGGCAAACTCATGTTCATTATCAATATATTAGACTCCCGCTTGCTCTGTGTCAATTGATGGCTATGACTTGTGAAAACGGATAGCTGCATTGACATGTCTACTTGGAAGTGTTGTTCTTCCATCACAGTGTGGTTATTTGCCCTTAGTTTCATTTCTCCTAAATAAATGACGTGATAAATGTTAACGATGGAAAAATTGTCAAGCAAGACTAAAACTGGAGGGTTTGAAATTGAATAAAGAAAAGCAAAATTTTAATATGAACCCTTAACTGGTATGTTTACTAATCCCATATCAATCTTTTTTTTTTTGTTGGACCTTTTTCAATGTGATAAATTTACTAATATTGCTAATTTAAATATTTCTGTTAAGAAATTTTAAAAATCTTAAAATTTGAAATATTTTTGTCAATAAATACTTTTTCAAAACAAAATTGAATTTCATTTAAGTTATATTAATTTATATCTTAAATTTTTACAATGAATTAATTTTTAATAAAGAACTTCCATTTAGATAGATTATTTTAAATGATAAAGGAGGAAAGTCTCTATTTTCTTTTATAGGGTTTCATAGGTGTAATTGCATTATTTCATCTTCAGTTATTACAAGTCTCAAATTGACTATAATGCAACTTTATCACAAATTTAGAATATTATTCCAAAATGGAATGAAATTCCTGAAAAAATGTGAAATAATTATATTAATAAAAACTTTAATTAGTTGATATTTCTTTTTATAAATGATACTATTATTATATTTTAAAGCTTTTAAAGATGATAAACATCTCAATTATTTAATTAAATTGAATTTATTTATTTTATATTGAAATTTTGTTATATATTTGATGTACGGATTTACTTAATTATATTTTTCTTGTTTTTAATAATTATAATAATTGATAACTTTAAAATGAAATTTGGTATGTAAAAAATAAATTAAATATCTGTTTAATATTCTAATAATTAGATTAAGAACAAAATAAACAGAAAAATGAAATCAATAATTTTTAATTTTTAATTTTTATAAATCTGAATTTGTTTCTGAATAAAAATAAAAATAAATAAAAAATAAAAATAACAATGAAACCAAACGAGAAAAGGCTGATAGATTGAATACCCCCCTGAATTTTGATGGTACGTCTCCATCCACAGAGGTACTGGTGACTGATTTTGTCATTGATGATGAGCTCTTGACTCTTTTTATTCATCTGTAATCCGTGTTTTGCTTTTGGACAGCTTTTCTTGTACAGCCATCTTTTGAAAGAATATAATTTGTGCCCAAAAATAAAAAAAAATGATTGCTTAACAGCTTTTTTGGTCCAAAGAATAAAAAATAGATTAAACAATGCAAATATATTGTCCTTTCAAAAAGTAAGGGGATGTTTGGTATAATTTTTAAATGGGTTTTAGTTTTTTGTTTTATTAAATATAAAAATTAAAAAAGATAATATATTAATAAAGTATAAAAATTGATTATAAAATATAAAAATTAATATAAATGTATTAAAATTACAATTAAAAATTACAACCTACAATAATATCAAACGAACTTAAATAACCATCCAGTAATTCTAGCCGGCTCATTTTTCTTAAATAACAGTTTGACCTTCTCCAATTTGTCCTATCAACTATTATATCCATCAAATCACTACAATAAAATTGTTCTAATTTTATCTGTTATTGCATTTATGAGTTAGTTGTCGCTCTACCACTAGGCTTAAGGTATAATAAATGATTCAGGAACTTACAAATGCATCAAATAACATTCTCTCCAGGAAGAGGAGAGGTAAATCCCACACAATAAGCATCAGTTAATACAACTATTAATGATTAAGTATTAATTATTGCGCAAAAAAGAGGTTTAAATTATTTTAGACAATTTTAAAAAATGTAAATTTTTTTTAATCACAATTCAATTTGCGACTGCCCCTTTCAAAGCTCTTGCAATATTTGTGTTATCAAATCGGAGGCCATTACGCAGCTTCTGTTCTGTTCCATTTGCAGAATCAAACAACATTAACCGGAAAAGGTTTTTTTGACGTATGACGAATGATTGTTTATTCCCACATGGATATACACATGTAGATGTTGTGGATTTAAGTATTGGAATTGGTAGTTTCAAGGAAACTGCAAAGAACCTGTATCAAACAGCACGTCCTGTCAGACGACCCAGTCTTCGTTATTTCCGGAGATTCAATTGTGTGCGGCCTGGGTTAACCTAAGTTTTACAATTATTCAACGACCCTTTTCGCGTTTCAGCTGGTGGCATCTGGATTTCGTTTTCTGGTGCTTTTCTTTGATTTATGATGGTAAAGGTCCGTTCTTCACCTGATTTTTGCGTTCAAGATGCTTTCGTTTGATGAGATAATGGATGCTTTTTATCTTAGCTTCATCGCTCTGAAATGTCGTGTTTTGGTGGTTTGAAATATTGAATATCGCTGCTTTGTTTTCTCTTAGGTTGGTGGGACGGCTTATTTGAAAGCATAGGTGACTCGGATTCGTCGGTATATGGTGGATTTATTCTCATATCTGTTCTTATTTTGGCATCTTCGTTGGTCGACCTGAGTAGTGTTTATCGGGTAGTTTAGATTTATCTCCATCCTAACTTATATGAAGTGACAAGGAGAGGATTTAACGTGGTTTTTGCAATTCCGACTATTAGAGGAGTTTATGGATGTTATGAGACTCAAATTGATACGTTGAAGAAGTCTTCACGAAAGCTTTCAGAAGTGACTTGGCTAATTCTATATATTGTATTGGATATAAGAAGGAAGCTGCGAATAATGAAGATGGAGAGGGAAGGCTATGTGGGCAATGGGGATGTGGATGATTTGTTGAGAGAACACTATACTACCCCTCCTTTTCGGAGCACCTCTCTGAACTGCTCCCGGATTCCAGGTACGGCGAGACAGAAAGCTTATATATTTGATGGATACGGAAATTATTACAATAAAGAATGGGATCTTGCAGAGGGTGTGGGAAAGGAGTTCTGTTGGTACCATGTTGAATTACCGAAAAGTAATCATAAACTTTCGGTATCGGCACAATGCCTCATTGATGTTCTCTGCCCTCCTTTGAAACTCCAAGACATTCTGTCGCTGGTCAGCAATGGGCCCTTTTGTACTCATGTTGACGGTGCACTTGTGTTTAGAGTTAATTCTCCTGGTCTTCCCTCCAGTAATTATACGTTTAGATTAGCTGCTAGAGTAACCGAGAATTCAGTGATTACTGTGTCATTAGGCCGTGTTCCAAGATTGGGTTTCTCGCCAGTGGGTCAGTCTCTCCTCTCAGAGATTCCAAGTGTGGAGAGTCCCTCTTACCAAGGTGAGGGCCGAAAGGAAGGGAGTGGGATTGTGATTAAGGAGCATGTTCTTGAGTTCTTATTAACAATGAACCACTCAGAGGAGGCTGATAATCCTGTCCCTAGATCAGTATCAAATCTCGTTGTTCACATTATTGACACACATGTTGATCACCTGCAAGATGTTGTAACTGAGCTTGAGATAGAACTAGACTCCGTGGAGCTTGAATTGGACAAAGGCAAGATTCTCATAATGACCAGATTTTATGTTACTGTAGGAAGAAATATAGACCAGCAACAGTTTTGCGTTATTAATGTTCTTTATGCTTTGTTATTGGAAATTCTCTGAATTCATTTTTTGCATCTACTTATTGGCTGATTGCATTGCTTTTTGGTGAAACACCTTATGGTTTGTGTTATTTGCCTGATCAGGAAGACAGGATGTCTTTATTATGCTTCTTTCTTTCTCATTACATTTGATTCATCAGAATTTACTGTTGATATACTGGCATAGCTTCAGCAAATTGTATCAAACTGTTCAAAATTTCAACAATAGGATCTGAGTTGAGAAAAGCTCAAGAAATCATAGACAAGTAGATTTAGGACAAGAGGCAAGAAGCCTCCTTGTGAAAATTTTCTTCTTTTTATGCATTCGATTCATCAGGTTACAGTGATGAATACCCTGAGTATTGGGATAGTAAATGTTACTTACATCGATGATTCATCTGTTAGCTGTTACCCATCCATGGGGTACACTCAACTCCACTATTTTACTTTTCATTCCTTCCTCTCCTTCCCTAATATTATTGTGCTTAAAAGGATTGGTAGTCGTTTTTCATTTTTTTGTAGCTTTTGCTAGTATTCTAACCTTTTACTGCAGGCTATAGCCATCCTAAAAGTTCATGATCTCTGAGCTCTACAGAGCATCAATGATGAATTTTGAAACATTAGGAAGATTTAGCTTTCAAATTGGAAGATGTAGATATTCCACTTGGACCCATGAACGCGAGAGAGAGAGATGAGTGAGAGAGCGGGTGCAGAACTTTGTCAATTTCGCATGTACTTGGATTTTGTTGATCTATGTTTAAAGACTTAAAATTACTACTGCAAATGATTAGTCATTGAATGCATATTGTACTATGGTACCAAGGCAGTTTGAAACATTATCTTTTCCCTTATTTCCTCCCTTTCTCTTGTTTGCTTCTCTGTTATTGTATCCACCTGTATAAGTTGGGGTCCAAATGTTCTTGTGAACATGATGCTACAACATGAAACATAGCATAGTGATCTTGTGCATGCATTATTTCTGGGATATGGTCTTGGAACAGAAAATGATAATAAGTAGTGAATATCTTTCTGCATATAATAGAGGACCAACCTGGAAAAACAAATGCAGTTTTGTAAACCATTATTAGTATTTGAACTATTTATACCATCTTTTGGAATGAAATTAAGCCCAGCAGTTATGGATTTGCAGGTGGTTTTACTCTGAAGAAACAAATGCTAGATGATAGAAGGTTCCCCAAAATGCTTCTTAATCTGCAGAGACTGCTCCAGGTAGTCTCACCCCCTAAATCTGTCCTGGTTGGGAACAAACGATAGAAGAAGAGTTAATAATATTTTAATGGTGGAGGCTTATTAACGAGTAAAGATATTTCTATTTAAGCTTATATGAGGAGCAAGGAACATGCTAAATAGGGTAAGAGAAAGTACAAAGCTTGAAATTTCTATCAGTGGAGTTCATTTATATTTGTTTTAGAGCTTTCCATGGATGCTCAAAGGAATTATGCCATTTCCTTTAGACCATTACAGTCTTAACCCTCCTAAAACTTTTGCCAATAGCATGATGCCAGTGTTCTGTTCTGCTATGGCAACGTGATCTTTCCACTACTGTTTTCTTATTGTTCTTTTGAACTGGAGGGGAGGTTTTGATTTTGCATGGATTCTGTTTTGATCTGAGTATAAGTGTGGAACTAAGTACATGTGCAAAAAACTTGTTAAACCCAGGTCATTGCTCATGGTGAGCAAGTGTTTCCGCGTGTAAAAGAGAAATGCTCTTCCAAGAGATGGTTTGCCACTGAAGACATTAACTCTCTAGAAGAGCTAATTGGACGGCTAAGGAGACTAAAAGAAAATGTGGGATTTATTGCTAATCGTGTTGCAGCAATTCAAGCTGGTCTTGATAGCTGGCAGTCGGAGCAAATAAACAAGAAATTATACTATCTTTCTTTCCTTTCAATCATATTTCTTCCATTGTCCATTGTTACAGGAGGTAAATGTTTCTGCCATATGAACTTAAAGAGTGTTGGCTGATTTTACAAGTGTATATCTATCATTTATTTGGACAACTATGTTAGTGTTTGGCATGAACGTGGGAGGAGTTCCATGGACGGGGCAAACTAACCCGAAGCTGAAAAATGGTTTCCGCAATGTGATGTTTCTTTGTCTGCTCATGATAGCTATCCTACTACTGTGCTTCCTCTTCCCAGTTCTTTATACTCGGTTAGGGGCGTGGCAGAGGAGGAGGGCTATGAAAAGAAGCTGGTCTCTTAACAGGAAGTCCCTGCTTAAGAGAACATTAGGAATTCAAGAAAGAGAGGGCTACCTTCGCATTTGAACGAAGGAAACAGAAGTTTGAATATCTTGACTCCTTATGAGGCTCAAATCCTGCATAGGACTATATTTGTTTAACAGTTCTTGCATGAATTGTAACTAGTTCATGAGTGATAAGTCCTGTTGCTGATTGAACACTTGAAATGATGTCGTTGGTCGAAGTGAAGAAGGTCTTATTGAGCAGATGTTTTTTGGTTTGGTGGCATCCAGGTGAACCTCTTCGACCTATTTTCCTCTTGGGATGATTGGGCTACTATATAGTTTGGTTTTTGGTAACCCTGAGAGAACTATGTACAGCTTCGTGAATGTCGTCTCAGTCCATGTTTTTACCTGTCTGTTTGTTGGTTTTTTCTTTGAACTTGTTCGTACCATCACTATCGTTGTATACTTGGAGAAACATCACTGATATCCTTGCACCAACTTTGTAGTTGTAGCTAATTAATTATCTGCTATGGGATGTTTGTTTTCCATCAAAATGGACGATCATTATTGTTCCTAACACGCAGAATGCTTCAAAGGATTTCTTAAACAATTTTATTGCATTTCCATTTACAATTTTATGGCACACTGGACTAGCATTTCAAGAGTATGGCTGGCTTATGAATACTGTTCTTTGGGAAATCATCAATGAACCTCATATTAAATATAAAACTTATACCTATAAATAAATATTAACTAAAATTACACGTAGACAATTTTATTTTATTTGCAAAATCTAAAATCTTGTTTTCAAAATATGACTTATTTTGTCCAATTTGTCTTTGTGACCCTTTTTTATTATTGAATTACACGTTAATCTCAAATTTTTAAGTCTTTAATTTTTAGAGATTTTGAATAAATGTTCTAAGGTTGATAATTCATTAATCTTTTTCAATTAATGTTCATTTGTTTTGGTTTTTTTACTGTTAATTTTAATTGAATTTTATTATAATTAAATTTGTAGGTTTTTATTTAATTTAATATTTTTATTATATGGTTAATTTTTTATGATTAATTTTGTATTAAAATTTTTAGATTAAGAAATATTAGGGGTGAAAATAGAAATGAAGAGAAGTGGGCGGGAAAGCAAGAATGAAAAGATTTTGGCTAATCGAAAGGGAAAATAGTTTGGACGAAAGGGTGAACAAGGGAGGCAAGTAGGTGATGGCCTAGCAGCATGGGAAGAGAAGGAAGCAAATACGGGAGAAAGAACAACCGGGTGAGAAGAGCCAACAACTAGACGGTGGCTAGTCTACTATCACCATTCCAGGGCTAAGTTGATGAAGCTTTTAATGTTGTGAACAATTAGTGTGTAAAAATCAAGATAGCGCTGTAGAAAATGTGTTTTCGCTTTTAATTTTGACTTCATTGCTTCTTTCTTCATCGTTGGAATTTGGAAATCTGGCTGATGGTCTTCATCTTATTAAGAACAATGCGTGGACAAATGCAAAATCATACCTGTTCCACGTCTATCATTTTCTGTTCAAATCTGTTTGAGGAATGGAGGCTGCCTTTGGATTATTGATTGTTGTGGTCTATATTTAATAAACTATAACTCAATTTTCTAATTTAAGATTAGTTAAAGACAAGTATATCTCTATAAACAAATAATATAAATAGTAAATAGTCAAGTATCAAGGACTTATGTATAAATATTAAGTCATCCAATATTTAGTTATTCAAACAATCTAATTTTTGATCAATAAGAATATAATAACTAACTATGAATTTATTCTAACAATGATTAACTAATTAAAAATTTTCTAATAACCTAAATTAATTAAGGTTAAATCTATAAAGTTAGGTGTTAGAATAATTTAAGATCTAATCTAGGATTTACTTCTCTCAATCAAGACATTACTAATAGTCATAGGAATATCTTTTGTTTTTTAAACTCAAATTATCTATTTGATCTATAAATAATTAGGAATAAAAAGCATTGATAACAAGAAGTCTAAATCTAAGATCTTTAGATTTAAGGATCCTCGTAAAATATTCTAAAGCTAGGTCTACTTTTATATTCAATTGAATTACCTAAATGATTTTCTAATAATTAAAAGCCACTAGTTATGAATCTTTTAATTCCCTATTGATCTAACTTAGGTAACTAGGTTAAAAAAATAAATTAAATTTTCAGTCAAATAAAAATCATCCAAATAAATTATTTATAACCCATCTAATGTCCTAAACTTAACTAAAATGAATCATACACACAAATTCACTAATAAAAACTAAGATATAATAATAAAGTACATATTTATTGATTGAAAATAAATTATAGAGTCAATATAAATAATAGAAAAAAAGTTAAAGAAATACAATTGAGATGTGGTCTATCCTTATTGGCTTTTACTCTTCTCAATGCCTTAATGCTCCTATGATTTTTAATAACTAAAACAATGAAAGAAAAAAAACTAAAGAAAATAAAAATTAAAGAAAAATTGTCTAATTTTTTGCCAAAGAAATCTTTTTATAAGTTTATAACTTCTGTTGGTACGTTTCCATTCCTATAAAATGTAAAATGATGTTGAAATCATCTTTTTATTTCATCAAGATAGCCCATGCGTCTCAAGTTTTATGACTATAATGGTGATGGAGTCAGGTATCAATGATGCCGTTTATAAGTAATGTTGATCTTCTATCTTGAATTTTGACTATAACAATGGTTTCCTAAGAGAATAATAGTGTCGTTACAGACTATGTTGTGGGTTTAAAACTATGCAGTGAGATGCACAACTTACGTCATAATTGTGAGGAAGGCCCTTGACTTATTCCTTGGACTCTCTAATTTGTTTCATGACTTGTAACATGACTGTGCTATAAGCTATGACTTTGTCTTATGAAATTTGCTAAAATTCTTTTTAAATGCGAATTTTGACCCATTTTTGTTTCTTTTTCATTCATTTAGCTCCAAAATTCTCACAAACCTAAAACTTAACCAAAAGAACTCTTAAATAACATGAATATATACTTTCAAGGGACAAAAATACTAAATATTATACTTTTAAAATAATCTAAATTACATATTAACAATACCTTTATACTTGAATTATTGCTTATTTTCAAGCAACTTAGATACTCATAAGAGATCTTATAAAGATAATTAAAGATTAATTAGATACTCCAACATAAACTCATATAATTAGATATAGCTAACACCATCTGATTCGAGTTTGATCATGGATTAACACATATAGGCATTACATATAGTAAAGTTACTTCCTTTTACATAATACTAAATCTTAAGAAACCTACGTAGATCATCATATTAGCTCTTCTTAGAGTAATCCAATTAGCTTATGTCTTTTATTTTACTCATTCAAGCATAAAATATCTTCAAAAAATGTTGTGCAACTTACTAATCACATTAAGTTACAAGTGGATTCAATCTACTTCATGCCTTTTTCAAACTTCAACCCAAATTATAAAACTTAATTCCATTTATGAAAGAGCACACATAAAATGTATGCTTCAACTTCTAAACACATTCATATACTTTATTTATTTGATTGAGTATTATATGCTTGGTTAAGAAGTCATATAGTCTTTTTACGTTAAAGTAAATATTTTGTCATGAATACTTACAGTTACTTAACCAGTCACTATTATTAACTAGTTACTTACACCACTCTTTAACTTCAATATTTTTATTAATGTGAAGCCAGCGAAGTGAATTATTGCTTATTTATTTATATTTTTCAAATTTTTATGTTACAATGCTTAAAAGAAGTACACTTTCTCATGTATATGCATTCTACCATAGAATGTAATAATGATAATCAAGCTTCCATTTTATGAGGTCATAAAATAAATTGAATTTACTTATTCACCAATACTTATAACTAGTTGCTTAGACTTTATAATTCACTAATATAATTGAAATTAGAAGGCATATCTTAAATCCTAGTCTGAGTTCACATAAAGCTTCATTGCAACTTAGCATTATATAATAGTAATTAACTCTACTATATCGTTCACAAATATAATTGAGAAAGGCCATAATTGAATAATAAGTATTTCACACTATCTATACTAATCACATTAATCACATTAAGGCATTCTGATTAACATTTAACTGACTCTTAAAGTGATTCTTAAATGAAATATCTGAATTAGCTTCTAGTAAGACTCGTAATAATCTAAGTGTATATCAATTAAAATGTATGCTTCCTTCATCCTCTTCCACTTAAATTGAACTGTAAGCCCTAAAGGTACTCAAGAGAGGGGTGAATTGAGTATTAAAAAAATTTATTACGAAATTAAAACTTAACACCCAACAAATTTGATTTAATGACATATGCAATGGTGCATACTAAAATGATAACATATAATATGATACGTAAAGAGAGTAGAGAAGAGAAGGCAAGACACACAGTTTGTTAAAGAAGTTTACCTATACCAAAGACAAGTTACGTCTCCTTTCCAACTATTTATTGGATAATGTTCTTTACTAACTAGAGTAAAATAATTACAATCTTTTTCTAGACAAAGAGTAGCCTTTACAGCCATTCTTTTTCTAGGCAAAGAGTAGCCTCTGCACAATAACCTTTCTAGGCAAAGAGGAGCCTTTCCAATCTTTTTGTGAAAGGTGAAGAGTAACCTTAATCTTTACATGAAAAAGAGAAGCCTTGATATACTTAACTAAATTGACAATGCAAATACCCCATTTTTAGTAACTAAGGACACGTATAAATGTGTTTTACTTAATGCACAATCAAACTAAGGGCTCAAATACTTTCACTAATTAAATGAATTATCAATGACACAAATGAAAGCTTAAAAAAGCTTAATATGACAGATTTGATGCACACAAAAACTTGTATGATAATGAAACACAATTTGAAACGCTTACTTAATTCAGATCTAGACAGATTTGATAGACAAGAAAACTAATACTTCTAAACAATCAAATAAGCCTCTTAAAATTTAATTAATATTAAATAAAACTCCCAATACTTAAAAAAAACAAAAAACTATAATTTGGAACCAAAAAAATCAGATTTGAATACTCAAATATATGTATGAAAACAATCACATGAAATTTGGACAGATTTGAGCAGTATATAAATAGAAACCCTAAACAAAAGATATAATTGCCCAAAAGTCAAAATCAAACATTTAGATAATCCTAAGATCATTAAAAAACTAAACACAGCAAGCTTATACACCTAGAACTAATTTATATAATAAAATAGGCAGCTAACACAAGAACATAAAAATAGTGATAGTTTAAGTATATCTGAAAATTTTATTTTTAAACCAACTAAAATAGCCTTAAAAAATTTGAAAAA
>JAOXYD010000136.1:19883177-19895362 GCA_028565735.1 Pinacopodium congolense
AATGAAAATCAAAACATGAGGAAACAGGGGAAAAATAATTTCTTTCTGAGTATACAGGTCGAGACCCAACGATAAGTTGCAGAGACATTTTAATGGAAACAAATAGTTAAAGTGAGAGGCAAGAAAGAAGAGAACAGGAGAAGAGGCAAGATTTGCAGTGAAGAGTAGATTTTTCAGTTATTTCAACATGTATTTCACAATCAATTTTACAGTTAGAGTTAACAACTTACCTAAGAACAATGTCAATGGCAGAGAGAAACATCAGTGGTGCGTCGGTAGAGTGGAGAAGAAGAACAAAAACCCAGTTGCCTAGGGATAGCCACCAGTGGACGAAGAATGAAGATCTTGTGGAGAGTCTCAGACCGATGACGATGAGGCGATGGAGAAGTAAAGTGGTGAATTGATGATAAATGAGGGAGGAACAAACGACGTAATTTCACCTATAGGGAGTGGCTGATGAACTTCTCGTGGGACCATGGTTTGTAGTACTGCAAATAATTTTTTTAAAAAAATAACTTAATAGAAAACTTCACCGAGTTAATGATTTATAGTTAGTTTCAATTTCTTTTATAAACGTTAGAATCTTTTTAAAACGTTTTTAAAAGCGTTAAAATTTCTTTTAAACATTTTAAAATGTAAGGTCTATCCCAAACTGAATTAAAAATATTAAGATTTATTTGAGCCTTTTGACCTTCGAGGTTAATGATTAGGGAGGGCCACCTAATGACCATACGAGAAAAGCTTATTGCCTACAAGGTACAAATATTTAGATTTCATTTTTATTTTAGTTTATTGGTGCCCAAAATTCACTTATTGTTTTTGTGACACAATATAAAGAAAGTTACTTTTGTACAATAATAATTTATAGAAACTAAAGAATATAGGTTCAAGAATTAATAAGTGACAGAAGTGTTTATTGTACTTTTGTAGGTAGCTATTCAGATAAATTCCTCTTTCAAATTTCTTAACAACCCTAAAAAATTATAAATTAAGACAATTCCGAGATTTTAGTAAAATCTTTTGCCTAATGAAAACTTAGGGTAACAATCAATGACTTTTTATTAAAAAATTAAAAACCAATTATTTATTCTTCAAGAATAAAATGATAATTAAAAAATAAATAATTATATAATTTGTCATATACAAAATCTCATCTTTTAATTACATATATCAACCATGTGACTATTAAGTAGAAATATTCTTAACTTGTAATTTTAATTCCTCAAAAATAACTATGCGTAACTAATAAGTTGTAATTTTAAAACAAAATCTATGCGTAACTAAACCTGGAAAATGAGAAAATACGCCTCCGTCTAGAACCTTCGATAAATGAATCCCTCTCCTTCATAAACCCTAAACCCCATAACAGCAACAGCTCTTTTTCTCTGATCATTTCTCATATCTGCCATAGTCACCATGGCCGCCGCAGCTGTTTTGCGATGTGTCCGCCGCCATAACGTTGCTGCGGCCCCCGTCACCACCGCTTACAGATGTGTACGTTGTTACTCTGTTTTTTTTTTTAAAATTAATTGTGAATTTAGTGTTGCATGATAGGATTACTGATTATATGGGCTTTGAGGATTTACATGTGTTTGGTTCTAATTACTGCTCTACAGTTGGCTGGGAATGTGAGGCCTTCATGGGCACGTTCTAATCTGGGCAGCTGGGCAACTTGGACTAGAGCATTCAGGTGAAGGGGGCTCATAGATTTACGTGTTTTAGTTTTGGTTTGCTGTGCTGGTGGTTCTTTTGCTCTTTGTAGTGCTTAATGGATATGTCTGTTGTATTGCTCTGCGTTGTAATTGATCGATATATTTTTTCTGTTGCAGTTCAAAACCTGCTGGTAATGATGTTATTGGTATTGATTTGGGTACCACAAATTCATGTGTTGCTGTCATGGAGGGAAAGGTAAGACTGGGATTCTGGTCAATAGTATATTCATTTGTGATCTTCATTTGTGATCTTCATTTGTGATCGCATATTGTGTTTGTTTTTGAAATCGGGAAGGCTCCTGAAGTTATTCCCTTTATGAACAGAATCCTAAAGTTATTGAGAATTCTGAGGGATTTAGGACTACTCCATCAGTGGTTGCCTTCAACCAGAAAGGTGAGCTGCTTGTGGGTACACCGGCAAAGCGTCAAGCTGTGACCAATCCGACTAATACTGTGTTTGGAACAAAAAGACTGATTGGCCGAAAGTTTGATGATCCTCAGACCCAGAAAGAGATGAAAATGGTCCCCTTCAAGATAGTTAGGGCTCCAAATGGAGATGCTTGGGTTGAGGCCAATGGACAACAATACTCCCCAAGCCAGGTAGGGGCTTTCATCCTGACCAAGATGAAAGAAACTGCAGAGTCTTACCTTGGGAAAACAGTTTCAAAAGCTGTTATTACTGTACCAGCTTATTTTAATGATGCTCAACGACAAGCAACAAAAGATGCTGGGAGGATTTCAGGTCTTGATGTTCAAAGAATTATTAATGAGCCCACTGCAGCTGCACTTTCCTACGGAACCAATAAAAAGGAAGGTCTAATAGCAGTTTTTGACCTTGGAGGTGGAACATTTGATATTTCTATTCTTGAGATTTCTAATGGTGTTTTTGAGGTAAAATACTGACTTTCCATTTTGTCTGTTAATATGATATTGAGTTGAGTCAAACTATCATTGTTCATGTAAAGGTTAAAGCTACAAATGGTGACACATTCTTGGGTGGAGAAGATTTTGATAATGCACTATTAGAGTTCTTTGTGAGTGAATTCAAGAGAACCGAAGGCATTGATCTGACAAAGGACAGGCTGGCTCTACAGAGGCTACGTGAAGCAGCAGAGAAAGCTAAGATTGAGCTCTCATCAACAACCCAAACTGATATTAACTTGCCTTTTATTACTGCTGATGCATCAGGTGCTAAGCACTTGAACATCACCTTGACCAGATCCAAGTTTGAAAGTCTAGTTGATCACTTGATTGATAGGACAAGACTTCCATGTAGGAACTGTTTGAAAGATGCAGGTATATCGATGAATGATGTAGATGAAGTTCTCCTGGTTGGAGGGATGACTCGTGTTCCCAAGGTTCAACAAGTTGTTTCTGACATATTTGGGAAGACTCCTAGTAAAGGTGTGAACCCTGATGAGGCAGTTGCTTTGGGAGCTGCAATTCAGGGTGGAATTCTTCGTGGAGATGTCAAAGAATTGTTGCTTCTGGATGTGACTCCTTTATCTCTTGGTATAGAGACACTTGGTGGGATATTCACCAGGTTGATCAACAGGAACACTACAATCCCTACCAAGAAGAGTCAGGTAATGTTTTGTAAGGGAACCTTATTGGAGACATTTATATTTTAAGTTCTGCATTGTTGATATGCAAGGAGAACTATTTTTTATTGTATGCATAAGTGTGAACAAAAAAAGCTTCTTTGATTAGATATAATTGATAGATGCTATGATTCTGTGTTTCTTAATAATTTCATTTTTCGTAACTGGTCTCCTGTTTTTCTCCATAAGAAATGTGCTTATAGTTTTGTTGAGTACTGCACTATTCCAGAGTAGAAAAAGCTCCCTGGCTGATTTGTGCCTTGACTTGAACTCTTTAAGTTGTTATCATATTATTTCTTCTAGGTGAACTTAATCTGTTTTAATTTATTCCAGTTGCATCATGAAACTGGTGTATTTTATGTGATTAGCTGATTGTTCAATTTTATGGCTAACTTTTGCATTGATCTCAGGTCTTCTCCACTGCAGCTGACAATCAAACCCAAGTAGGCATCAAGGTGCTCCAAGGTGAGCGTGAGTTGGCCTCAGAGAACAAGATGTTGGGAGAATTTGAGCTGGTTGGTATTCCACCTGCACCCAGGGGCATGCCGCAGATTGAGGTTACTTTTGATATAGATGCGAATGGAATTGTCACCGTGTCAGCCAAGGACAAGGCCACGGGAAAGGAGCAGCAGATCACCATCCGTTCATCTGGTGGTCTTTCAGAGGATGAGATCGAGAAGATGGTCAAGGATGCTGAGCTGTTTGCTCAGAAGGATCAAGAAAGAAAGGCTCTAATTGACATAAAAAACAGTGCAGACACCACTATTTACAGTATTGAGAAGAGCCTTAACGAGTACAGAGATAAGATCCCTGCCGAAGTTGCAAAGGAGATTGAGGCAGCTGTTTCAGATTTGAGACAATCTATGGCTGGAGATAACGTTGAAGAGATTAAGTCAAAGTTAGATGCGGCCAATAAGTCTGTTTCAAAGATCGGAGAGCATATGGCAAAGGGCAGTGGCGGTGATTCTTCTGGAGGGTCACAAGGTGCAGATCAGACCTCGGAAGCAGAATTTGAAGAAATGAAGAAATAAATCGATTTATGTGAATGCTGGATGATTTAGTCATTCCCTTCTCTTAAATCAAGTCTTTAGCGGTTTTGTATGTAAGCGCTAGAGGATGTTCATCTGTAGTTTGAATACTTTTTAACACATTTTGAGAATTGATCTTGGATGTTGAGCAACTGATTTAGTAACATGCGGTATTAGATTCCTTTGGTCAAAATTTACCACGTGGTTTACTTGTTTGCAGTCATGAAAATTTTGTAGGCTAATAGTGTCTTCACTGCAACTTAACAGTCCAGCCAAAAGCAGTTATAGCAATATTGTGAATGTGGGTACTTTATTTCTATTAGTTTTGGTCTTAATACGATTATACTAGATAATTTTTTATATGAAATAGTTTTTGAATTTTATAAATTTATAAAATAATTCTAGTATGTATTATGTTGTATAGATTTTAATTTTATTTTAATCTGTCTAAAAAATAATAATATAACAATAACTTTTTAATATATTTTAAAATAAATAACATCATAAATTAATATGATAAAATATAATACATCAAGTTATCATAAAATAAGAGCAATATATCAAAATATTATAAAATAAGAATAATTGATAAAACTACAATTAATTGTATCAATCCATCATAGAATAAAAATAAAAAATCGAAACATCATAAAATAAGAAAAAATTATAAAATTATAAATAATTATATTAAAATATTATAAAATAAGAACAATACATCAAATTATGAACATTACAATAAACATAATGATCTTAAAAAACAATTTTATAAAGTAGTATTGAAACAAAAACATTTACAATTAAAAGTTCTACATTTATATAACGTATATAAATTTTAATTTATACATAAAAAACAAGTGGAGAAAAGAAAAAACCTTGAAATTTTTTAATCTTCATTTTACACAGTATTCACTCAAATTGTATTGACTCTAATTTTTGTTTGGTATAAAGTTGTTATCATTAAGAGGAGTCTCATCATCACCATCATTCAATTTCATTTCACCAAATGACATATCAATAATCTCTCAACTAAAAATATCTTTTAAATAACTTTCATTCAAAAGACTAGGTTCCATAGAAATTCAATTCACTAAAGTATCAATATGATTCAAGTAAATTGAATCTATGAAACTGTTTGTTTTACTAAGAGTCATAATAAACAAATAAAATTTAATTATTAAAAAATTTAAGAAATTATATTGAAATTAATAATGATAATAACAATATAACATACCTCTCTCAGAACTTTAAATTATATATGACAAAGTTCAAATTATCTAATCTTTTGTATTTTAATCTAATTTTCTTCTTATAGTCAATGAATTTAAACATGTTCCAATTCTTTTCACATTGACTAGTACTCATACATTGACTCAAAATTTGAATTGCAAACTTCTGCAATTCTTGAACACTACTTCTAAATTGGTTTTATCAAGTAATTATAAGATAAAAAATTATAATCAAAATAAAATAATAATTAATTTTAAACAAGTAGTAAAAGTGGAGAGATGTATACTTAAATTGAGTTTATCTCTTTGTCGTATTGCTATAGATAACCTAAAATCATCATAAACATCATTATATATCTTTGTTTATAAATTGAGAAAGTCTTACATCATCTTATGTCCAACAATTGTAGTGATAATTACAAGTATCCCTTTATTAACATTAACTCTCTTGTTAAGATTAGGTCTAAAATTGACACTTGGATTAAGGAACGTCCCAACAGTAAACAAGGGAGATTAAAGCTATCTTTCCTATCTTTCATTAATGACAGAAAGGAAATGAGTGTATATAGAAGCTCAATTCGTCAAATTTGCCTTTGTTACTTCCTTCGTCCTCTTTATGACATTATAGAGATATCATATTACAATCTTATTATCACTATCTACCAGATCAAACACTCTTATCCAAGGTTCTCAAACTTACATCACAAATTGGAAGTTAGACCAAAATGTACCATCCTCAAGTATAATCTTTGTAACCCCTAATCCGACATTAAACCTAATATGTTAAGAATAAACTCACTTATCATTTGTAAATATATGTCTTAACCCTTTCTTCATTTGTATAAAATTCTAATCTGAAAAGAAATTGGTTACAAATCTTGAAACGGTGGGATGATGTGAGTTCCTACTATTTGTAAAATCGTTCCTCATCAAATTTAATACTCATGTATGATTATAGATCAACTTCGTTACGTTCTCTAGCTTTTCTACAATCTCATTAATCACAGGAAAATATCTATCATTTGTAATATTTTTCAAAATCAAATTAAGATAATATGCAGTATAAGGGGTTCAAAAGAAAGAATTGCATGTATTTTGTAACTTTCTCCTTGCTTATATATAAGCAGCATCCTTGTTTGAAATAAATTGAACAATGTTTTCAAACTCAACTTCGTTCAAAAATTCATTAAAAATCTCAAACAAAGTATCAATATTGTATACCAAACTAGATGCATTAATAGACTTAAAAAATATAGTACCTTTAACAGAATAAAAAAAATTTATAATAGATACTTGCCTTTTATTTGTCCAACTATCATATATGATTGAACACTTAGTAAGCCATGTAATTCTTCTTTTTTGTAAATAAATTTTCATCTCAGTGCTAGAATTACTTAAAATTTTATCTTTATAATCGTTAATCTAAGGAGCTTTATATCCCAGATCATAAGAGGTAATAACATCCACTATAGACTAGTATTAACAAGATTGTGTCGTATTGAATGATACACTTGTATCATATTATCACCTAACCATTGCCATTTTTACATTATGAGTTACTTCCCTTATTTGCAGTGCATTACGAGTTGAAGGTTGAGTTTAAGGAGCTTTTCCTAAAGAAAAAAAAATCGGATACTAGTATTTTTCTTTTCCTCACATCATTTGTACCTCAGTCATTCCCTTCTTGTTGGATAAAAGCTTTAGCTCAACCATTATCAGTTGCATCACAACTAGATTTGCCATTGGAAAATGAACTTTTACTTCCAATTTTAAAATTCAATCCCTGTCTTCTATCTTCTTCAACCTAATACCTTTTAAGTAATGTTGAACTAAGGGAGGTTTCAATCTTAGTTTTGATGATAACAAAATGTCATTATTACTAATAATTTGAATTTGCATGGTGAAAGCCAAGGATAGGTCATTTCAAAATGATTTCATATGTAAAGCTTGAAGTTTAAAGAATTAAGATGAAGCTAAAGAAGAAAAAAACATATGGAAGCTATAAGACCTTAGTTAGGGTGTCTTGATACAATTTTAAGTTTCACTAATTGTCTAATTGATTTAGGAGCTCAATTTTGATCATGCATTGCACATAGTTTTTTAAAAGTGACATAAAGTGTAGTCATTGAATCATTTTTATTATTCATATAGTCTAAAATTAATGTTTAAATCTTTTTTGAAGATTAAAAATTGCTTTAGCCATTAGTTTGCATTTTTAGAATTGAGATTCGTTTGGATTAAGTTGTTTTGTTAACATGCCTTAAATCTGTCCACATTTGAATTATCATCATTCAATCTGATTTTTTAGTACCTAAATCATTTTTTATTTCTTTAAAATTATCATTAAAATTTTTCCTAGGGTCTTAATAGTGTTCTAGAATTTTATTTCATTTTTTAAGACTTAAAATTTTTTTATTAAGCTTTAGAAAGATAGTTTACTCAAAGTTGTCTCCAAAAGCTCTTTCTTTCCCTATTTGGAATTAATTCAAGTGTACCCCTAATTCATTTACGAAAAAAAACTTGCAGCCATTAAAAAATCCCTAGCAGCCTCCTAGACCTCCCAACACTCTCAAATCTCATTTTCTTTCTCTTAAAAACAAAATTGATAGATCAACTTTTCCAATCTCTCCAATCTGTCTCTCTCTACACTATTTTAGTTTTCTCTTATCCCTATCATATTAAATCTATTTGATAAATTGAAAATTTTGTATTTTCTGTTAGATAAGGTGTGTATGGTTGTGGTTGATCATAGTTCCTAATTTTTGGAGTGATTATATTGATTGATTAAAACATAACTCACAAATATATCAAATATGTTTCCTTATATTCTGATCTATCTTAAATATTACTTCTCGTCACCTAAATCTATTTAACAAATTTTGATTTTGTGATTTTATATTTTCTTATAGTTTATAGAGGTTGTGTAATTTTTGTTCAATTTTTGAAAGATTATATCTTAAGTTTTAAGTTTGTTCACTTTAGAAGTGTCGAATTTGTCCATATTTTTCTGTGTTAAATTTCAACGTGTTTATGGGCATTTTAATCAATTTCTAAAATCCTAGAGTGGGAAGGCCCCTCTTTGCCTTAAAATATTAGGTAGTAAAAGCTCCCCTTTGCCTAGAAAAATATTGTCTTGTGAAGACTTCTCTTTGTCTTAAAAGATTAGTTTGTAAAGGCTCTTCTTTGCCTAGAAAAAGATTGTCTTGAGAAGGCTTCTCTTTGCCTAAAAAAAGATTTTCTTGTGAAGGCTCCTCTTTGCCTGAAAAGATTAGATTGTGTTAGATTGTAAAAGCTCCTCTTTGCTTAGAAAAAGATTGTCTTGTAAAGGCTCTTCTTTGTCTAGAAAAAGATTGTCCTGTAAAGGCTACTCTTTACCTAAAAAAAGATTGTAATTGTTTTTTCTTTAACTAATTAAGAACAATATCCAACAAGTTTTTAGAGAGGAAGCGTAGCCTATCTTTGGGGTAGGTGAACTTCTTTAACAAACCATATGTCTTTCCTTCTCTTCTCTCTCTTTACTTATTACTTATTGTGCATACCATTCACTTATTTTATAATTTCATGTTCTTATTATGCTTACTTGTAGAAACATTGAAGATATTTTATGTTTAATTGTGGAGGAGGGTGCTGTTAGGGGTCAAATTGATATAGTTTTAATAGTTAATTTGTTGAATTATGACCCCTAATTCAGTGCTTAATTGTTAAATTGATATCTTATTATGTTTAATTTGCAGAATGAAGCTTAATGATGAAGATTGGAGAAAAAACATGAAGGAACTCTCTTAGTTCTATCTATAAACGCCCCTTAGCAGGGTGCTATTATATGAAGAATAAGTTGCTGTTTATTAAGCTAGGATTCGAGCATTAACAGCACCCTAAGAGGGTGTCGTTGTTGGGTGGTGGGGTGCCATTACTCCTTAAGTTAATAATTTAAGCTCCAAATCTTCCAGATTTCCACCCTTGGCATGTTCCTAATTAATTCCAATGTCTGCTAGCACATGGGGGGAGCTCTGCAAGTCCTGAAAACAGCCAAAAATATACAAAAAACATGGAGAGAGATTAGAGATCAGATCTACCTTTGAGAGAGAGTCTTCTTCTCTCATCTTTTCTAGCTTTTCCTTAGTTCTAAGATTCAAACACTTAGTTCTTCGTATTGTGTATTGTTTTCTGAGTTTCTGAACATTGGAACTTGTTATTAAGACTTATATTTGAATCTAGGAATCATCTAAGGGGGTTTCTAAACTTAGATTATATCTCATTTAATTCCATTTTTTGGATTAATCAAGGTTGTCGTTTTTCTGCTTACATCTTTGAATATTCTTGATTTTTTCTACAAGATCTTGATGAAATAGATCTTGGCTGGAGTTCAGATTTAAGTTGGGAGTTAAAGAAACATCCAGAAGTCTTTCTGGGATTTGTTGTAACATCTAAACTTTATATTTAAGCTCGTAATTTCATATCTATCAAAGCATGTTGTATAAATTGCATATCTTGTATGCTTTGATGCAAATATGTGGCTAATCATTTTTATTGCTACGGATTGTTGTTTTAATGATTTGAAAGAGTTTCAATACATGTTTAAATGTCTGTATTTTACTTGTTGAAAGTCTGAAAGAACCAATTTTAAGCTGGCCACTTAAGATTAATGTTTAAGATAATTTAGGCATGAAAAATCATCTTAAATTATTTGAAAAAATAATAAGCAACACGAATTAATCCCTACATGACAAAACCTGGATTTTTTTGTGAAAGTTGAAGTTATAGGATTAATTTCCAAAACTCAACTTCTTGAAATTGAAGCCCGTTTACTTGATTTTAAAGCATAACCAAACTTTAGACAAGATTAAATGGAGAAAAAGTAAAGTCTTAACCATATCTTTTTTTTGATTTTGCGAAGAAATTTAATCAAACTTTAAATTTGTTTTAAAGCTCAATTAAATCATCAATCATCTAATCCATAGCTAATTTATACATTTGGTAATTTTTAGAATTTTTTTAAAAGCAATTAAAAATCATTTTTTAAGTGTTTAAGCCAAGGAAGTTAGTTTAAGCAATTTTCATATTTTTAATCAAATTGTCTAGATTTTTCCTAAATAATTATAATCCGATCTACCTAGTAATTAAGCAACATTTTCCCCGTGGGTTTGACACTCGAAGTCTGAAAATTACTCCACTTTATTACTTTTGTGATAGGTGCACTTGGCTTAATGTCATTGGTTTTCAAAGTAAAATTGTTTCAAAAACATCCAAAGTTTTAAAGTCACCTAACCAACACAACATAATCCAAAAATAAAATAAAGGACTATTGATCTTTAGCACTTTTTTAGATGTAAAAAAAAACTACTTAAGCCTCAGTTCAAAAGGGCTATATCTTAAGTAGTCATTTAAGAAGTTTGCACCAAAAATCCAAACTCAAAATCAATTTAAAATTCATGTTGTTTTCCTTTCATTCATGATATTTATGATTGCTTGACCCAACACAAAGATATGAGTGGAAAGAGAGAACTTAATAAAAGGTACAACAAAATGTTCTATCAAAAGCTCAAATTTTCTTTTTCAAGCTTAATTTCAATTAAAAATGGTCAAGAATTATATTTAGTTAATTTGTAGGCCTATTAAGAGTAAATTGATGTCATTTGTTTATTTTTAACTTTAGGTTCCTTAAGCAATTGAATTAGTTTAGTTTAGTTTTACATAATTATTTAGATTTTCAAGAATTTTATGTTTCTTTTTAAACAAATAAACATTCAAGCCCTTCTCTCTTTCTTTAAATATTGTAGTGTAATAAAGAATGAACTCATTCTCTCTCTCTCTCTCTCTCTCTCTCTCTCTCTCTATCTTTTGTGATCAAACCCTTCAAACCTTTTTAAATTATTAAATCCTTCTAAAAATTTTAATCCTTTCTCTCAAGGTTTCTCATATCATTTTAAATAAAAACTTTTAGATTCCTCCTTCCACGCATGTTTCAAATCTTCATTTCAAACCTTAGGCATCACTTTAATTATTTTATTTCAAGCTTTGGGTAAATCTATAAACTTCAACATATTTAGTCACATGTTTTATTTTCTTTCTTCATTGTTCTTTATTTACCTCACATCTGATTCTTTTTTTAAATTATCATATTCACAAGACTCCTTTTTATACTTGGGAATCGACTTAAACGGAAAAATAGGGTACGTAACATCCTCCTTACATTACAATATGACCCCACAATCAATTTTTCTAGTTAAGACCCTTTTAATATCTTTTCCTTAATTTTATCTCTATATTTCCTTAAGAATGTAGAAGAGGTAGAACCGCTGAACATATTTTTGGCATTCAATTAAGTCTTTGTCTTAAGACATCCTAAAAATGTCATCAATGCTCATATACCTTCTTTATATCATTTATACTTTAATGTAAAAAACTTCAAACATTTATAAGTGCTTGTTTGGATGGGCTTATATCAATAGAGCTTTTGTTAGTAGAGCTTTTTTCCATAGATTTTTTCTAAGAGCTTTTTTAAGAAGACAGTTGACTATTTGGCTGTCATTTATAAAAGAGCTTTTTTTTAAAGAGTTTCATAGAGTAGATGATTTGGTAACATAAAAATAAAAAATACTTTTTATTTTAAATATA
>JAOXYD010000136.1:19895462-19906754 GCA_028565735.1 Pinacopodium congolense
CTCCATTAGGCATTTATTCCTGTTTGATTTTGTATGAAAGGGCCTGAAGGGTCTGTTGGGTTTTGTCTAAACGTCAGCGTAATTTGCCGTTTTAAGCCCATTCTTGAGCTTCACCTTTTACGTCTGTTTTCTTGTCTAATTATGCTGCTAGGGTTTTTGTATTAATCTTTAACATAGAGCCCTCTCCGCTTCCAATTACATGACTATTTTTGTATTAATCTTTTCTCCGCTTCCAATTACATAACTCTCTGTTTTCTAGGGCTTCCTTTCGCAAAATTTCTCTAGGTGAGTGCTTTTTTTTTTCCCTTGAAATTCTGCCTAATGCTTCGGTTCTTAAACATTCCTTTTTCTTATTACATTAGGAATCGATGAGGTTTAGCATCTTTGAAAGTGGTTTGATTTTGCTTGTTTACTTATTATTTTACTCCTTCTGTTCTACAGGAGAAAGGAAAGGGTCTTGACTTCAAAAATAAAGAAAAGATAGGAACTTGTTCAATTAAATGGGAACCAAGAAGAGAAATTTGGAGTCTGTGAGTGAGGATGTTGAAAATATACGAGAAACTGGCATCGATAACGTGAATTCAAAGTCCACAAAGAAGCTGAAGAAGGACCAAAAAAAAGAGGTTGAAATGGCTGATGGCCATGATGATAATGCCAAACCAGGAACTTCTGCAGCTGCTTCTAGCTCAGTGAAACCCATGGAAAGGAGGAAGAAGAGGAAAGCATTGGACAAAGAGCGTCACCGTGTTGGTCAGGAGGATGAGGGGTTAAAGTTGAAACAAAGCAATATGACTTTGAGTGTCAGCGAAAACAGAGTGCAGGCTGCGGCTTCTTCGAGTAATGGGATGCCTGCGTTTCATATTGATGTTTTCAAGGACTTGGCATCTGCAGATATTTCAGCGCGAGAAGCTGCGGTCGAGAGGTTGGTAAGAGATTTAAGGGAGGTTCAGAAGGCATTTAATATGGTGGAGAATAAGGATTTGGTTGAGGGTGGGTTGAAGCTGGAAGCTGAAAAAGATGACGGGCTGAATAATTGTGCTCCTTCTTTGAGATATGCTGTGAGGAGGCTCATTCGTGGAGTTTCGTCATCAAGGGAGGTATGATTTTGTTCATGTTCCTGATTCTGCATTTTTAAACAAAATGTGAGGCTTAATGGTAAATAACTTGATCAAGTTGTTTCATGTAAAGAAGATGCGTCTTCAAGCATGGATTTTGTGGATGCTTGATGTGCTACTGTTTTATTTTGCGGCAAGAAAGCTTCATTTGACTTGTAAGATGTGATGGTTAATGCTACCTACTATTGTCCAAGCCGTTCTTATTATTTCATTATACCTTGCTGGTTGATTCTTAAGGTGGTTTTTGTTCCTGTACAGTAGTGACTTATCCACTGGAGCCTACATATGGGCCTGTTGGAAATATGACACTGATATTTAGATATAAGCTCCTAGTCATGATGAGTTGGACGTATTATTACATGAATACTCTTTAATAGAACTGAGAACTATCATTTCTTCTAACCCATAAACAGTTTTTTTTTTTTTTGGTGGTAATAGAACGTCCATAATATTTTATTCTTATTAACACCGATCTTCTGTTAAATAATTAATCTCTTTTATCTTTTGCAGTGTGCAAGACAAGGGTTTGCATCAGGTTTGACTGCATTAATTGGTACAATTCCTAGCATCAATATGGACTCCCTGTTGAAGCTGATAGTTGATTTGTTAGAAGTCTCTTCATCGATGAAGGGTCAGGTAGGGGAGCCTTTTTATATAATTAGTTTTTCTCTCCTGTCAATAGAATTGCTAAGGTTTCTTGTGACATATGCAGGAAGTAAGGGATTGTCTTTTGGGGCGCTTATTTGCTTATGGTGCAATTGCCCAATCAGGGAGACTTGTTGAAGAGTGGATTTCTGATCATAATTCACCCCTGATTAAGGAATTCACCAACATTCTTATCTCTCTTGCAGCAAAGAAGCGATATTTGCAAGAACCTGCTGTTGCGGTTATTTTAGAATTGATTGAAAAGGTACCTTATTTAAGTAGATGGAAGCAAGTTTGATCATGACCATTCTTTAGCTGCTTCTTATCCAGAATTCATGCTTTTTTTTTTTTTTTGGGTCCAAATGAGGAGAATGCTTTTGGATGCTATTTCTGTTGATGTTACTTTATTCATAATTTTGGTATGTTTGTTATTATTTATATGTTTTAACCCTGTTGGGTGCATACGTTGCTTAAAAATATTGGTAGTGGAAAATGGTAGAGGGTTGTTATTGTTTTTCTATTCTAAATTTTCTTTTGAAGCTCTGACTACTGGCATTATGGTGCAGGTGGTCACTGTGCTATTAGTGGTTTATTTCCTAGTAACATTTGATTTCATGGATAATTTATGAATTGATGGGGAACATTTGCAGCAATTTTTCCTTTGTTACTTCCCTTTTTGCAACTCTTATATAATGAGTATGTAATATTGTTTCTGTTTGATGCATCATGTGTAATATCTTTTTATTGCATATTGAGTAAAATGTTTTTTCATGCATCGGGTGCTATAAATTATTTCAAGTTCTGTATCATCTTTATTGGGATTAAGATGAATTTTTTTTTTTCATGCATTGGATGCTATAAATTATCTCTTTCTGTATCTTGGCTACAAACATTTTTTGGCATTGTCTGGGAAAGGATTTTTTACTCTTCCTTTTTCTTCACTTTGTAGTTGCACTTTTTTGCTGGATAGTATGCTTTATAATTCCATTTCAATGATTTCATTATTGTTTGTTTATGCTTTTGCCTTATGATTGTAGCTGCCAACTGAAGCTGTGATTAGTCATGTACTTGAAGCTCAACGTCTTCGTGAATGGTTTGAAGGAGCAGTTGATGTTGGGAATCCTGATGCTTTGCTTTTAGCATTAAAAATTAGGGAGAAGGTCTCTGTTGATAGTGTGATGTTTGGAAACATATTGCCATATCCATTCAGCCACAGTAGACTTTTTTCTCCTGATCATTTGTCCTCTATTGCTAATTGCTTTAAGGTATGTATCTTACACGTTGATCTGTTTAATTTCAATTGTATCATGATGGAATCTGTTAAAACCACTGTTACTTGTAATGTTGAATACGACAGGAATCTACTTTTTGCCAGCCTCGAGTTCACAGTTTGTGGCCAGTCCTGGTAAAGATTCTTTTACCTGATACAATTTCGCAAGATGAAGATATAGTATCAGCTTCTAGTAATCTAAAAAAGCACAAGAAAAGTCGCAAGTCTAATTCGTTTAGGGAAGAAGTTTCAAAGAATATTCAGTCCTTCTGTGAAGCTGTCATAGAGGGGTCTCTGCTTCAATCATCTCATGACCGCAAGCACTTGGCATTTGATATCCTGCTACTACTCCTCCCAAGTTTGCCTGCAGCGTTTCTTCCTTTTCTTATGTCATACAAACTTGTCCAGTGCCTGATGGATGTTCTTTCAACTAAAGACTCTTGGCTTTACAAAGTTGGGCAGCATTTTCTTAAAGAATTATTAGATTGGGTTGGAAATGATGATTCAAGGAGGGTTACTGTTCTAGTATCGCTACAGAAACACAGCAATGGAAAATTTGATTGCATAACAAAAACAAGAACTGTAAAAGCTCTATTGGCGGAATTCAAAACAGAATCGGGTTGCATGCTTTTTATTCAGGAGTTAATGAATTTATTTGTGGATGGTAAACAGACAGCAGATGAACCTTCAGATCAGAGTCAGACTACTGATGACAATTCAGAGATTGGCTCAGTTGAGGATAAGGATTCAGTTGCTACCATAGGAAATTCTGACTTCTTGAAAATTTGGATTGTTGAATCACTGCCAAGCATTTTGAAATATTTGAAGTTGGATCCTGAAGCAAAGCTTCGGGTGGAAAAGGAAATTCTGAAGTTTCTAGCTGTTCAAGGCCTCTTCTCTGCTTCTCTTGGCTCAGAAGTGACATCATTCGAACTACAGGAGAAATTTAGATGGCCAAAAGCGTCTACCTCAAGTGCAGTTTGCAGGATATGCATTGAACAGATCCAGTCATTGCTGGCTAGTGCCCAAAAGTTTGAGGCATCACACCTTAATGCAGGGAACCATGATGCTAATGATGTTGGATCCTACTTTATGCGATTCATTAGCACATTGCGTAACATTCCTTCAGTTTCTCTTTTTAGGCCTTTGAATGATGAGGATGAAAAGGCATTCAAAAGATTGCAAAAAACTGAAAGTTGGCTCTACAAAATGGTAATACTATTACTATCTACTTTGGCATCTCTCGGATGTCAATTGTTTGAATGATGTCATATTTATTTGAGTCCTCGTTAGCTTGCAATATCTAGATGCTATTGCATCTCAAAACTCTATTTTCAATTATATATTGTTGGACAGAGTGGTTAAAACTGAGGGAGTGCATAATAGACTTTACGTTAAAAGTGTGATTTTGTTTATTTGATGTTGAAGATAGTAGTAATCTTAATATTTACGTTGATCAGTCGCTTATTGTTGAAACTTTTAACTTGTCTTTAATCTGAATTGTTATGTCGTATGTTGCTTTTCTTGTTAGACTTGCCCATCTTATGAAGTTTTCATTATGGCAGGAAAGAACTCTTAAGGCTGCTCCTGATGTACGTAGAGTACATTCTATCAGATATTTGCTGATCCAGATACTGCTACAGGTGCTGCTACGACCTGAAGAATTATCTGAAGCTGTGTCTGAGCTTATTATGTTGTGTAAAAAAGGCTACGAGTCATCAGGATTTGTTGAGTACTCAGACCAAGAATTGGATAATGATATGAATTCACAGTTTATAGATGTTCTTCTGGATACATTACTTTCATTGCTGCCACAGTCATCAGCTCCCATCCGGTCTGCTATTGAGCAGGTATTTGGAAAGCTTTTACTCTAGCTTCTCTCTTTGTGTTGTATTCCTGTCTATTTATACTCAATTAACATCTTAGCTTTACAATTTAGGGGTTGTTTTGTTTCATTGTTGTTTTTGGTTTTGGTTTTGGTTTGTTTTTCTGAACACAGAAACAAAAACAAAAAAATATAGAAACCGAAAAGAACAACAAATTAATATAGCACAAAAATCGGAAAAAAAAAAGCATAAAAACCAAAAAAAAAAACACAAACTAATACAAACATATAAAAACTACATTCAAAAACCAAAACTAACAATACCAAACATCCTCTTAGTTACTCCTGGTTGCATAAGGGTCTTGTATTTTAGAGTTTTATGATCTTGATCTGGCTACATTTGGTCTGTAATCAGGACATGTGTGAAGTATCATGGCTTACACTGCAAAACCAATCAGTGGGCCTTTTAGGATCCCACCAAAAGTGTCATTCATCTTACATTAATATTTCATTTGATTTTTGTGTATCCATAATCTATGTTTTTAGGTTTTCAAGTCCTTTGTCCGGGAAGTGACAAGTGATGGACTTCTGCGAATGCTACGTATCATTAAGAAAGATCTAAAACAAGCTAGACGTCGTGGATCAAATATCACAGATGATGATGATGATGATGATGATGATGATGATGATGATGATGATGATGATTTTCTTGGGATTGAAGAAGATGAGGATGTTGATGAAGCTGAGTCGGGAGAAATGGATGAGGGTGACCCTGAAGGTGATGCTCAGACAGATGATTATGAGGCAGTTGAAGTTGAGGACGTTAGTAAAGAAATGCCAGAAGATGCTGATGATTCTGATGGAGGAATGGACGATGATGCAATGTTCCGCATGGACACCTACCTTGCTCAGATTTTCAAAGAGAAAAAGAACCAGGCTGGCAGTGAAACTGCTCAGTCGCAGCTTGTTCTGTTCAAACTCCGTGTCCTTTCGTTATTAGAAATTTACTTGCATGAAAGTTCAGGCAAGTAGTAGTTTATTTTTTCAGTTTGCACGTGCTTGTTAATTTCTGATTTTTAGGTGTAAATTTAGAACCTTAATAACTTTTAACATAGGAATTCTTTAGGAGATTGGATTGGTAGATATTAATTTGCCATCACTCTTTCTGTCATTTCTTGTTAATTGAAATAACTCTATTTATTCATTTGCTTGCATTTCCAGAGACTTAAACTTCATGTTCGCAGAAAATTTTTTCCCCTTAATGTCTCATGATACTAATTTTATGCATTCAACAGGTGATCCCCAAGTTTTGACAGTATACTCCAACCTGACACAGGCATTTGTTAACCCACATACTACGGATGTCAGTGAGCAGCTTGGACAGAGAATTTGGGGAATTCTTCAAAGAAAGATATTTAAAGCGAAGGATTTTCCGAGTGATGAGAGGGTGCAACTATCTACTCTTGAATCCTTGTTGGAAAAAAGCCTAAAATTGGCTTCAAAACCTTTCAAGAGGAAAAAATCAGCACATGCTCCATCTACGAAGAAGCAATCTGCATCCTTAAAGCGACATAAAATGGTTACTTCCCTTGCTACAAACTCAACTTTTTGGTTACTGAAAATTATTGATGGCAGACACTTTTCCGAGTCTGAACTGCAGAGAATTATTGATATATTCAAGTCTGTTTTGGTGGAATATTTTGAAAGTAAAAAGTCCCAGATAAAAGCTGAATTTTTGAAAGAAATATTTCGAAGAAGGCCTTGGATTGGACATCATCTCCTTGAGTTCCTTTTCGAAAAATGTGGCAGTACCAAGTCAGAGTTCCGTCGAGTTGAAGCACTTGATTTGGTGTTGGAAATATTGAAATCAGTGGTTTCTTCTGGCACTGATGAGAACAGTCGCACAACATCAAAAGGAAACTTTAAAAGTTATCTGCAAGCACTTGGTCATCTGGTAATGGTGATGGCCACAAATATGCCTGAAAAGCAAGCAAGGCGAGCTGCTGTACGTAAGTTTTGTGGTAAGATCTTTCAGATGATCTCAGCCCATGATCTGAACAAGTCTTTTCTAAAACATTTGGCTCCAGAGGCTCAAGCTGTTTGTGAATCCCAGCTTGGTGACCAATTTGTGAATCTGAAGAAGATTGAACGATAATTATCATAAGATTATTTAAATGTTTATGAGTGCCTTTTATGGAGAAGCTGTTGCAGATGCCTGCTTCAAATTTCCAAACAGGCTCCAAGTATTAACTAGTCATTTTGACTTGGAGAAGTATGGAAAAGATAAATTGCTTATGGGCTTTACTATCTAATTACAGGTTGCCCAGCTCAAACTGGGAAGTTTTTTATTCCATAATGATATAAGTTGATAAATTGCTTCTATTTGTCCTGGATTTATCGTTTGGCATGAAATACATAGGCAAGTTGAAGATGCCACTGCTGGAGTACCCTTGTTTGGTGGAGAATTCTAAGGCTTCCTTTACTCTGGTTTGAGCAGCGTGCATCTATTGAAGAGTATTAGGTACTTTTAGGTTTATGACGATATCAGTTGAACTGGGAACTTCTCTTTTCATTGTTTGGGGATAGACATTTGAGCTGGCTTGCTGTCTGTTATGTGACAGTCGTTACTGTTGAACATGATATTACATGTTTAATTGTTAATGGAAAAGAAAAATTCTGATGACCATAATTTGCATATGGGATGTTGAATTTCTGGAATAGATTCTCTTTTGCTCTTGTATATTTATACCAAAAATGTTAAGAAGTCATTGTAGTTGCTCAATATATGGGATAGGGTAAATCAAGAGCATTTAGTAGCTTGTTTAAATGGGGACTTTTAAGAGTTTGCCAAGTGTATTCGTTGGTTTGCCAATGCATGATCTTCCATTCCAAGTACTTGAAAAGACTTAATCCTTGGAAAGGACTAACGAGCTACATATGATGCAAGGATGACCTAATGCTAAAACTATAATACTTCCTTTCCTTGGGATTATGTTTTTTCTTCTCTTGTGAAGGATGTGTTGGATAATGAGATCATTATGGTTAACATCATGCTACGTTGCATCCATTTGTGCAGCTTAAAACTCTGCTTCTTTTCCATTCAGATATCAAAAGCAATAACTTCAAATTGGGCTTCTTTTGACACACCCCGTCTTTAAGTTTACAAGAGGTTGCCCAATGCTCGACTTGACCGAAGTTTGGACGTCGTCATTTATTTATTTATTTAAAAATTAAAAATGGTCGTCGGGCGCATGGCCTGCTTATTGTAAACAAATGCACAAAGCCACGACCAGGCGGCTTTTGGGCAAATGCTCCACATGGGTTGATCCGACATGAACTTGTGACCAAAAGAATTAGTTGTTCCTTCCATGGCAAACCTATAGTTTCACTTGGTTTGTTGTTGAGACAAAATAATGAAGAATTTTATGCTTACTTCCTGCAGTTAAGTCTTTTCTTATTCCTATTTTCGAAACGATGATTACGTCAGGAGAGGCTTAAAGTTGAAAAAAGCTGAGTGATAAGACTCTTGTCGCATTACGCAAGTGTTAGTAAATTTTGGCCAATGCTTGACATACGAGTCATCACAAAAAAAGTATGTTGACGAGGGAATAAGACGAACTCTTGCGACAAAACGATTAAAGGCTCGAGAAACTTGTAGAGTAGGTGAGGGATGCGAAAAGTATTGGCGAAGATTTCGAGAATAAGCGAGATTCAATACGTGTGGACATGCATTGGTGCGCATTAGCAGAAATTTTTTACTAGACGCAAAATCCAAATACGAGACCGCACGTAATTGGCAAATTAAGTCACGTGAGACCTGAGGATACACGAGAATATGCAAAAGCATGGGAGATCCTGCGAGAGTATGCGAGGATGCACGAAAGCATACAAGCGTAACAATAGGCGTAGACACTTGACTTCTGCAAAGCAGGTCAAAGGTATGTAAAATCTACGAGGTTTTATATTAACTTAGTGTGACTTGTACTTAATCATAGAGTGAAGGGATAACGCCATGAGTGAACTTGATTATAGAAGATGGACTTGTCCATGGATGTTCATTGATGGACTTATGTGCGGATAGATCTTAGTGTTTTGGAAAACACATCAATAATGAAGTGTCAACTGTAGATGATGTAACACATGATGACGTGGTTAGATTAACTTAATGATCACATGGGATAAAATCAAATCTAAAAATTAGAGACCATGTGAAACTGAACTTCTAAAGATTTTGGAAATCTTTACGGATATGAAAGATCTTTTCCAAATTTCATGACATATCTATCTTATTATATTTTGATATAATATTGTTGATTTGAAGAATCCTAAGAGGAAACAGATGTTTTCCTATTGGTTCGAGTGATGTGATCTTGATTGTTAAGATAGACCACAATTTCAAAGTCTTAATTATCGTATACTTTCTTTCTAAGCAAGAGAGCTTATAAATAGTTCGTTAGAGGTAGAGTTCAAATCATTTAGTCATTCAAGAATTGAGAGACAACTTAAGAGTTGAGAGCCTTTAGGGGAGTTTTCTTATAAGGACTTCAGGTAGGGAGTTCTTATAAGTATTTTGAGAAGGAGGTACTTGTTCTTTCATTAACATTTTGTAAAAATTAATAAAAGATTGGTTTTGACCATTATATATCTTTTGTTTCTTTCTTTTCTCTTGTTATACACTTTTGTGAATTTCAATATGTGAATGAAATGCTCAAACACAAGTATACACATGAGGTGTTTGAGGGCTAACGAAATTGTTCGATGACATTCACGTAAGAAAGTTAAATTTCAGCTTAAGCAGACTTAAACGAAATTGTCGTGTAAAGGAGGACGCAACTTGCGATAAAATTCGATGACTTAGCTGACTTTTGTGACAATGGAAAGACTTACTTCTTGTAGTTAAGTCTTTTCGTATTCCTATTATCGAAACAATGATTAAGCTAAGAGAGGCTAAAGGTCGAAAGAGGCCAAGTGTAAGACCCTTTTTATGAATTCAATGCGAGGTGCAAATTAGATTAAAGAATTAACACAAAGATGGATGTTTGTGTTGAAAAATAAGGAGTTAAACGGCGACTTCAAAACGACGCCATTCACATCTATCAGACCACCATTTAACCCTAGAAATCGAAGAACAACAACGATTCACTCAAATTTCAACGGCACCATTGTGCCCAAGGTCAAACTATTGTTATGCGTCCTGGATAGGCTGGAAAAGATGATCTTTAACGGTTTTAATTGGTTTTGGTTCCTTTTTTACACTAAATGCAAAAATGACGTATTTAGTATGTTGCAAAAATCCAAAAAGTTTAGGAGACCTATATAGATATATATATATATATATATATTGTAAAGGCCCTCTACGGAAGCATGGGTGTTGTACTATATGCTTTAACTTTAATAAAGTTCCCTTTATTCAACAAAAGTTCTTAGTTTCTGCATACCTTGTTCAATCCTTTCGAAAATCCTCCACTTGTGTTTATAATAAAACACTTGTGATAATTGTTCATATTTTTTCTAAATCAAGAAGAGTCTTGATTACAATTACAGGGTAGAATTCTTGGCAATATTTTTAGCACAAAATCATCCTTCTAACAACTAGTATCAGAGCCATACAAAGGGATCTTTTTCTATCCAAATGGTGGGTAATCAAAACATGGAGGCAATAAGGGAAAGATTGGCTAAATTAGAAGGTGTCTTAGGCGTTATACCAAAAGGAGACTTTATACCATGTTATGGACGTCTAGAACTCTTGGAAAAAGTCATGAAAGGACTGCACAAAAGGCTCGACGAAATTCTTGAAGAAACACCTTGAAGGATGAGAGTTATGGAGGATGTTTTGACACTTATCCGAAATCATGATGGTGTTGGCATTTGGACAAGAATGAAAATTCCTGAACCTAAACATTTTGATGGAGTTCGAGATGCAAAGGTATTGGAAAATTTTCTTTGGAATATGACACAATATTTTGATGTTGCAAAAGTGCAAGAATGTGACAAAATAAGGCTTATAAGCATGTATCTTGTAGGAGATGCAAAGCTTTAGTAGAGGGTAAGAATAGATGGAACTATAAATGTGGGAAGACCCTGAATTAGTGATTGGGAAACTTTGGTGCAGTAATTGAAGGAACAATTCTTTCCTTGCAACACCTCATGAATAGCATATGAAAATTTGAAGAATTTGCAATAAGAGGGAAGCATTCGTGACTACGTTAAGACATTTAGTTCATTTATGTTGGATATAAGGATCGCGCCAAAAGAAAATAAATTATTTAACTTTCTTTTAAGTTTGCAAACTTGGATACAAGTGAAACTACAACGACAAGGTGTTTAAAACTTACCTAGTGCAAGAGTAGCAGCGGATAGATTGGTCGATTTACAACCAACCAAGGACAAGGAAAAGCTTCCCTATGGGAATGGTAATGGTAAGTACAAAGGTGAAC
>JAOXYD010000136.1:19918531-19946286 GCA_028565735.1 Pinacopodium congolense
GGCTTTAAAGCTTAGGAAGTCTAATCCTAAATTTTCCTAATTCAAGACTAGCGCCCTCATGATTAACCAAGTCTTTGATTATTTCATTAATTTAAACCACGTTATTTATTGATTTTTCTAATAACTTAGACAGAGATTATTGAATCCTAGATTATCTTATAGCAATATCCTAAGTGATCAGTTCAAGACAAACATTAAGAAATCAATAAACAAATATTAATTCAATAATTGTGCATTAACAATCAATTACCATAATAAATCATTCATAAACACATTTAACAACTCAGCTAAACTGAACATTAACATTAAACACAGAAATTAATCAAAGATCACAAAATAATTAACTTAAACAGTAATGCTTTGATTAATTCAAAATAACAACAATAATACACAAAATTAAGAGTTTAGAATAAACTAAATCACATCTCTAGATGGTTATCTAACTCTGACAATGTGATTACAGCTATTAGAATCCACAAACAACCTGAAAATTCAAATTACAAAAGATTGAAAAGACAAATAACCTAAAAATTATTTAATTTGAAACTAACTAAACTAAAATATTTTTTATCCTAAGCTACTTGGTTTTTGAAATTATGAGACTTCCTTTATTTATAAAAGAGTAGCAGCAACAAGTGGGGAGATAGTCAGCCACAATTGTTGAAAATTATGTTGCAAAACAATGTCTGCGCCTTACAACGGCGGGGCACCGATGCACAACAATGTCATTGAAAGAGTAACAGCCTGTTGTTGATAGTCTATTTTTTACTCCTTCAACGGTGGTCTATGGATCCATCAATGATGGACTGCTAGGCCGTCGTTGATGGTTTAAACTTGGATGATTTTTCTTCTTTTTTGCATATTTCTTCAATTATTCATATCAACATAAAAATTAAACATTTCTAAACATTAATTAAACAATTAAGTATTGAAATAGGAGACATATACAACAAATAATATCAAAAAATACTATGAAATTCACCCCTAACAAATCCTATAAGCAAAATGGTCCTTGGAAGCATAAGTCATTGAAACATCCACAAGAATGAGAAATGACAATATTGACCATGGGTCGTTTCCAGCACATATTATTGAGATATCTATTATGGAAAAGGGCATATTTTTTTAATTAAAAAGAAAGATTATACATTATACACAACATTGTATATTAAATGGACGTCCAACTCAGTTTGTTGCTTTCTACACATTTTTAGTGCAAATTCTGTTCGCAGATGACATTAACAGAACTCAAAGAAATAGAAGAAACAAATGTAATGCGGTTGATATCACAAATATCGCCTGCAAAGAACGTATAGTATGGAGACAAAGAATTGAATATAACAGCATTGATGATTGTCAACTTCGAGGACTCCATAATCTGTTGAATTACTATGAAAAACGGAGTGATATCTTTACCAAAGTACCTTGAAAAAGACAAGAATGGGAAGATGGGCAGCAAGACTATGTTTTGAAAGCATCAATCTTCTCATGTCTAGGCCAACATTTGGATTCGTGTTTTAAGTTTGTACAACTACCTTAGACTTCAGCACCTATGTCTCTTATTTAAACTCTCACATGCGCAGCCTCAAAATTCTCAAGCTTTTTGTAATCCATAGAAGCTTCTACTTTTACGTTTCTGTTTGAAGTGCAGAAACTTTAGCGAGTTTTTGAGGTGAGTAAAGCCTCCTGCTGTCTTCTTTCCTTATCAATGATTACGATATGGTGACAAAAATCAAATAAAAGTGATCAAATTTAAAGTCTTAGATCGTTTGTTTAGTACGATAGGAAGAGAATAGAGAGCGCGTGGTCTGGTCGGAAAGGAAAGACCAAGCAAGCGACTTTGTGAGTTGGAAACGTAACCCAGTTTTGTTTATCTCTCAGAATGGGAAAGAAAAGAGTAATGGTGCTGGCTGAAGATGTAGACATATCCACCGTCAAGTACGAGCCCGAGATCATCCAAGGTCCCTGTTCACAACCTTTATATTATCTCTACCTGTTTAAGTTTCATTATGTTTGTCCGCTTATGAAATGGAACACAAGGGAAAGACATAATCTCATTCTCGTTGACTTACACAGCTCCCCACTTAACCGGCTGGATGATTAAGTTGTTTGTAAGGATGCTTGAAGCACCAGTTATAGGGTCGTTGATCATATCCAAATTGAAGAAGCAAAACAAGATGGTTGAGGTATGCCTTAGAAAAATCTTCTTCTTCTTCATTGTGTATTGACTAAAATTGTCTTCAATGTCTTTCATTCTCAGTTATTGCGAAACACGGAGATTCCAGAAGCACCCATGTTTAAACCTGAGTTTCCTCCTCAAGGTTTGTTGCCGTAGCACTTTTGGTATAAAGATGGTAGTTTATATTGAAATTTGTGTACATAAATGTTACCTCCATGCAATGTAAAATCCGAAAAACTGCATGATTAAATGGAAGAAGTCTAGGGAACGACTGTATGCCATGGGGATCATATACCTCTGCAGGGAAGCGTATCCGATTCCAAGAAATTATGGCTTGAATCTTATGTAATTGCAGAGCTAGAACCTGGTGTTCTTGTCCTCGATGAACAAGAAAAACCTGAAGAACGCATCGAGTCAGCTCTGAAGTTTCTTCCTGACTATGATCCTTCTCGCTGTTGGAATGGGGACCGGGCTTCTTCATTTAGGTATTGGAAGATACGTGATTATGCACATGCTTATCGGTCAAAGCTTGTAACCCCATCAATGGTATGTCATAATACTCTATCTAGGGCCTTGATCTTCTTTTAGCAAATTGTAGTGCAAGGATCTTACTTTTATCGTTTAAAAAAAAAAAAAGGTTGCAGAGCACATAATCTCAGTAATAAAGGAGTTCCAAAAGAAGGACCCACCGATGCCATTATTGGTTTCTTTTGATGAGGAGGGAGTCAGGAAGCAAGCTGTAGCTTCTACACGGAGGTTTGAGGAAGGTATTGTTGAATAATTTGCTGTGGCATGGAGGACTGAACTTTGGTTATCATCTAAAGAGATTTGATTGCGGTTGTTTCTGCAGGAAGTCCCATATCAATCTTGGATGGCATTTTCATTGCAATCAAGGACGATATAGATTGCTATCCCCATCCAACTAAGGGTAGCTAGTTGCAAGGAGTTTTGAGTTTTTGGGTTGACGTTTTTTTTTCTTGGAGGATTTCTTGTAATTGGTTGCATCATAATGACAGGTGCAACAACATGGATGCATGAGGCTCGACCAGTCGAGAAGGATGCAGTTAGTGTTTCTAGATTGCGAAGCTGTGGTGTGATATTTGTGGGAAAGGCAAATATGCATGAGATGGGAATGGGAACAACTGGAAACAATTCGAATTATGGGTCAGCTTGTTGTCATAGTTTTAATTCTTCCTTTTGGTTGCACCATTAGTCTATAAACCATATAATATATTTTTATTACAGAACAACGAGAAACCCGCATGACTTGGATAGGTACACTGGTGGATCTTCATCAGGTCCAGCAGCAATCGTTGCATCTGGACTGTGCTCTGCTGCTTTGGCAACAGATGGTGGAGGTTGTGAAAGTATTTTTATTCGTTAATCTCGTACCAGATGCTTTTAAATTAATGTACTGTGGAAAAGGCAGGTTCGATCAGAATTCCTTCATCGCTTTGTGGTATTGTGGGATTGAAAACAACGTATGGTCGAACAGATGTGGGAGGGTAATCTTTCTGTTGTTTTAGTTTCACAAAGAAATTTTCTGTAGTCATTTTTTTTGCATCGAGTAATCTTTTATGGCTCCATTACTAACAACGATCCTATGTGGGAATTGGAGATTTGTTTCAATAAATGGCTACTCTGTGCAGTTCCCTATCTGATTCTGGGACAGTGGAAATAATTGGACCACTTGCATCTTCGGTGGAGGATGTCATGCTAGTGTAAGTATTTCACTTTCAAGGCTTCTCTTGGCATTACTAAAAACAATAATGTTTTAAATGTTACATCAAAAAGCATGAACAACTCCCTCACACACCAAATCGGATTTGAATCCTACCTTCGTGGGCACTAGGTTTAATCCTTGTACAATATCATTCTTCAAATGTTGGTCATAAATGGTAGCATGTTGCATGCCTGACTTTTGGATATCGTAATTCTGTCCATCCCTGCATTTAACACACGAGTTTCTTGGTAAAAATTGTTAGTTACTTCGACTTTCTCAACCTTCAGGTATTCGGCAATCTTCGGTTGTTCTCCTGAGGATAGAATCAGCTTGAATCCGGTAACCTAAAATTATAGTTCTTTGTTTTCTGCATATAGAGATATGGTCATACGTTAGTTGGTCGACTGCTGACATTCTTTCCTTTTTCTTCCATGAATGTCATTAAATTCCCTTTCACTCCAAGGTTTTTATTTCTAACAGGATTGTTACTTCTGATTCGCTATCTAATGAAGTTTCTATCAAGTGTTATGCTTAATATGTTGTTTTTATTTAACAGCCTCCGACTTGCTTGCCAAACTTGTCATCATATGAAAACATAGATGCTTTAGGTTCACTACGACTTGGGAAGTATACAGCGGTAATCGAGCCTCTTCCTTTCCGGATATAGATTTCGTTCCTTGAATAACATCTTTCCTAAATGATGCTTCTTACACTGCAGTGGTTTAATGATGTAAATTCAACTGATATCTCGGATAAGTGCGATGACATTCTTAATCTTCTAATGAAAACACATGGCTGTGAAGTAAGTGCTTGGTCGTCACTGTTCTTACTGCATTGATATTCATTTTCAGTTCCACCTTAATTTCAGTTCACTTTTCCTGTCTGGTCGTACCTGGTTATAGATTGCTGAGATTGTTATACCTGAGCTGCATGAAATGAGCACCGCTCATCTTGTCTCAATTGGATGTGAAACACAATGTGGATTGAGCTCTTATTTGGAGGATGGGTATGTCTTATTTCCCTTTCGAGGAGTGCATGTTCAAACACTCTGACCATTCTCAAACAGATAAATGATAGTAAGATGATACTGTAATAATTATCAACTTCTGGTTGACAAGATCTCCTGTTCCTCATTATTTTTGCAGGAAGGGCGCGAAGTTTACATACGATGTCCGTACAAATCTAGCACTGTTTCAATCATTCAGTGGAGGAGAATATGTTGCCGCACAGTGCATAAGGTGATGCCTACGAAAGAAATGAACAGACAGCTGTATATATGTCTATGAGTTTTACAAACTGCATTTATGTGACTCCTTGCTCAAATTATCACTTATTTGTTCAGGCGGAGAATAATGCACTATCACATGGAGATTTTCAAAAAGGTTGATGTCATAGCGACTCCAACAACTGGGTATGCAAGCCTTACCATTATCAAATTTCAACTATGCCTTTTTGAAGGAAGCCCTGAAAATCTACAGCTGGCGTTTTTATGCATTGTGGTAGCTCCATTAGGAAAATGAGCAAACATTTGCTACTGTAGGGATTATGTTAACTCCTAAAAGATTGACGTTTATGCTTGCAGTGATTCAATAATGCAGTTATTGGTATCTTCATTCACACTTGGGATTTTATTTCTGATCAGCAGATATGCTATTGTTGTTGGAAATTTTGTTTATCATTCAAAATCTTTCGCTCCAACTGGAAAATGGTGGTGTCTTGCTCTTTATCCTTATCACGCATCAACTGAAATGTAAGATTTCAAACTATGAGTGTGCTTTCATGACCTTGCTTTCTTGGTTTTGTGAATTCCAGAATGACTGCACCAAAAATTCCTGCAAGTGCCCTTAAATATGGAGAGACTGATATGCAAGTTACAGGTTTGTCCTGGGATACTTGTTTTTCATAATCCTTCTGCACTAAATTGCGTCATAAATCAGCTGGTGAATTGAAAAGGATGAATGTATTGCGTGGAACTACTGTTTTCTTCCTCTGATATGCCTTGTTTAGTTTGTTTCTTTCTCATTTGTATTAGTTGTTGTTTTGAAGATCTTCTGTTATGGAGAATTCCTCATTTCATGTTTTTGAGGCAGTGCTTTATGCTTCAACAGTCGGAATGAGGATGAATACTACGTGATTCATTTAGTGGCCTGAATCGCTTGTGCATGATTTGTAGTAACTAATATCATTGCTTTCAAACAGTAAATAATCACGTAGGGGGTTTCATAATCAGATGTAGATCACTGCTTTTACTGAACACTAAACATTCAGTTCATGTCATGATCTGAGTCACAAACATTATAATACTAGTGTCTCAAAAAACTCATGAAAACGGCACTTGTTTCCTGTTAGAAGTTATTGTTTGTTCTCGAGTATTATATCTTTGGCCATCATACTTCATGATGATGCATGGTTTCCTCGGTTGCAGGTTATCTCATGAAGTTCATAGTTGCACCAAACCTTCTTGGTCTCCCCGCCATTTCTGTCCCCGTGAGTCACCGTCTTGACCATGACAAATTTCTTTCTGATATTTCAGTAATTCAATGTCAAGTAAACTAAAATCGTCCATTTTCAGGTTGGCTATGACAAACACGGGCTTCCTATAGGATTGCAAATAATTGGCCGTCCCTGGGCTGAAGCAACGATTTTGCGTTTGGCTACCGCAATAGAAGTACGATCTATTACGACTTTAAAATGAAACTGCTGTTTCGTTATCGGTGAACTAATTTTATAAGACACTGCTTCTTTTGTGCTTCCAGGAGCTATGTGTCAAGTCCAAGAAGCAGCCGGCATCCTTCTACGATGTTTTGAAGGCAAAATAAAGGATTCCACATTTGCTTGCTGTGGCTTATGGTTTCTCTCAGAAGTCCCTGAAATGAGTTGGCCACCTTTTTTCCTTTTTTCTATTTTCATGCATGAGAAAGACAATTCAGTAAATCCGCTTTACAGAAACAAATGATCTTCACACTTCTCATATTAATCAGAAACATATTATGGATATAGTACATACTCAACAGCAACTTCATCTCGGTTCTCTTCCTGAAGTATTAGTCTTTTATGCTTAAGTTGATGCCTGAATCAGCTCCCAAGCATTGCAAATAATATACAAGTTCAAAAATGGCTACCGCATATACATCAACTTATACCCCAGAAATTCTTCCTCCTGGAAGCAATGCAGTATCAAATTCAAGAGATCTCAGGTAGAGTGCAACACACAAAATAAAATAAGGTGGGACTATCTTCATAAGGTAATGGTGTACAAATGTAGAAATGAAATTGGCAAAACTAGTTACTCAACCTTCAAAACAGGGTGCCTCTTTCAATACCTTACTGTATATTGGTGTCTGGCTTCATTGCCAATTAGGATTGAGTACCAGTTTTCATGTCAAAGATGATCACTTCCCATCTGTTCTAAAAAGTAATACATCCATTCTAGGTAACAGCAATAGACACTGAACGGCAAAGAAGCCATAGTTTTCCAATAATTGCATTTTCAGATCAATACTCCAGCCAATTTCATTCTCAAATACGTTAGGTTCTTAGACTGGGTCCATCCTCCTCTGCAAAATCACTTGGGTGATCTAGGCCAGGTGGAATTTTCCCAGGATAATTAGTTGTTGAAAGATCCGACCCAGCCATGCTGGAGAAAGAACGAAAGCATAAAAATCCTGAATAAGACCAGAAACATGTCTTATTAAACACAAGGAGCTCACCTTCTGTCAACAATGACCATTGAGCGAAGCTCACAATTGGCAAAGCTGCAAGTACAAATAAGTAGCTATTTCTCAGTTCGGGAAAAAATAAAAGAGCATCATAAATTTTCATCACAATTTTCTCTTGCCCACCCCAGGTCAAAACAGAAATAAAAAGATACCACATAACCTACTGAGTACTGGTGTATGATTTGAGAGTGCCATTCAATGTCCTAGAGCTTAGACAAAGCACATAATGATACTTGCCGTTTGCATATTTCCTTTTTGACCACTGGATGACAATCACTCCCAAATGCATTCAAGGTATGAACCAAAAATCCACTGTGAGTAACTATGGCTATCTCCTTCTCTTTCCTCGTCCACAACCTGTAACGTGAAGCATAATCTCCAACTCGTAAAAAAAATATGGAACAGATATAATTCATTTTGAAGATGATATTTTCTCCCCAAAAAACAGAACTTGTAAGATCATGATTAGTTAAAAATCAGAAGCCTAAAGGAACTCAAACGTAAATGTGTTGCAATATAGCAAGGATGTTACAACTTGAAAATTTCCACAATAAATGCAATAACTTGTCCAATTAACAGCATAACTAAAATTTTCTTGCAAACAATATGAACTACAGTTTCATAGCTGGTGGAACACTTAGATATTGCTAGAGGCCCAGAAGCTTCAAGTTTCATCAATATGTTACAGCATAACTTCAATTTGCAGTCTAAAGATAATTCTGCTTATGTGCTTTGACAAAACCATATAAAAAATCAACACACAATCAAAGAAATATGGATGTGAGTAATGATCAACCAGTTCAAGAACTTCAGTCCCCTGGAGGCAAGTTCATCAGTAGTCTCTCTCACATTAGGCTTCCACAGTGAGTCCTCATCGGTTTCTATCTGAACAGAACCTCAAAATGGTTAAGAAAAGCGATAGGGCAATAACTAAACTAGGACAGATCTAATACAAGCCAATCAAAGACAGCAGGCACGATTGGAGAGTTTAAACTTGCCAGTGAAAAGTCAACGGCAGGAAAAAGGAATTGATATTCGCTGATATTTTGCCTCCTATCACAAGGATGAACCCCCTGCATGAAATAGAATACAATAAAATCATGGATGCATTTTATGAATATGAAAGAAAAGCAGATGTTTAACAACAAATTCTTTTATTCTGTAATAAATGTAAAGGAATCATAGAGTTCTACGTCAGCCCAAAGTGCTCCTATCATGAACATATTGAGTTAGGCACTATGGTCAACACTTCTCCTTATGCTATATAGTAGATAATACAACATTAAACAATTCCAATTAGAAGTATATGATACCACAAGAAACATAAAATACGAAGTAGACGCACAAAATGCTCTCTACAGAGCTCCACTGCAATGAATGGTGGCGAATTGAGACTTGAAATTGCTGCTCTACTGCTCTTTCCAGCATTTGCCACCATCAGTGGCACCAAATCCATTTTATCCGTGTAACTCCCACCACCAAAAACACCAACAGCTGTCTGCAATGTCCTGCAGGCGATGGTCACAGGATAGCTAAATATTTTTCCATCTCACAACTAAAATTTGTAGACCTTTAGCCAAATAAGTCCTGATTTTCAGCCAATCAGAGAACATACAAAGTAAAATACAAATTCTGTCAAAACAAAGCATAGTGCAGAAGACAACAATACCTTAGCAAAGGAGAAGTAATAACCAACTCAACCCGTTTGGAAAGCCCACATGCATGTACATGGTTACGCAAATTGTCAACCTATACCAGAAGAGCACAGATTCTTCAGAAGACTTGAACTTTAAAGTACAAGGTTTTCTTCAGGTATACTCTTAAGCAAATAACAATGAAGAGTTTTTTTTTTTTTCCCTCTATAAAGCATTATGTAGCTAAATGAGTGAATATCTAACCTGCTGCCAGCCTAGGGGAGTAAGGTGGGCATCAAAAAATTTGGGAGACAAGTATGCTTTGTAGTTCTTATCTCCCTCTACATTGTGTATCCCTTGTGCATGCCTCACCTGGATGTATTGTTTTATAAGACCACAATGTGTTGATTTGCGAGCAAAAGCCAAGAAGGAAAGCCACGTTTGACGTCCTTTAGATCAAGTATGTAGCAGCTTCATATCCACAATGAACACAGTATATTTTATGATAAACAAATTTGGTACCAACCAGGTGAAGAGTTTTGCAGCGATGCAATGGAAACAAACTTGAACCGGGACCACTATCCATATCTGCAATTGAATCCAATCAAAGTTATCTTCTGTGTAGTTCATCAGGGTCATAAAGAATCCTAAAAAACTATTAAGATTGCAAAAAAAAAAAAAAAGGATTGAGGAAAGTTCTCACCAAATGCAAATTTCCATGATTAGGAGTTTGTAGCTTTAGATAATAAAAAAAGTACTTGGGTCTATAAAGCATAATCAACTAAACTATCATAACAAATGAACTACAGTAACTAATAGAGGTTACACCATAAAGAACTAAAATCCCACTCGAAGATTCTACAACAACAATATAGATATCGATATAGATGTAGATATATATAGATATAGGTAGATAGATACTTGCTCCACACCATACACCCAATGGAGACAGGATCCAGAACTAAAGTACATCTATTGATACTGAAGTATGCGGAATTTTCTTCACAAGCCTAAGTGTAGCTGTTGTGGAGTATCATAAGAGGGCAAGCTGCGTGGAATGCAATTGTAAGATAAATCATAGGGAAGTACAAACTGACAGACAATCTAACCTGAGGGAGATCATTCTAAGATCCGAAAGTACACTATTTATAGTCTTCATCCTTCAAAAGTCCCTGAAATTTTCACTTCACTCCACTGCTAACCACCGATCACACTTTCTGATCCTTTCCCAAACTTCAAAAGAGGAAGTTCAATATCACTCCAAGAAACTCCAACATCTTATCAAATTCGCTACTTTAAATACCGTGTCAACCCAGAAAAGAAGAAGATAAAGAATGGTTCAATATCAGCTCCACAAAGTCCATAAAGTACACAAACCATACATCAGCAGAAAAAACCAACCTTCGTTATGAACAACCTCTTTTCCTTTCCCAAGATTCAATACCAAAAGTCGAAAAGAAGAAGAACCCTATTTTCATATGCCAGTCCCATTTACAGATTCCATCCCATTTTGGGAATTCATTTATAACAAATACAACTACGAAAACTTAACCAAGAATACCAAATATCAAGAACCAACCAACTCAAACGAAGAGAACAGTTCATAACTGTAAGATAGAAATCCATATGTATACATAAGCTAGAGATCATGGCATGTTTACCAGAGGAAGATGTGTGAAAGGAGGAGAAGAAGCAGCGAGGGGGAGAGAGACAGGATAAAGTCGTTGCTGGATGTGACAGCGACAAATTGGAGATGCAGGAATGGGGTGTTAGAGAAATAACTTGACGAGTGACTGATGCGCAAGTGGGAATAAATCTGGCTGCAATGTGGGGAGGGTAAGTAACAGTGACAGTCATTACTGAGGGAGAATTCGTGGCTTGTGATTTGCTTGTGTCATTATCTTTAGAGTTAAGGTGTGCTTGAGAATGATGCGAGGGTAGTTTTCACACTGGTGTCTGCTTCTGTAGAACTTAAGACTTTTGTACAGTGTTACCCCTTTGTCTGGTAGCTTTTAGAGCCTACGACCCTTTTGGCTGGTACCTTACCTGGCAGCGAATGGAAGAGTGTTAGTGCTATGGAATCTTGTTCTGTTTTTTTGCAGTGGTAACTGGTAATCCTAAAGTCTTAAGATTTCAAAACAAAGGAAATGAGAAGTAATGTTTTGAATATCGTTGTGGTACTAAATTTATCTTTAAAATGGTACTATATCAATATTAATTAATATCGATAATATTTTAGATAATTTTTTAAAATTATAAATTAATTATTAAATTTTATAAAGTTTGAAAAATAATTTATAAATGTATATTTTTGTATATTTTTTAACTTAACTTTAAATTTAAAAAGGTCAAAATACATAATTTTTTTTATAAAAAATTATATTTAATTTTTTCCGGTATTGGCCGGTATTAGTCGATACTAGTAATACCGGTTGGTACGGTCAATACCGACCGGTATTTGAACCCGATACGAAATTAAAAATTTCGTACCAAATTTTATCTGATATTAGCGGTATTGTTAGTACCGGTACGAAATTTCAAACTTAGATGAGAAGAGAATAATGATTAATCTATCTTTATACAAAGAAGAGCTTAGATTAAACTCTAATTTCATGATATTTCATAAAATATGTTTAATATTTATATATATATGGAATAAATTTAACTTTAAATTTTATCTTCACATAATTAAAAATTAATATAATTATTCTTCATATATATATATCACACCAATTACATTAATGCGTTAAATTCATCTAAGGTCTATGTAGTTTGGTAAATTATCAATTACATCTTTATAATTTCAAAATTATCAAATAGATCCTTAAAGTTTCAAATTAATTTCACTTTTAATCCCTTCATTATTCTATCTAACGACTGTGCCACGTGTCATGCAAACGTGGTGCCACGTGGCACGACGTGGATACAACACGTGACACTAGATTAATATGAAAATAATTTAAAACTTTAAGGACTTAATTAATAGTTTGTCAAACTATAGGAATCTAATTGATAATTTACCAAACTATAAGGACCTAAATGATCTTAAATCTAATTAATGAATTATTTTAATAATTAAAATAAAATTATTAATAATTAAATAAATATGTACTGTAAATATTGTATTCTTTTAATAAAGTAATAAATTAAATTTTTTTAAAAATCATACAGATCAGAAAAATATTTTATTTTTATAAATTCAATATCTATATTAATATATATGTGTGAGAGTAACATAAATATATTTATCGTGAAAATAATATAATAATAATTAATTTAAATTGATAAATTTTTTAGGATGAAAATAGTTTTATTTAAATATAATTTTATATAACTTAAATAACTTTTTTTATATTCAATTCTGATTGAATCTAAATAAAATAATCTAAAACTTAATAAAATTTAAATTAACTTTAAATATGTTTAAATTTAATAAGAATTTTTAATATCTCTAAATCTTCGACACAAGAAAAAAGATTTTTAATACCTTCACTTATTTACAATTTTTTTGATAAATTAAAAAATAGTATTACTAATGAATTTAGACATGAAAGCCACATACATAAATTTAAGCCGTTAGATTAAACAATCCAAACAACCCCTTATCTTTATTATAAGAAAATTCCGACACCTAGCATTGGAAGCTTCAAGAAGCCTTCCTTCATTCATTCGTTAGTTACCTCCGCCCTCTCAACATAGTTCTTCTCTCCCCTTCCTTTGCAACATCTCTATCCGGCTGGAGAAGTCACAGTAGCACTTTACCCCAGCAATAGTTGGAGTATCAAAACATCTCAACACAACAACACAACAACACAATAACAACTTTCCTCTTTCACTTGAAATAGAAGAGCTACGTGGCCAGATCGAGCCTTCCTATGCTGGTGGCAGTGAACATCAGTTGCTTTAACCTTGGTAAGCCCCTACGTCTATTGGTATAGTTGATAGTCGAATGAATCTAACCTTCAGTTCCTCATCGCTAGGGTAAGACATCCGCCCATAGCAGTTACTAAGTCAAGTCAACACCAACTCTTCATTATAAGTAACCTCCTCTTCTTTCTAGATCTGATTGTGGTTTATTAGATCGTACTCTTAATCAAGCGACACATTCCATCCTAGGATCCGTTTCCTCTGAATAAGGGATAGAAACCCTAATCAAAGCAGACCGAACCCTAGTTTGGGAATGGCAACTTCTTCCTTCCAGGTAAGTTCACTTCTTTTCTAGCTCTTATTGGTTATTCAATAAGCCATTTGAGTGCACATTTCTGCAATATTTAGATCGAGTCTTCCTCTTCTAGAAGCCGTCATCTGTGTTTGATTAGGTTACTGCATCTAGTATGAATTTTATGACTGATTATGTGCTCTCGAATACTATTAATGATGAGAAGATTTAGAGCTTCTTTTCTTGAATCTTGTTCCTTAAAAACTCTCCTGTTACGTTCTAGCGATATATGATAAACCATGTAACTTAAATAGATTTTATAGAGGAAGTTATCCCCCACCTTTGTAGCTTTGAAGTTACTAGACCATTCTATTATCTTATTCCAGTCAGTAGTATCTACTTGGATATTATTAAGGTGTAGGATTGGCATCTAGATGTATCTAGAGAACTGACAATTGAAGAATAGGTGATTAATTGTCTCCCTGTCCACATTGTAGAGCATACATGTCTCAGTAATATTTAGAAACCTTCCAATTCTATCCTTCATATTCAACCCACCTCTAATGGCCAACCAAAGTATAAATGTAGCTCTAGGATGAAAATGTTTGAACTAAAGTAGACTGCTTCATTTAACCTTAGGCTGTCTAGGTCTAATTAGATCTCTACAGGTTTTATTGTTGAACTCTCCATTAGGAGAGGCAATCCATATGAGTTCATCCTCCCTTCCCGCATTCAAAACTGTATTTAAGATCATACCTACTATAGGGAGATTTGCCAGTCCTTCTACTAAAAATCTTATAGTAACATTACTAGGGAGCCCCTGCTAGAGAGCTCGAAGTTATTCCCATTTTGAATATTATAGCAATTGTGACCAATCTACGATATAAAGTTATTCAGATGATCTCAAATTCTATAAACTTTTATATTTATTTAAATTTTTATCGAAATATAAAATTTATAATTTATTAAAAATAGTTATAAAATATAACAACTATGAATAACACATTATTTTAATAATAATCTCAAATATCTAAATAACCTTTGAACAATGATAAACGGTCATACATACATACATATATATATATATATATAATTGAAACTTATTTTCTTATCATAGAATTTTTAATTGTAGAAATATAATAGATCATATTAATTATCAAGAATAAAAATTAAACGGCAAATAAACCATTCAATACCTATTTATATAAACAAGGCAAAACAGAGTCTCATTAACATTATAAACTTTGTCTATAAATCAGATTTTATTGTTTTAAAGTATTTTAAAAAATTTCTAATGCTTTAAAAATATTTTAAAAGAAACATTTTGGAAACGTTTAAAAAGAACTTCAGACCCACTTTTATTGCTTGCAACATTAAAATTGTTTAAAAACTTTTTGAAACATTACAACTGTTCTTAAAACATTAAAATGTGACTTAAACATTTTGAAATGTTAGGATTTATTTGAATATTAGTTAAAATCTTAAGACAAAAAAACACCTTTTGTTAATAAAAAAATGGCTCGATGATCTCTTGTTTTAATAAATAAATAGCAACATTATACAAAAATAAAAATAGATTGATAATTTCATGAGAATAAGAATGAATTACACTCACTTATATCATACTAAAGGCGATGAACACCCTTACTAAACATAAGAGAAAGCGATCAAAGTCCACCTACTTTAATCTCTCTCCTAAAAATCATATGTATAAATGTTTTTAAAAAAATATTCACAAGACTAGTTTAAAAATCATATGTATAGATGTTTTTTTTAAAATATTCACAAGACTAGTTTAAACGTATTTCAACCATATAACAAACTAATTAAAAAGTAAAGTAAAAAAATATTTTTCCATCCATCAACCAAATTGGTCAGTATCTAGTCTTTTATCAGTATAGGTCTCTTAGTTAAGACCTCGGGGTTGTAACTTGTAACCTTGGATTTCAAGTACCTAGTATTTAATTTCAATTTTTCAAAGGGATAATAAATAGATAAAATAGTAAAATTTTAAAATTTTTTCAGTTGAGTGACAAATTTTATAAAATTTTCAATTAAGAAATCAACCTTTAAAATTTTGTTAAATTAAGGTAAAAACTTAAACTCATACTAACGTGGTTAACAAGCTTTGTCATGTAGATAGTTTCAACTTTTAAAAAATTTTCAATTAAGTGAGTAATCTTTTAGAATTTTTCAATTCAGTGTTTAACTTTTAAAATTTTTAATTTAGTGATCAACCTTCTAAGATTCATTCATATTAAGTTAAAATTAATTTTTTACTTTATATAAATAACAAATGATTAATACACAAATATTTTATTAAAAAATATTGCATAATAACTTTTAACTTTAATTAATAAATACTTAATTATATATACTTTTGAAAAAGTAACATGTTGAAAACTAAAGAATGTATTGAATGGAAAAATCTTGGAAAAACAGTTGTGAGTGTTGTTTGATTAAAATGTTACATGCTCATTCAGTGTAAAATAATGTGTTTCTAATACGATAGCAAACCAGAGTCAGAAAATTTGTGATATACGTAGTGAGGTTTCCAAAATAATTTATTGGCTTTTTTTATCTGTGCTTTAATTTGTATTCATATGTCCAACAAAACTCATTGGATTGATTTGAAATGATTTAATATATATTAGATTTTAACTTTTATTCTGACTTGATTAATAAAATCTTAGGTGACTTTAAATTAATTCGTTGTGATTACAATAGTGGGCACATACTAACAAGCCCCTTTCTTGATGACTAGGCAACCTGTCCAACACCCTACGAAAACCCTCCAGTTAACATTCAATCCAACTAAAAAGTTCTCCTGGGGCTAAGCCTATACCCTTTTTTTCAAAATATTTTAAAGTCAATATAAAGAAAAGAAAAAGGAATAGCAGCGAAAGTTTATAAAAGAAACCTTTATTAAAAATTTCGGTAACATAACAACTGTTATTTAATAAAACAAAAAATTTTAGGTTTCTAAAAAGCAATTCAAAACACTTCTATCCACTTAACCAACCGCCATTGCTACTTTTTGACTTCAAGTTCATTAAGAAATAATATCAAAGGATCAAACACATTCCTACATTTAGTTAAATAAAAGAACATTCATAAACCACCACATTCTCACAAACCAAGTTCAAGACATATTTACAAAGATGAACTATATGTAGTCAAACATTTACAATTTCTATTGACACAAAATATGTTCAAAGCATGTTTATAATTATTCAATACATGTAAAGCAAATGCACAAGCAAAATTGCCTACACAACCGCACTTGACGAAGGTAGCTACTCAAATGGTAGAGTCCCGGCTATTGAAGTCCCTGAGCATGGACCTGAGAAATTAAAATTTAAAAATAACAAAAAATAAAGGGTGAGCTAAACAAGTTCAGTGAGTGTTATAGTTTCCATTCAAAACCTTTTATACAAGCAGTAACCTCCACAAGGAATAAAAGTAATTTCCTTTTCTTTTCAAGCAATAATCAATGTTCTGACATAACAAATTCATAAAATCAATGCACATGTAAAACAAAATTAAAACAAAATTAAGTTTCTCTTTTGTTTTGTAAGGTAAACAGAGATGGCAATTGATAATTTCATGAACTTTTTCTTTTAAAATTTTCCTTGCTATTTGGTGCCATTAGGTGTAAGGCCATGGAGCTGATTCTATATCGCTTACCCGTACTAGGTTAACCTTTATATACCGATTGTTATGGAGCTGGTTTTACATCAGTTACCCATAACGATGCTAACATTACATATAAGTTGGTGGTTACAGGGATGGTTCTGCATTGCTTACATGTAATAGTGCTAGCACAATATATACTCCATACGTGCAGAGGGTGACTCACAAGATATATTGACAAACACGACACCACTCACAGTTAGTGACAGACATCCCTAAGATACTACCATGAACGTTAGGATGTATTGTGATTGATATAATTATATTTATGAAGACCTAACGACGTACCATAAGCTAAACAACAATCATTGCATGAACTTGCCTCGTTTCATTACCAATTCAAATCATGTTCAAATTTCATATCAATGCTATTTCAAGTCATATACAAATCTCATTCCAATATCATTTTAAATCATATATAAGTTGTATTTCAATGCTAATTAAAATCATATGCAAATCTCATTTTGATGCCAATTCAAATAAGATGAAATTGTGCTTTCAAATCTACAGTTGTAGCAACATTTAGTTGTAACATTTCAATCACATAAAACTAATCATAAACATGCTTTTCATGATAAAGTAGAAACCATTTATCTTCCATGAAATCAGTTTAAAGATAAACTCACAGTTTTGTCGTCTATCGCCAAGCACACTTACGTGTTACCTGCCTCTTCTTGACCAAATTATCTTCTAATCTCTTAGGAAATTAGTGAATACCAATCCTAGGTTAAAATTTCTTCAATTTATACTCCAAATCCACTAAAAAATGACACCTTTCTTCTTCCTCTCCTCCTTGGATGAATTTTCCCTCTTTCTCTCTTCTTTTCTTCCTTTCCTTTTGGTTCTCACAATTTTTTTTTTTGCATGAACGAAGCAAGATATCTTAAGTTTTGCTTTTTATTCTCATTTAATAGATTACATATGTCACCTTCCTATTTTTCATCACTAATGACTCATGAAACACATATCATCATCTCATTGGTCATCTCTAATGATTCATCAATCCATTAACATCATGTAGAAGGACTAAATTTCCCTTCATTAGTATAAAAAGACCAACTTGCCCTTAATGCATTAAATTGACCAATTAACCGAATTAAATCTCGAAAACATTTTACAACTATCTTATTTTTAAGTTGACCATGAAATACTCTAATTAGGTGCCTCAAATTTTTTTGAATGGGTTTAAAATCATTGATACTCATTATTTTCCAAAAAGGGTATTTTTGTCCTAAACTTATGAAATTCCCGAAATTCATTTGATTGGACTTGATTTCGTTCTGATTCAATGTCATTTGACTTTAATATCTATTTTGGGTATTTCCATTATTTTATTTTATTTTTTGAGGTAGGGTCTTCAAAATCCTTATTTAAGTGAGAATACCATTTACTTGGGTTCACTATACATATGAAAATACTATTCACTCAGATTAAAGTTTATAAACAAGTAGAAGGGAAAGTTTGGAGTTTTACACATACAACGCTTAAGAGATTTCATAAACATTTCTTCACATTAAAAAGAGTGGATGGAAGTTATGTGGCTTGAGTTATCCGATGAGTGTATATATGAAGGACTTGACTAGGGGGCCCAAGAGTGGAGGCTCCTTGGAAGCCCCCCTCTCACATGAGGGGAGGGCAATTTTGTAATCTTTTAACCCCTTTCAACACGTAAACTTTGAAATCAAAGACTTACCTGTAAATTTCATAAAAAAATAATTTGAAGAATAATAATTCATTAACATGGTTTAAAAGCATCAAAGAGTATAACAATAGAACTATATAAATTATCCATTATCAATTATTGTTACATGGAATTGAAAATCTCTCCTAAAACTTCTCTACACCTTGATAACAACAATCAAATAAGAAATTAAGAAAATTAATTTCAAACAATATGATATCATCATATATAAACTTAAATAAACTTGGAAGTATGTAAATATAATGTTGTTAAAATATCTTTAATTACTAAGTACACTTCTTTTCGCGTCATACTTTAAAGCACTCTACTTAAGATTGTAATCTTCTTACTCATGGCCTCTCTAGTGGCCTTAAAACAATTAATTCCTTCAAGCTATCATCTATTGAATGAGATATCATCATCCTAACGATTATTAATAACTCTTATCTTTATATGACACCTTCGCACATCTTTATGTCACCTTTTATGAAAGAAATTTTTTTTACTTTAAACTTTATAAAAATTTTAAACATGTATAGATACATGTTCCTTAAATTCAAATAACAAGCAACTTTACTTTATTTATAAGAGTGAGTTAGTTAATGTAATTATGTACCCTTTCCCCCAAACAATAGTGCACTTTTTACTAATCTCTTCAATGTTACACACTTTTTTATTACTATTTTTCTATGTTTTACTCACCTCATAATATATGGAACTGGTTAGTTCTTCTTATACAAGATTATATAAGTAGTTAGTGTGCATTTTTTGAAATTCTTTTTCGATATCAAACTATATGATTAAGAATACACTGCTCTCCATCAACAAGTGCCAAATTATATGCCCCTCCTGATCTTCCCTCTTAGTATTTTTTGGTAATGCTTAATAAAATTTCTTAGAGTTTTATAGGGATGTACGTAGCCATCCGAGTAAGAATTCTTAACCTCACACTTTTATGGTTGAGATTCCAACCCAAAATTGGTTTATAACATAGATTATATCCAACTTCTTATGTTCATCATATAAAAACATTTATAAGTGATTTATTAAGTTAAGCTCAACAACCATTGCATTCCACTTTATCATAAAATCTTTAGTGTTACTAATATCATATATAACATTCATGAAATTGCCTTTAAACTTTCTAAAACTCTTATAGGCACAAATTCCCTTTAAATTTTCTTCAACATATGCCACAAACATAGTTTATTCTTAGCAATTAGAAATACCATCGACGTTACCTATATTCTTGCACCTTTATTATTCATTTCATTTCTTAGTAGTACACAACCAAGTAAAATCAATTCTCCATTATGGTTAACCTTGATGAAAGAGCAAATGAAAGTTAGTATTTGTTAATAAGTTATGTGATATCAAATGTAACCACATCATTAAATTCAACAAAAGCTGCCTAACTCCTGGCATCTACCTATAAAAGTCCCCTAATCTTCGTTTCTTATCATTATGGTTGTTTACAGCCTAATGTAGTTTGGAGATTTTAAAACTTGTAGAATTGTTCCAAATGTCAAGGATTTTCAAAATGGAATCTCTAAAATTTTATAGAAAATTAAAATCTCCATTCCATATTGTGATGAAAATTTGATATGATAAGGTTCCAAGATTTGGTTCTTTTGAGATAATAAATAACATGTCTAAAATAATGGATTATATAACGAAATCAAATATGAATTGTTAAAACCTGAATGTTGATTAGTTTCTATTTTTATGCTATCCTATTGGTATATAGGTCATAGAATTGTAATCTAATAGATATTGTCCTATAAGGAATAAGATTAGTCACCTAACAATTTAAGCTATAGTTTATTTAAAGCACAAAACCAAATAGCAATAACTGAAAGTAAACTAAATTAGAACAATATAATAAATTAATAAACAAGAGTGTAGGAACTTTATAAACCAAAGATTAAAATTAGGAATCTCTTACATCCCCATTTTGTATTCCTCTTACCTTATTGATTCAATAATGTTTGACTTAAGATATTATAATGTTTTAGTCACCCTATCTCAAGGTGTAATTAAGTTTCCCTTGTTGACTAAGTTAGGAATAGATTTGTAATCTCTTAGTCTATCAAAAACTTTCTTAAATACCCAACTAGTTATGAAGCAATCCTATAGGTAATAAATTAATTAATTAAGATCTCTCTTCAACTAATTAATGACCTAATATTTATGGGTCTATTGGAATACCAACGCTTGTTGTGTAGCCCAACACAAATTTTCTAACATATTCTCTCAATTTATTATATGGAGTAAGCATAATAAACGTCACAAACATGTAATCATTGAATCAATAAGATAGAGTTTAACAAAATAGTTCAAGAGTAATTCATACAAGAAATTTAACTACACATAATGTCAATAAGTTTCCACAAATCAGATTCTCCATACAAAAATGTAGAAAAGGAAAGAAAGAATAAAGCTCGATAATCCTCCTTTTATATTCTTGGTATATGAAATCTAAAGAGTGGCTCTTGATGTTTTCCAAGGTTAATGTTGTTTCCTCTTTTGGGTACCCACTAAAAACCTCTTTTCACCCTCTTTGGGTAAGTCCCTCCATAATAAGTGGCAGCTCTAAAGGTTTCCAACCCCTTATGTGTCCAAAAATAGGCTTTTAAGCTTAAAAACGAGTAACTACACGTGTTTTTAGAAAATTTAGGCTCTCACCCTCATTACTTTATACTAGGATATTATGCGATCATGTAGATGCACAATTATGCACTAGAAAGGCGTTAAGACTGATTTTTTTTAGCTTTTCTCCATCTTTCCTCTAGCTACTTCCTACTCATCTAAGCATCCAAATACATTAGCCCAGACTTCAAATGAAAACAAAATCTTTCCCTTCATCATTAAACATCATTAAACTTCAATAAAAACATATAAAAGACATTAGCAAGAATGTAAAAGAGCATACTAAATAAGTTTTAAATGCACAAATAACATTTAAAACACCAAGAAACACTTTAAAAATATAGTCTAAAACACACCTATCAAAATCCCTACACTTAAAACTTTGCTTGTTCCCAAGAAAAACTCATATGCAAAGCAAACAAAACACATAAGTCATACGAAATGAAACAATGAATGATAGCTTAAATGTAACAATAGCAAGAAATTTTATAGAACTGGCTTGGCCAAGAACATCAATCATTCAAAGAGATCCAAAATATTCACTTATTTCATTCACATTATGAGCGTCTTTGAATTGAATATGCACTTTTATTAGAACATTATTATCCTATTCTCACATCCATGGCATTTGTAAGCATGCACCATGTTCAAATTATCAAGTGGAAGGAATCCCCAACAAAAAATCACACTATTCCTTCTTTTATATCGAATCGGTCATAACAAAATAGAAAAAATAATAAAATAGAAAATAAAACTAGAAAATAGAACAAATGAGAAAAACAAATACTAAAGCGCCTTTTAGTAAGATCAATGTAGTTGTATGTAAACGTAGGGCAATAGTATGATGAACCAAAAAGTCGTTAGGCCATATTGTTAAGAATAATGAATTATTATTTTCATTAATAGCATTTAACCAATTGGGCAACCATATGCTTCGGCCTGCATTAAAAGTTGTACTATTCGTTAAAGATAAAAGTACATCGAACCTATAGGAAGTTTTACCTCCGTGGTAAAGTAGTCGGCTGTTAACTGACTGGTTGTAGGTTCAAATTCTACTTAGGGAGATTTGATTCTTAAGAGTAGATAACCCGTTCCCTGTGTGCAATGACGCAAATAAAGAAAAGAATTCATTCAATTTAAATAAAAACTCACTATCTCTACTATCACTATAGTAATATTCTAACTATATACTGCAATATACTACAATACTATAAACAATAATATTATATATATTATAAAATATAAAATATAAAATAATTAATAATAGATATTATATAATAAATATGTATAATAATATTAATAATTAATAATAATATCTAATAAAAATAAAAATAGTAATGCCTCCAATTCTTATTGTTTTGATTTGAGACCTCGGGAGTTATTTATTTCGATTGTTATTCGTCTTCCTGTAATAGCGATTAGTATTTATGCAGATTTCGTGCCCACATTATCTGATAACAAGGTCGAAGCTATTCTATCTAATTATTTTTATAGGTAATTTTTTGAATTTTATAGGTAATTATAAAACAAAAAATAAAAAATAATCCTATATTTAAAAAATTTTTAAAATGTAAATCGTTATACAATAAAAGAACTTCTTTTTCTTTCTTTTGTTCAAATTTAAGTTAAAAAAGAAAAAAAAGAATTTGAACAAAAGATGTTTTGTCAAAAGTTTGTTATATATGTCAAATGTCAAAGCTCGTATATATATGTGTTATGTTGTCCTATGCTTTTATTCATCAGACTCTTGTTTCAATTCAATTATATGTCATGTAAATGGACCATAACTATGTAACTCTATTCCTAATAAATTAACTCCAAAATAGCATATCCAAATTATAAGAAAGCCGATAGAGGTGACAATTGCAAAATTGAAATCATTCCAATTTTTTTTTGTTTTTGTACGAGTATGATAATAAATCGTGAATATGATCAAAGTAATAACTACCCAAGTTTCTTTTGGGTCCCAATTCCAATAGGATCCCCATGTTTCATTAGCCTAGATTGCTCCCAAAAGAAGACCTACGGTTAAAAAGATAAACCATATACTAAGAGTACGATAACTCTATTGGTCTAATTGTTGAATCAACTAAAACCTATAATAATTCCAAAAAAAAAAGAGAGGAAGTATTGCTTAAAACATTGCTTATTTCCATCATATGTTGGATCTCACCAAAGGAAAATGAATAATTTTCCTGAATTTAGAGAGGTGAAAGCTCTCTGAAGCAACAGATCAAAACATGCCCTAAAATGCAATCTAGTGTGATTTTGTTTTTTGATCCAATAAAATAACTTTTTTGTTTATGATTTGAAACTATGTTGAATTTTCATGCTCTTTATTGGCATTGACATTCCCTTTTTTTACAATTGGATGCTTCTTCCTGTCCTGTTGTAAAACATTTGCAAAGCTCCCTCTACTCCCATCACGACCTATAATTGAGGGGAGGCGGTCTTTAACTCTTAAGCTACTTTCATATGGCTTAATTTCAAAGATACTTTAAGTAAAATAAAAAACCCATAACGTATTTTTTTATTCTTTTGCTTCATATTTGAGCATTTAAGTTAAATTTGCTTATTGGGAATATAATATGAATCAGAAGCGAATCTCTTAGAACCAATAAGAACTCGACTAGCAAATGGTGGGTCCCACGCGAGACCCACGTGTTTTTAAAAATAAAAGGATCGTTTGGTCCTTTTGTTTCTTCCTGTTTTGGTCTTTATGTGAGGATAGAATTGTCAATTCATATTATTTTAATGTTCATTTACGTTTTTGTCCTTAATTTATTTAAATATTTACATTTCTACTTCTATTAGATTATATATTTTTACCCTCAATTTTATTTACATAATTACATTTTTTTTATCCCTGTTGTATTTTATATTTCTACTCTTAAATTTATGAAATAACCAAAAATACCTTCATTTCTTAATAAAAATTTTCAAAAAATGTATCGAGACCCACCAGTGACTACGAGGCTGTGACTATGTAGTTTAGTTCAATCAATAATTTCTTTAACTTTTTTTTTCAAATGATTGTACATAGATAGAAACAAAAGAAAAAATTGTGTGACACAATGGATTTGACAATAATAAAAAGGAAATTTCTTATATAATCTCATAGTTTTTGACTTGGGAGCACGTCAATTTTAAAACATATTCATCAAAATTAATATATATATGTCAGATTTGGAGTTTGTACCACCAAAGTAACAAAAATTAAAATGAAAGAAGAAAATAAAGTAGATAAGATAATTAATAATTATTTCACTTAATTGGGCCACCTATATATTCCTATTGCATATAGTAAGGCAAAATTTTATAAAAATGCAAATAATCAAATTTAATTAAAAGGGGATGATATATATATAATATAAAGATAATAATTATTCAATAATAATGTTAAATTGTATCACGTTAATTTAATATCTTTCTTGAAGAGTAAAAAGGATTTTACTTATTAATAATGTCATAAACATTCATCATCTTACTAATTAAAATTCATTTTTAGATCATATATATAATTTATAGTGTTTAACAACTCCAATAAAAGAGAATGAAATAAAAAATGAATTACTATAATAAACAATTGTAGTTGGAAGAAGTAGCCATCTAGACTCTTTTAGCTTCTAAACTACAAATGAATTGCCCAACAAGCAAAACTAATAAGTACCAATAAGACACTCTATCTCATATACCACAAAGTAAAATATAGAGGGGTTCTTTATTTTAGCAAAAAATAGATAAATTGACTTTAAATTAATTTATATGCATGAAATATACATTTATACATTTTTTAGTTAAAGTGGAATCCTCGTATAGAGTTATATAGAACCATAATACCTCACGTAACGTACGTGAGACCAGAAGAAGAGTTAGATTATGTTCGGTAGCGGCGGTGGCGGTGGCAGGGGCATAAGAGGTGGCGGAGGAAACACCATTTTGAGGGTGGTTGGTCGGAGGGTGGCCAGAGCTGGTGTCACCAACTTACAGGAAGAACCTATATCTTCTTCAAACTGTGTTGCTACGACTACTTCACCGAGGTCTACACACAAGCCAAGTTCCAACAACCATAATCTCAGTCTATTTCATGGTTCTGATTCTGGGTCGTCGTTGTTTTCTGCATCTGGGGCAGCTGTGCATGGATATTCAAGTGGACCAAACTCCAGTTGCTGGCCTTGTGTTGGTTGTGGTGGTGGTTCTTGCTCTGATGAATATGAATGGATTTCGGAGTATGGGAATGGAGAGGAGATTGGAGATGGGTTGGTTGATGATTTTCTTCTGGGACCTGTTCCTTCTACAGATGAGGTTCATAACGCTGTTTCTGCTCTTCAAATGTAAGGAATTTCAATCGCTTGAATAGAGTTTTCTTCATTTCTTCTTTGTGTTTTCTGATATAATATTGGCTCTAATCATCCCAAGCCAGCTAGATAATTCCATAGCTCTTCAACTTGACAACTGCTTAAGTGTTTAAATTCATTGTTACAGGGTCATAAGGGACAGTTATGCTAATGACGTGGAGAAGGATGCAGAAGATCGAAACTCAATTGTGACTGGATCACTGCGTCGAGCTTCTTCTGCAGATTCAGAGTTAGATTGGACAGAGCCCTCGATCCATCTATGCAATTCAGGGGCACTGAATCCTTATGGACCGAGTCGAGTTTATGATGCCTTCCATATGTTACAGACTGATCCATTTGTTCAGGTTCCTTATTATGTTGATAGTTGCAAATGAAACTTTATATTGTTTCTAATATGTCAGACGTAGCCATTATAATTCCTTGGTTCCGTAAGTTTATATTTGTTACCTGAAGTTGAAACCATTTTGTTGCAGCAAATGGTGATTTCACTGTCTTCTGATAAGGCTGTCTGGGATGCCATTCTGACCAATGAGGAGGTTCGAGTACTGCGAAAGGCCTGCCATGCAGGTCAGTGAAATTTCTTTAGTATTCATAACAGTAACAGAAGCTTTTTGCGCATATAATTACCTTCAGGATGATGCTATTTCCAATGACCAACTTCCATCTGAAACCAGATGAAGCTGTTCGATCAAATTCTGAAACTTCAAATGATGAGGAATCCAATCCTGCTATGAGTGTGATTGAGTGGATATTTGCGAAAGCAAAGGGCAGAGTGATGGGGGTGGCAGAGAAGATACTGCAGCTGGTGAACCAGTTGTTTAAGCCAAAAGATGAGAAGGTGACTGAAAGAACCATTGATCCATTTGAGGAAAAGCTTAGATCATCCTTCTTGCTTTGTGTAGTGGTCCTTCTGATTGTGGTGGTGAATCGAGCACAAGGGGCTTAGACCATAATTCGACGACATGACATGATAATCAATATCTTTCACGTATTCTTACAGTCTTCAGCTTATGAAACTTTTACGTCTCATTGTTGAAATTTGATGTCAGTTGAACTCTAGCTAATCCAAATTGTCGATGATCACGTGAAATTCCCATTTTATAATTCGCATGTAATTTTCTCCTTCATAAAATAACACTAGTACATTTTACTAGATTTGGTTTTTTTAAATGAAGTAAATATTTAATTTAAATAAATTATTTTACTTGAATAGCCACTCTTATCTCATTTACACTTGAAAAGAACAAAAAGATAGAAAAACATTTTAATTAATTGCACTTGTGTAAGAAATCATCTTTTTTTAACTTTTGATGCATGATAGTTAAATTTTAATTTTAAGTTGAATTCTTTACAAAAATAGTAAATAAATACATTTTAGATTTTTTTTCATATAATTGAGACCAATAATCATTATAAGAGAGCCACCAAAAATTTACTATCATATGAAAAATAACACTTGGACATTAGTTTAAAACCAATAGTTTATTATATTATTATTTAATACTCTATTCCAGAATCATCAGTTTTCATCAGTTTTCACCGTTTTCCGAAATGCTTTTGGATCTGCTAATAAAAGGATGTTGATAAAACCAGGGGCTTTTCTTATATGCAAGGAAAATTAGACTCATGTAATAGAAGAAAGGTTTCATATTCCGTAACAAAATAGAAAACAGAATTTATTGATTGGTAGAGTAAAACATCTCTTTCTTTCATATTTTGGATATATAACAATGTGTTACTGTAAAAACACAGAAAAATTGAAATCTTAGATCAAAACACTCTATACAAATAATATAAATTGTCTAAACAATAATTCTGAACAAAATTATTAATCATTATATCAAAATTTTTAATTGATCATAAGTAATATGAATAGTCTAAACAAGTACTCTTTTTAAAAAGTAAAAAAAAAAAAGAATTAATAATGAGAATATTACAAGAATAGAGTCGTAACTCATTT
>JAOXYD010000136.1:19954730-19974018 GCA_028565735.1 Pinacopodium congolense
TTAAAAATAAACATAACACTAAAGAATACTTTGTTGAATAAATCAACAACTTCATATATTAATACATGTATTTATTAGATAAATAGATATTAATGCCTTATATATTATCATGTTCAAATGTAAAGATGTGATAATATAGTAATATATGCATGTATTTTTCAAAAATAAAATAATGCATTAAGCCAATGCAATTTTTAAAAAATGCATAAATGTCCATTATGTACTGCACATGGATATTTTAAGAGGTGTTGAAAAAGCATTCGATCGATCGATACAATTTATTGGTCGACCGATTTTTTGGTTGATCGATACACTTATATTTCTTTTATCGGTTGACTGATAGTTTTATTATTTGCACATCGACTCTCATTATTTTACTACTTGCTCAATATCATTCGGTATGGCCCTGTATTACTGGTACGGACTGCTATACTATTTGGTATGGTACGAGATCCAGTCTTTACTGTCGATACGTACCAGTATTCATTATACTAGCAATGAGGCTTAGAAAATGTTGGATCATCTACTCATTGTCTATTCTTATTCTCAATCCCTCTAGGGCTCCTTGCTAGCTCTCTTTAGCAGTCTGAGTCTCTACTCTTCCTAGGCAGAGTACTTTACCTAGTGCTTACATAGGAGATTTAAGACTAAAGGTGATAGGAAGCTATTTTATTTAATCATAGGAATTACGGTTTACTCATTTTGGATAGAAAGAAACCGGAGATTGCAAGGACAAGGCGAACATCAGTGACAGACTTGACCCAAATGATGCTATCCAAAATTCGAGAGTTATCCCTTTTAAAGGGGCTTGAGGGTGATCTTTCCAAGGATTTAGTACCAGCGTGGCACCTCTAGATCTTCTCGACTTGGGTTGTTGTCCCTTGACCTTTGTATGTTTGATTAGCTTGTTTTCTGTCTTGTTAGTGTACCGATCCTTTTAGGACCTTGAGCTTTTGTGCCCTCTTTTGGGTTGCGTCTTGTATTAACTCTTGCTTTTGTTCTTCATTAATTATATCTCAAGTTTTTTAAAAAAATTATAAAAAACAAACTGAAAAGAAAAATCTATTTGATTTTATCATACTATTATATGTTAATATTAAATTAAAATTTGAATTTATTTCTTAAAGATATCAAATTGTATTCTTAATTAAATTGTATTCTTAAATTAATTAATTGCCATTATTATTAGAAATTAAAAGATATGAATATCTAATATAATTAAAGAAAATTTTCATTAATTTTTATATAATAAGAATCCAATTTAATATAAAAAATATATTGATTCATTCTAATCTCGTTATAAAGCTGAAAATGGAGATTATCAAGACATGAGAAGCAATCGATAAATGGAAGAAAAGGAGAAACAAAAAGACAAAAAAATTTCGTTTCTTTAAGTTTTATAAACTAGTTTAATAAAATTGAGTTGTAAAACTCTTTCCTCTTTCATTTTGTTTCCGTTTTTTTTTGTTTTTGTAAATAAAAAAGTAAAACACAACAAAACAGGATTTGTGACCATGTTTTTTAATTAAAAAACCAAAATTAAAAACCAAAAAAATAAGTAATATTAACATGCCTTGATATTCATCAAATGAACCTCAAATTCCACTGTATATAGTTTATCGGATGCATGCTTATATTAAAAAATATATTCCTTTGAATCTTTGCGCAAATATGATTCTTTTATAAAAAATTAAAGGATGAAACTAATACATTAATATATATACATATATACATTATACTATTATATTATATAATAATATATATTATTATTAAATGGACTGGCCATGTAATAGATCCCCAAATTAAAATAAGTAATGTGTATATAAATCAATAAAAATGAAAATTAATAGTTATTTTAAAAAGTGGATAGAAAACAGAATGATAATTAACCCTATATAGAAGGAATGATTGTTGTAAAATTACCTATAGTTTATTTGTTAAACATTGCTAATACAAATGAGAATATTTATTAAATAACTTCTAATATAGTTGGATTCACAAAAAATGATTACATATTATAACAAATGTATAACTTTAACATAATGTTGATATTTAACAAATATATTCTAAATTTGATATGCTTGTACTTTATATATTTCAATATTTAATCAACTTCAAAAAATGTATACTTCTAGGTACATATATGTGAAAATAATGGTAATAGTTTTTGAAGTATATGAATATATTATTTGAAGCTGAATTCACTTATTACAAATACATTATTTTTATTTTTGTTTTTATGGCCCAATTATTGTAATAAAATATTAATATGTTACAAGTTTGAAGTATAATTCACTTTTTACCGCATGCATATAAAGAACACTTATAATAACCTTTTTCATATTAAAAATGAAGTAAGAAATTTAAAATTTAGGATTTAATTAAATTAAATTTGAATTAGTTTGCAAAAAATTGAAATAATTTTATGAAACTAATTTCATTGGTGATTACGATTAGTATAATATAAATAAAATCATATATACTAAATAAAAGTATCATCTAATTAAAAATTGTATCATTAATTATATTAACAATGATAAAATTATAAGCATATAATAAATATTTGCATTTTGATTGCATAATGTTGCCGTGAATTTATTGTTATAAAAATGAAGTTAAGTTCCGAAAATTCTTGATGGATGAGTGAATTATTAATTGTCTTCTTTTTATGAAAAAATAGACCAAAATTGAATGCAAGATGTTACGGTGTGATAATTCAGTTGACTGAGATACGAGGTTCAGATAGAAAGACTTGGAATCTTTTAGAAGACTCTACACACATTTAGACCCATAATTAGCTCATTGATTGGTGGAACAATTAATGGTGGTAGGTGGGGGGTAGGTGGTAGAACATTCTAGAGATTCATTGTAGTCGTTAGATCAAATAAATCTTAACCATCCATTTGGGAGGTGGAGGGCTATATAAGGGGTAAGGTTCTTCACTTGTATCATATCTCATTCCTCTCATTGTATTCTCTCTTTAAGTGTATATCTTTCTTTGATTGAAGTAATAAAGAGAGCTCTCTAAGTTCTCCAAGCTACTTGTGTTTTTTACCATCTTTCTTATTATATTGCTTCCGCCAAGTGTTCGATCAAAGTACTTTTAAAAAGTACTTGTGAGAGGTTGAACTAGCATTCAAGTCGAGGTAGGCAATCTTAAATTGTGGAGTTTGCTAGTGCCGCACGGATCTGCAGTAGGAAAAGTCCAAGCCCGTGACAATTGGTATCAGAATCAAGTGCAAAAGGAAGCATAGATACCAAGCAAGTTGGTATCAAAGCCAAGCATTGGTGAGAGTGCTAAGCGGTTCGAAACAAGTAAGTCATTCACTTAAACTTTACTTGTGTTGCTTGAAAGATGGCCGGTGCAGGAAGTGAAACTACCCATATTGATGGAGCTGCCAAGCAAGTTACTCGTGGGAGATCTAAGTCAAGGGAGGCCTTGGTAGACATTAATGGTAGGCTAGTAAGAGCTGAGCTTGTCATAGCCGAGGGGCAAGAGAAGTTCGAAGAGCATGAACATCGCATTGAGGAACTTGAAAATGAACGTAAAAAAGTTCGTGAGGAGATGCAAGGTACATTTAACCAAGCCTTTTCAAAATGTCTAGACTAAGTGGAGGCCTTGAAAGGAGTCATGTAATCGGAGTTTGCGGTCATGAAGGAGGAGCTCGAGAAGGTTTCCAATGAGTTGAAGGAGACTAAGGATAAGCTCGTGATTTGCAAGAAGGCAATTGCTCAAGGGAGAAGTGTTGCCGTCTCGACGGTGGTCACCAATCCTTCAAGGATAGATATTTCGAAGCCCAAGATGTTCAAGGGGAAAAGGAATGCGAAGGAGGTGGAAAATTTCCTGTAGAGCTTGGAGTGATATTTTAAGGCACTTGGTATTGTGGAGGATATCGATATGATCAATTGTGCCACACTCTTCCTCAAAAACACTGCGATGATATGATGAAAGAGGAGATACGAGGATATTGAGAGAGGAACATGCACTATCAATATATGAGCCTAGTTCAAGAGGGAACTCAAGAGACAGTTCTATCATGAGAATGTCAAGGAGGAGGCGAGTACCAAGCTGAGGGGCCTCTACCAAAATGGAAGTATAAGGGACTACGTGAAGGAGTTCTCCGAAGTGTTCTTGGAGATCCCGGACTATTCTTACAAGGAGGTCTTGTTTACATTCAAGGATGGTCTCCAAAATTGGGTAAAAATAGAAATACAACGCCATGGAGCATAAGACCTTACTAGTGCCATCACCATTGTCGAATTCCTCATCGAATTTCGAAAGACCAAGAAGCCTAAATCCCACAAAGATGAAGGCAACAAGGAGAAGAGTGGGGGAGACTATCTGGATGGCAAAGGAAAATTTCACAAACATGGTAAGCATAAGAAGGGTAAGAGCACCGAGGGAGACCAATGTAAGGAAAAGTCCCAACATAAATGTTTTCTTTGTATAGTCCTCATAGGATAAGAGATTACCTGAAGAAGAATAAGCACTCTGCAATATTCGAGGACAAGGTAGAGACAACCCAACCCGAAGAGAAGAGGATATGTTCCTTAAAACTCCTTAATGTCATCAAAAAGATTCCCAAATCCGAGAAGAATGATCGTTTGTTCGTGGAGGTCAAAGTAGGAGGCCAAGTGGTGAAAGCATTGGTGGACACGGGAACTACCAACAACTTCATTCATGTTGACGAAGAAAACCAACTAGGCATCAAATATTGTGGCGAGGAAGGGTGAATCAAGGATATGAACTCCACACCTACTTTCATATATGAGAATGCTCGAAATGTGAAGGTATGCCTTGGTGATTGGTGTGGTTTCATTAACCTTACGGTTGTTTCGTTGGATGATTATCTATTAGTGCTCGACATGGAGTTCTTCGATAGTATGATGGTGATGCCAATCCCATTTGTCGATACCTTGTGCATCTTAAAAAAAGGCAAGACGAGTATGGTCAAGCTATCAAGGGAGATGAGTCAAGCCATGCGTGTTTTGGCTATCCAATAATTCGAGGGAAAGCCATCCGGCATACTGAAACTTCCATCAAGGGGGAAGGTGGATCGTGATAGTATGGTGCGAGACAAGGTACCTCCGGAGTTTAATGAAACTAGGAAGCAGCCGAAGGAGTCGATGGGCGAAGACTCTAAGTTCGTGGAGAAGGCGAACTTAGTGGCATGGAGCCACATCCTCAACCGACCGAAAATCACATGGAAGCAAGCAATTTGACTAGCTTTTATGGCATCATGCGACTTGGTGTTGAAGCTAAAGCTGAAAGGAGCAACTGATGGGAAGGATGCTCGAGGGAAGTCAACTTTAGGAGCTATCACAAGTCTGAGAAATCCTTTGGCAAATTTCTTCAAGGAGAAGAAGGAGTTAAGCCCACAAGCCATGAGTTTGAGAGAATTGGCAAGTCGAGAGAGAACATGCCGATTCGAATATAAAGGTGGGACTACCGAAGGCACGCAACCATTCGGACCAAGAAAGCAATGATTGAGGAAGAAGAACATAGAGTAGTACAACGGATGTACGAGATCGAAGCAACGAGGGCATTGCCAGATTGAGTGGAAGAGGATGTCACGGTATGACAATTCAATCGACCGAGATGCGAGGTTCAGACAGATAGACTCAGAATCTTCTAGAAGACTCTACACACATTTAGACCCACAATTAGCTTTTTGATTGGTGGAGTAATTAATGGTGGTAGGTGGGGGTTGGTGGTAGAACATTCTAAAGATTCATTGTAACCGTTATATCAAATAAATCCTAACTATCTATTTGGGAGGTGGAGGGCTATATAAGGAGTAAGAGTCTTTACTTGTATCATATCTTATTCCTTTCATTGTATTATCTCTCTAAGTGTATAATTTTCTTTGATTGAAGTAATAAAGATAATTCTCCAAAATTTTTAAAATACTTGTTTTCTTTGTCATCTTTTTTATTATATTACTTCCGTAAAATGTTTGATTAAAGTATTTCTAAAAAATAATTGTAAAAAGTTAAACTAATATTTAAATCGAAGTAAGCGATTCTAAATTATAAAGTTTGTTAGTGGCATACGAATCTTAAATAAGAAAAGTATGAATTACAAAGAGAAAACGCTTGTGAACGCCATTTATACAGAAGCGGCTTAAACTTCGAAGTGTGTCAAGTACACTGTACATGTAAACGGAGCACTAACGGAGACAGTTGCAATGATAGCACATCACCTGGAGTACTCGCGATTATTAAGGATCATAAGAAATATTTGGCAAATTTTGGAATTGTGATTAATAAAATTATATCTGAAAAAATATAATTTTATTTATGTAATTTTTTTTCTTTTACCTGGGTCATAGACTCATAATGTCCTGGACCCATAATTTTCTGTTGAAACTTCTTCGCTTGGGTCTTCTTAAATCAACCAAGCTATCCTTATTCATTAAAAAAAAAAAGGAAGTGGAAAAGCCTTATCCAAATCATGTAGTGCATAAAATTTGGTGGTAAAACCTCAGAAATTCTCGAAATTTCAAGAAAGTTGGCAGAATCTCGAATTAGCTAGCAGAAACCTTGCGAGTAGAAATAGCACAAACACAATTGTTATCCAGACCTCATCTTCCTTTTATTGAATCACCAGAAATGGGGTATAAGATGCTCAAACCTTTCTCTCCAAGCACAACAGCTCTCTTCTCTACTACTAGAACCTCTCTTTCAAGACTTGTTCTTCCTTTCCACTCTGTTCCCAACTCCTTGGACGAAGCCAAGTTCACGTCTTTATCAAAGAAATCAGTTTCTGGGCCCATTTCTTTTTCTGGGTTTGGCGGCTTTTTGTTGCAGGATAAGCGTAAATTCCGTGGTGGGGTGGTGGCCATGGCTAGTTCTACAGGGTCGTCGGTCCAGAAGTCGGAGGAAGAGTGGCGCGCCATTTTGTCTCCTGAGCAGTTTTGGATTCTCAGGCAAAAAGGCACCGAGTAAGTTTATTTATTCATTCGTCTCTGATCATTTATGTTGAGTGCCTGTGAGTGGATGCTTTTCTTTCTATCTGTTTTTATTCTATTTTTTATTTTTTGCGAGGACGTCTTCTTTAATCCTTGTAATTTGTTTGGAGAAGTGCTGAAATGGGGTTGTTTCAGTTTAGTTCTGATGTTTTAACAAACTGCAATGACTAGAAGTCTACATAATTTAGCTTTTGAATTATGTTAATCTTTCTGGAAAAAGAAGGCAACTGTAGAAAAACTTTGTTTATCGCATCTAGGCTGCTACGAGTTACTTATTTGGATCATATGAGATTTAAGGTTTAGTAGGAAGGATTTCAGGGAGAAGGATCCCATGTTTTGAAATATTGAAGGAGCTTTCCTGTTTTGGTGCCTATATTTTTTATGGTGCAGGATACATTACGCTATGACTAGAACTAGCTGGCTTCGATAGAGTCCTTTAATGGGAGGAGGTTATTGCAGGAAAGATGGCTTCTTTATTTGCTGCAATGGCTGCTATAGGCAATAGAGTGACGATTAGAAGAGTAACATGAAAAATTTAAGACTATGAAGCATGCTCCAAATGTAAAAACTACTGAATGGAGAGGTCTGGGCTAATCTGAGTTGTTAATTTGTAAGCTGCATTTGAATGATGAGCATCAATTAAGAACGCTATGCAGATGTGCAAGTGGGGAACCTGTTACGTCTAGCAATTCACGGGCATAAACAATGTTCTCCAATGTGGTTGGTAGTGCTGAAAGAATGTTTCATGCTATATTTGGGTGAGTAACTCATTGGGACACAGCTCAGGATCGAGTTTGTATTGGCTGTTAGAAAATTTAAAGGTTCGTCTTTTTGCCGCCTTGGATTCCTAAAGGGTTCATTGGATGACTGAAGACATACATACAGTGACAACTGTTATATGGTTGAGTGAATCTTTGTCAACTAGATTAGACTGCTTCAGCCACTGTTTTATGTATGTCCTCACATTATTTGGTGCTTTGCAGGTACCCTGGCACTGGGGAATATGACAAGTTCTTTGAAGAGGGTGTCTACAATTGTGTAGGATGTGGTACTCCTCTCTATAAGTCAACAGCCAAATTTAATTCAGGCTGTGGTTGGCCAGCTTTCTTTGAGGGTCTACCCGGAGCCATAAACTGCAGCGTGAGTCTTTTCCTTTATATTTGTTTGCTTTTGTGCTTTAGTAGTTATGAACTCCTTAGCAACTTCTTTTTGACAAATTTTGACAAGATTGAGGATTTGTTGTTAGCCGGACCCTGATGGCAGAAGGATTGAAATTACTTGTGCGGCTTGTGGCGGGCACCTGGGTCATGTATTTAAAGGTGAAGGGTTTCCAACACCCACGGACGAACGCCATTGTGTCAATAGCATAGCTCTCAAATTTACTCCTGCTAATTCTTCCCAGTGAAAGTCTTACTTTAACAAGTCAACTTAGTCTTCAGGAGATGGGAGCCCTTTGTATCAAAGATTTATACTATTGCATCAAAATAAAAGTTTGTTACATTGAGTTGGGTTCAGTTCAGTTATCCTTATTCCTATTGAACTGTGCCAGTAGTTTCATTGCTTGTATATAAGCATTAAGATATTGGAATAATTACACAAGAATTGCTCGTACTTTGGAGATTAAAATGTATCTATAACAAGAGCTATTATAGCCTCAATACGTCACCAGCTTCACAACTGAGGTAGATCCATAGACATTGCCACTCTCTTTATCACCAATTTGAAGTAAGCAGGTCAAATGGTGTGGTCACAGTGCCAGCAACTGGTGTAATTTTGGTATATTCATTTGCACGAGAGAAATAGAGTTGTTATCGATGAAGGGGTCCTGTATATATGTGGCAGGTAAAGCTTGGAGTCACCTGAGACTGCATTTAACTGAAAAAAACAATATTAATGTCAAAGGACTAATTATTCGCGACGGTTTAATCGAATTAATGGAAAATCTCATTGCAACGTGCGGGAATGCCTTCCAAGTTTCAACTTTTGATTACATCTACGAGTTCCGCGTTGCTTGCTTAAGTGGTCGAGAATACAAACGCTAGACTGGGCCCATGACACGCATTCGGGGTTGTCCGTGGTGCAAATTTTCTAACGACCAGAAAAAAAAAAAAAGCATGAAAATATCCTAAACGTACAAAATCATCATTCGTCATGATAATCACAGTCAGCACCTCCTATCCGCCAGGTAGATATTCAGAGGTCAGCTTCTTTAGTTCCTTCAAAATTAAAGAATCTAACAATCCGACAAATCGTGTTAGACTTAGAGGCAATGTTAACGTTTCCATTTCCTCCGCCACAAAGGGGAAAAAAGTTGTTTCTTTTCCTTTCTCATCTTCAGTGAATACAGGAACTTGAACGTGTGGTCACTTGTTGGCCTCTTCTTGTATCGCCGGAGCACACTTAAGGAGATAAGCCAGTGCTGGGAATTCTCTGTCTCTTTTTTTATTTGCCCGTCTGTTAAAAATCTTGACGTGCTTGTCGGTGACCAAGCAAATGCACTTGAAGTTCTCTTACGCATATTTCCTCAGTTTGCGTTAGTAGAGCCATTTTACCATGTTGGAGTCAATGGCCTGTTGCTGCAGTCCCAAAGTAATTTTCTTTACAGTTAGCTTGATTATCCCGTGTTCACTTTTTCGGTCAAATATTTTAGATTGGATTACCTTTGACAATTAAAGCTCTTCTTAGAGAAACGAAATTCCATATTTGCTTGCAGTTTGTTGTAAACAAAGGATGTAATTTAGCAGTCCAAAGTGGTGAACTTTGGTTCTTCATTCTACCTTGCCATGTTTCTATTGGGATGAAATTGCTGGCACCTGGTGATAACCTCTTCTATTAACATGTCAGATGGTGGAAAGTTTATTAAACTTTTATAAAATCAGAAGGTTACCTTTATAACTGTTATTAAATCAGATAGTTCCCTTTTTAGAGGCGCTCCTTTAGTTGAATAGATGTTTCCCATTTGCAAAGTGTCTCTGGAATTTGATGGTTTCAATGCAACGATTATCTTTCATATATTTGCCAACAATATTTCCCATTTGCAAAGTGTCTCTGGAATTTGATGGTTTCAATGCAATGATTATCTTTCATTTATCTGCCAACTTACAGGGAAATGTCATCATCAAAAAAGGAAGAGTGGCCAGAGCATGGTCTAAATATCTATCTAGTCTTTCTGTGCAGTATATGTGTAGTCCAGATTCCCTAAAGCACACCATGCATATCACATCATGTGCTGCGAGTTACAGAATAAGTAGTTGCTGTTTTGTTTCTCAGTATGTCTTTGAAAGCTCACCTTTATTAACTTCTTCAATGTCTGCTTCGAGAGGACTTTATTTCTTCAAGCATGGATTGGGCCATGGGGACAGATGTCGATTGCGAGCAGCACTTGATGTTGCTACTGCAGTAGATGTTATCAACGATTTAGGAATGGATACTTTGACATTTTTAGCCGTGACTGTGGTGGTTGTCCCTATGTTCAAGATTGTTAGAGCTAGCCCTGTAAGGAAACTATGTGCATTTTTCTTTTCATGTTCAACTCATCCAAATCTTGTAATAAACATATATGTTTTCTCGTATACTTATAACTTTGTAGGTCTTGCTTATTTATGGTCCTGCACCTCAAGTCGTAACTTTATTGTGCTCGTTGATTTCAGATACTTGGTTTCTTCTTTGCTGGAATTGTACTTAATCAATTAGGCCTCATCAGAAATCTTACTGATGTTAAAGTTCTGTCAGAATGGGGAATACTTTTTTTGGTATGGATTGTCTCTTAATCATATTTTACCGTGTGCTACTGCTTATTTATAGGCACTGCCAATCTTCTCTTAATAGAATCAAATTTCGTGATTTTGATTATTACTGCTGCTATTTATTTTCATTTAAAATTTTCACAAAATTGGTTGTAATTAAACAAAATGGCATAACAGCTGTACCTTGCATTCCTGATGCTGTTATCAGATCTACCTGAAGCATTTGAAGGCCATTACCCGTGGCCTTTTGGTCCTGTTATGGGTTTAAATAACTTCGTTTTTGTATCTCTCGCTGGAGGGGGAGGGGGGTTCGGAAGAATTTGTCTCATATTTATTTCTTCCCAATTTCTTTGAAGAGGGGGTATGGAGAACCCATGTCTTACACTAACATGAGTTGTTGCTGTGAATGGCAAGAAGACTTGTTTAGATAATAACTAAATGTGTTAATATTAGGTAAATCTGTTGTAAAAATCTTTAATCCGTACTGCTCTTGACTTCCATCCCCCTTCCTAAGTTTATTTTAGAGGCATTATAGAGCGGAAGACAAAGCATTCATTCTGTAATCATGCACATTCTGTTTTAGCTGTTCGAGATGGGTTTGGAGCTTTCACTTGCACGGCTAAAAGCTCTTGCAAAATTCGCCTTTGGTATGGGATTGACTCAGGTAAAGCCACAAAGGAAATAAAAAAAGGGAAGCATTTATATGCAAGGTGTTTGATGTATCTCGTACCTATAGTTATTCACTGTTTCCCCACGCTTTTGAAGGTTGTGTTATCAACTCTTGCTTTCACAGCATTTGAACTTCCACCTAATGGAGCTATTGGGACAAAAATCTTGGAGTTCCTTTTTCACTCTAGGCCTGATTTGGTGAGTCTTCTATCATCTAGAAAACCTTGCTCCTTGCTAAGTGTAGCACATTCTAATAACTTGAAATTTGGAATAGGTGTCAAATGAAATTTGTCTCACCATTCATATGTTTGATCTTGGCGTTGAAAACCTAGTGAAAAAGATTAGGTTCCACTTCTACATAGAACTGAAACTGTATGGATATCTGCTGTAAATGAACTTCAGGTCAACATTAGAAGCATTGATGAGGCTGTTGTCATTGGTGCTGCTCTATCACTGTCTTCTTCAGCTTTTGTTCTGCAGGTATTTGGATCTTCGACATTGGACACATGTTTTGCATTTGATATAAGAAAATATCCTTGTCTGCGATTGGCATTTTGGTTGCTGCCAATGGATTGTAACTAGATTCAATTTTAGATTAGAAAATTTGGAGTTATGAGTGTGATTTAATTTCCATTATTTGTGATAAGTGAATGAGTAAAAGAAGATGAAATAGGAAAGAGGACCAAAAAGATATGATGGATAGGAGAGCTAGGTGCTAATGGTGAAGCAAAGTCTTCTCTTGTAAATTTTCCTTCATCACTTCTTTAAGGGCAAACCTAACTGGGAACAACAGGGGTTGGCAATTCTGTCAGGTTTTTCAACAAAATGCTTTAATGCAGAAATGGATATGTTTACTATTAACTTGTTATTTTAGTTGAGTTTCTTGTTACATGGCAATATGATTGCTATCCATTTCAGTAATGCATGGATTGGTAGAGCATAATGGAGCTTATCAAGCATACTTAATAGCTTCTTGCAGAGAAAGGGGAGCTACCAACAAGATTTGGCTCAGCAACTCTGGGAATACTTCTTTTACAGGTATCTCAAGCATGGATTCATATTTATAACATAATTAAGAAATAAGTGCGGTAGACTTGCTGTGATGTTGTATAGTGTGGATTCTACTGGGTTCTTTATGCAAATTGGCTGGTGACTGTGGATATTATAAACCTTCATCAAAAAATTTGCAGGATATAGCAGTTGTTCCTCTCTTGGTTGTTCTTCCTGTACTGGAGAGCCAGGTAACCATAGACGTATATCTTTTTACTCTTCTCAGAAGATAGGGTGAACTCGTTTGTTACTCTTCTTGAATATGGACATTGGACACGAAAATTCTATTTCCTTTTTTGTTCTCACAGTCTAATTCTTGGACTGAAGTTTCTAATGATAATAATTTCTTAAATGTCAGTTTCTAATGATAATAATTGCTTACTCATTTATATGTCAACATCATACAGAATCTTGTTGAGGAAAGTATCTGGCCAATGCTTGCTAAAGAAAGTTTAAAGGCATTAGGTGGACTTGGTTTACTTTCTCTTGGAGGAAAATATCTCCTAAGGCGAGTTTTTGAGGTGTGCATCTCTTTTGTTCATGCAATAATAATTTGTTGAAGGGAACCAGACTGATTGGTATTATATAAATATTTTGAAAACTCATTAAGTTGTTCAGGTTGTGGCAGAAGCAAGGAGTTCAGAGGCTTTTGTTGCTCTCTGCCTGCTGACAGTAGCTGGAACTTCACTTATAACACAGAAGTTGGGCTTTAGTGACACGGTTTGAACCTCTTTAACCTCTGATAGACACTGGATGCACTTGATTTATTTTCAGGTGCAAGTTAACTAGTGAAGTTAAGATCATGATGCAGCTTGGAGCATTTCTAGCTGGGGCATTATTGGCTGAGACAAATTTTCGCACTCAAATTGAAGCTGACATAAGGCCTTTTAGAGGTTTACTTCTTGGTTTATTTTTTGTAACTACAGGGACTTCTATCGACATGCAGGTAACACTAATTTCTCTTAACCTTTAACTCATTTTAAATTTTGTTTATGATAGAGATTGAGATTGTGATATTTTTTGGAAATGGATTCTGTATCTTATGCAGTAGTTGAAAAAGAGCTTTTTGTTGTTACAAATATTATGTTTAGTTTCCTCATCTTTACAAGCAAGCCCATAATTTCACATTCCCTGTAATTTAAATCAAAATATTCCTCATGCAGCTCCTGTTCAGAGAATGGCCAAATGTGCTTTCGCTATTGGCAGGTTTAATTACCATCAAGACATTGATTATAACTGCAATAGGTCCTCGTGTTGGACTCACTCTCCAAGAAAGTGTTAGAATAGGATTCCTCCTGTCACAAGGAGGCGAATTTGCATTTGTAGTTTTTTCTTTGGCTAACAGGTAAGTCTCGAATTTTGCTCATTTTTAATGCAGTTGTTATGAAGTTTGCCCAGTTAGGTTCAGCTCATCACTTGCAATTTTTTTGGAGCAGGCTGGGAGTGCTCCCTCTTGAGCTAAATAAACTCCTCATTATTGTAGTTGTACTGTCAATGGCATTGACGCCATTGCTAAATGAAGTCGGTCGTAGAGCTGCTGATTTCCTTGATGACAAGTTGGACAAGGCGGATGTAAATCCCGACTTTAAATTCTTGAGTTTTATGTCTTAATATGTGACCAACTAAATTGATTGGATTAACTTCTCATATCATTGTGTCTTCTCTTATCATGCTGTCTATCTCTAGTTTTGTGGTTAATTATGTGCTTAGATGTTGAAGAATTTCAACATCTGTGGATTCATTAGGCTTGCAAATAAGCTGAGCTGAGCTGAGCTTTGCAGTCCTTAGGTTTGGTTATTCAGGATGAGAAGTTGGCTTGAAGTCAGGGTGGCCAGTCTTGAATTGAGTTTGAACAAACCTTTATTAAACAAGGCTGTTTAGGCTCTGATTATGATATTGTTTTATTTGCAATGATATGGAGTATAAAACTATTTTGACTACTAGTTGAGCAACTTTTTTAGGCCTTGCCAAGTGAAGGTGCTTTGAAATAGGACATAATGTTAAAATCACTTCAACCAGTTTCTTGATTTTCAATTCATTTACCTTCTCTTGAGCTGTTACTGGCTCATTATTCTGGATTCCGCATGGACATATTGATCATGTTTTATGTCTCCTAGCCTTGATGTTGAATTGAATTTTCCAGAAAACTGCTGAGATGGTGAACTTCGATATTAGAGAGCCTATTGTCATCCTTGGATTTGATCAGATGGGTCAGGTGAATTATTGATCTATTAGAAACTATCTGCTTGAAAAAAAATCTAGCTTGACTTTGTAATGTTCTCATTTTCTACAAGCAGGTATTAGCTAATTTCTTGTCAATGCCCTTGGCTTCTGGAGGGGATGGTGATAACCCAGGGTGGCCTTATGTAGCTTTTGATTTGAATCCTTCTGTGGTAAAGGTCAGCAATATTTTAGTCTGACTCGATCATATTACTTATTATAATCCAAGAGACATCTTCTCTATTCTCGAGAATTATCTCCAAAATTAGACTTGTTTAATTCTGGTGTAGTTAGTGTTTAATTAGGAAAAGAAAGTAGCTTTAGGCATAATATTTACTTTAGGATCAAATAAAATCCATATGACGGTTTTCTTTCGATTGAATTTACAAAATCGTAATATAATATTAACATTTGTCTTTCTTTTCATGGTATGATATTACTGACGTCTTCCATAGCCATTCTGCATCACAAACGTTACTTGAACCAAGACTAATTAACTTGTTCTTTATTGTACAACTTGTCTTCATAGGTGCTTCACACATAAAAAGTGATATACTAATGATTTGGTCCTCTCAATCCTCCCCAGTAGTTTTGTGGCATTAAATCTTTACCTGGCAATGCATTTTTCTTTAGGAAAAGATCTTGAACTTCAGTTAAAATTTTAACCATCACATTCACAGGCATCTGCAAAACTTGGTTTTCCAATCCTTTATGGGGATGGATCACGCCCAGCAGTTCTACAATCAGCTGGTATCTCTTCACCAAAGGCGGTCATGATTATGTATACAGAAAGGAAGAGGACAGTTGAGGCTGTTCAAAGGCTACGAGCTACTTTCCCAGCAGTAATATCCTTGCTTCATAATTCTGTGTTTGTGGAGTTCGCTGTTTGTCTGTATAAAGAATGGAATGAAATCGTCCTCATCAAATTGAAGCAAGAGGCAGGATCTGATGAACATATGGTTATTAATATGAGCTAACTATTTAACATGTCCTAAAAATCGGAATGTCATTATTCAACTAATGATCTGGAATTTTTCACTTGTTTCACTGCTTGTTATATATATGCAGAATCACTTTACATTACATGAATTTTCTTATCTTGTTAAGTGCAGATCCCAATTTATACCAGAGCTCAAGATCTTACGCACCTTTTGGATCTGAAGAAAGCAGGTGCAACAGATGCTATTCTGGAAGATGCTGAGGTATTTTTGAAACTTTATTTTTCCCCCTTTTTCGAGTCTATACTATCCACCCTGACTAAACTGTGGTACCTCAATACAGACAAGCTTGCAACTTGGTTCCAAGCTTCTCAAAGGTCTTGGTGTCATGTCTGATGACGTCGATTTTTTGAGTCAGCTTCTTCGGGATTCTATGGAATCAAAAGCTCAAGAAGCACTCAACAGGAATGATGATCAAGAATTTGATATCAATAAACCATTGCAGGTAGAAGATATTATTAGTCTTAAGCGTGAAGGTTCTCTTTAGGGTAGCATCATGAATCCTTTGCTTGCAGATCAGTTTTTTTCTAAGAATCAAACCTGATGCTATTGCAAATAAAATATTCCCTCCCTACCGTATTCTTTCTAAATGATAAGATGGAGACACAAGCCTCTAGTTCGTGTGTGAGTAATCAATTTTTTTGTTCTTCCAGCACCCTTCTTTTCACGCTGTGTTTCCCTTCAATCTCATATTTGATAATTGTCCACGCCTTATTGAAGCTGCCTTTGTTTTTCATTACCTTTATGCATATTACCAACAATGAACTAAGTAAATGATATTTTTCTTGAGGTACGGGTCACTGAGTCAATTGATCAGCAATTGCTTACTCCATCAAACTCATCTGAAGGCAAACTGTCAAACGAAAATCAGAACGATGCAACTCCTGTGGTGGTGTTCCAGGAGGAAGCAGATGGTGGTGAGCTTCAAGAATCAGAGGATCTACGTGGCAAGGGTGTTCTCTACTGTGACCTTGTCGAGAATGGTTCACTAGTTGACACTGACCTGTCAAAACCTTACAAAACTGTCGGGGAACCTTAGAACTGAGTTAACTCTATAGGTTGACTACGTGGCTAAGAGGTAGACTAGTAACAAGCTATATTATGAGTTATAATTAGGCTACCTATTACTTACTGTCGCAATTCTCACAACTATATAGGGTTCTACTTGTATTTGGTTATCCCAAAATATGTGTTAGGTCAAAAATGATTACAGAAACTCGTCATTTTTGTCAAGACTCTCTAAAGGGTGGCTGGTTTTTATTAATTTCACCCAACTCAGGTTACATTACAAGATTTCAGTTCTTTAAAACAGCACGTATTTAATATTATACCATCACGTTCGTGCTTCGTGATAATGGAGGCACTTAGGTTTAAGGTATAAAAGAATGCTTTGTTTTGTATTTATTTTTTCCATGCAGATCAAATCAGCTCTTGCCAACGTGAACACAAACCAACAACCCCATGGTGGTGCTAGAATTCTTCCCATTCTCCGGTAACACTAGTGACACGAGCAGGGTATACCATGTTGTAAATGACTTGTTTTCTAAAGATCAATCCTTCTTGATGATAAACCAAATCCGAACTCGCTCGACTTCTGTAGGTTCATGTACTAGGGTGATATTGAGGCAATATAAGAAACATGATTTTGGAACACTGCAATTAGGAAGTCCTAGATACCTAATTTTGACCATGGTTAAATTTTTAACAACTAATCGGCGGTTTAATAATCGGAGGTTACAGTTTAAAAACCGTAATCTTGTTCAATGGTTTTAAACTGTAACCGGAACTGTTATTAATAATTTCGGTTATGTTTAGACTAATTTAAAAATCGTGAACCGGCGATTAAACCACCCGTTGATCAATTAATTTACTAAATTAAATAAAAAATATATAAAAAAATTAAACAAATTTTAACATTATATTAAAAATATATGTAATTTTGTGAAAATTTTTATTTAATGAAAAGATATATTATTTTAAAAAGATGTATTTATAAAAAAATATATTTATAATTATAGAAAAAATTAAAAAATATATATATAATACAACAGTCTCTTCAAGAGAGACCGTTGACAATCAACAGTCTCTTCAAAACGTGAGACCGTTCTAATGGTCTTAACTGCATTTTTATTTATTTTTGATTTTTTATAATTATAAATATAGCTTCTCATAAATATAATTTCTTTCACACCAAATTTACAATCTTTCTCTTTCTTTCTCTCTCTCTCTCTTGCAACATATTCCATTTACAATTATTTTATTAATTTCTATTATTATTATTATTATTACTACTACTACTACTACTACATCTATTATATATTATTATTATTATCAACTCCATTATTACAAAAATGTCTTCTTTAAGAACAACGGGTAAGGAAAAATAAGTGGAGGAACCTATTGATGTGAAGGTTGGTGTCGATGAAGAATATGACGGTATACAAGAAAATCAACAATTCAACCCTACACCAAAAAACGAAAACCTTCAATTAAATCGAATATATTCAAGAAGCATTACAAAAAGGTTACAACCGGAGAAGAAAAAATATTTAACATAATCTACAACTATTGTGGACATGGATTCAAATGGAAGAGTAAAGGAGGATATGAAACTCTTCGCAACTATTTGAACACCAAACATCTCATGGAATCAGTAGGTATCTCAAACACTCAAACACAAATAATCGGGTATACATCTCCTAATCTTACTTCTTTATTTCAATATAGTGATAATAAAAATCGTGAAGAATTAGTAAAATTAGTTTAAGTTGAACACATTTCATTTAGTTTTGGTGAAAAATTAAGTTTGGTAACTTTTGTCAAAGTGCATTAAATCCTTCTTCAAAAAGAATTCTATGAACTACTTTAACGCGAACAGTTAAAATTTTTTATATAAATGGCAAAGTTGCATTATAAAATTTTTTCATAATTTTAAAGGTCGTGTTTCGTTATATTGTGATATTTGGAGTGATCATTGACAAACACATTCATATTTAGGTGTAACATGTCATTGAATTGATGATAAATGGAATTTACAAAAAAGAATAATTGCATATAGGGTTTTTTACGCAACGCATAGTGATGAAAATTTATAGAGAATAATGAATATAATCATAGAAGAATATAATGTAGTCCATAAAAATTTCTCAATTTCTATGGATAATGTAACCGCAAATGCAGTTGCAATTAACGAACTTGAAAATTTGTGCCGTCCTTTATTTGGTGAAAAATGTTTTCATATTAGATGTGTATGTCATATAATTAATTTATGCGTTCAAGATAGTATAAAATATTTGAAAATTTATTTATCTCCTTTTAAATCTGCACTTTTTTTGTGTGGGTACAACCAAATTTAAAAAAAAAATGGGGAAGATTTTGTAAAAATAATAACATGAGACCAAAGCGTTTTTCGCACGATGTTTCAAATCGTTGGAATTCAACTTATGATTCATTAAATGAATGTTTAGCTTATAAAGATATTCTATGTACATTTTTTTCAAATTGTACAACAAACGTAATTTTATTATCACAACCATAGCATATATGTGAAAAAATTATAAAACTTTTGCAAACTTTTAATAATGCTACTAATATTTTGTCAGGTGTATATTATCCTACTACACATTTATTAGTA
>JAOXYD010000136.1:19996432-20008518 GCA_028565735.1 Pinacopodium congolense
ACTAAATGCCTTTAATTCATTTCATAATTTGGAAGGTAGATACCTAATGATTAGAATGATATTCCACATATAAAATAAAACTTTCTGAATAATTTTGTGACATCTTTTGAGGCATTAACCTTAGTCAAAGAAAAAGAATTGGAATTAACCCTAAAAAGAAAAAATATAATAAGATTAATTATTTAATTAGTTAATTAAGTAAGCAGAACCACTCCTCTAATTTCAAATCTTATGTATGTGTATATAAAAAAATAAAAAAGAAGAAAAAGAAAGAAAAGAAATAGAATATATATATATATGTATATGAGATTTGAAGTTATGAGTGGGATAAAATAGTCAGTTGAATTACTGTGACACAGTTGAGTAATTGAGGTTGTTCACGACAAAATGTTCCCCTTCGCGTAAAAAGATTGAAGTGACATCTCAATTATTTTGCTTACGAATTTAATTAATTAGGTGATTAATTCATTTTTTTAATTTTTTCTTTAAAAGATGTAAAAATGTCAAAAAGATGATACATTAAATTTAGTCATTTGCCTTTTACTTGTGAAATTAATTTCTTGTTTTAGGTTGAAACTTGAAAAAGAATTAAATGATTTAAATGCATTTTCAATTTGATATGATTTATTAATCTTTTAACATTTCTATGCTTCAATTTTTTTGAAGGATCAGGAAAGTATTGTCAATAATTATGGTATCAATTTTGAATTGATCTTTTCTATGTTTACATCCTATTATAAACTTGATGCTTTATAGTGGTGCTTATTACAACTGTTTTGGGTCATGAAAGGGGTATTGTCAGCTGTGCAGTTGTTGCGTATTGAAGGATGGTTCCAATTTTTGGTTGTTCAACATCCTGGAATTTTTGCATTTTTAGTTCTGGACGGTGTTATTTTTATTGCTGCCACAACTTTAACCATCACTCAGGCATCTCAGGTAAATGACTAGCTATCTACCAACACTCAATAAATTTAATTGAATGTTCCTGTTATCTAAGAGTTTAACGTTTGTGTTTCAATTAAGAGGGTGCATGCTGGACTGTTTTGAAAATTGTTGACAGTACTTTTGGAGTAGAAAAGAATGTTTTGTACTTTCACCTGAGCTAGTAAATCCATTGGAACTATTGCTAAGCATACGTCTTGAACAATGATCCACTTTTAAGTCCGTGTTGGTCTGGTATTTCATTTGGAGACGAAGCTAATTTTTTTTTTCGGCAGTAATATCTATTTTCATGAGCGTAGAAAGGAATAGTTGGGGAAGCAATGGACTCTATTGCCCTTGGAACAGATCAAGTTTCTGGTTTATATATATATATATTTCTGCGTCGTAGTAATTAGTAATGGTTTATTGGTGTTTGCTACAGATAGCTCGAAATATCACCACCAACGAACTTGCTAATGCTTTTCGTTATGGCTATCTACGTGGACCAGATGGGAGGTATCGTAACCCTTACAATCATGGGTGTCGAAAGAATTGCACTGATTTCTTCATTCAGGGCTACACAGATGACACTGAAATCGCTTGGCGACCCTTACAGCGGATTGCAGGTCAGAACTGATGTAACAGTTCCGCCCCTGGCTATGTACGATACTGGATGAGACGACTCACTATCTATGTCATACCCCCCACCCCCATGAATTTCCTTCATGTTGATAACGTCTAATTTGAAGTTAAAATGTCCACTATGTGTAAATGAATGGGTTAAATAGAAAAGAAAAATGGAAACAAACACTTTTTAGCAAACAGGGAAAGAAAACTAGAAACGTTTTGTGTTTTATTGTGATGTACCATTTTAGATTTATCAACCATTACTAATAATAAAGTTTCGATCTTAAAGATGAGATCTGCCCGGTTTGGAAGAGCATCTACGCCTGACCATTAGACCGTTTCACACACATAGTTCAGTTCGATGACTTCCAAATGAAGATCCCGAGCTGACGCTGGATTTTGCCGTATTTGACGCTGTAGGCTCTGCTATAGACCAGCAAATAATATATATATATATATATATAAGATGAATGCCAAGATTTGATATTATATAAGACTGCAATTTTGATAAAAGAAGCACGATAACATAACCCCCAAGTGTCAAAGTTAAATTTAATTGACGGACGGTCTCAACATTTATACGCTACAGCAGAACGGTAAGCCCTCCTGCATTGTCTGATTTATTCAAAACGTTGGAATTCTTTTAACCTGGGCTCCTCATGAATTAACTTAGATACTTTAAAACCCTCGAAGCATTTCAGATCGTGGAGTATGCAGGGTAATTCAAGTATGTGGCCCAAAGAAAAAAAAAAAGAAGAAAAGGTTCAACTCCGTGGAATGCCACTTGGCCATGTTTGATTCTTTACAGGACTGAAAATAGCTTCAACCGCCGCTAAGGTTTCCTTGTCCTGTCCGAATGTAGCAAGTTCTGTAGCAGCTGCCACATTTTCCTCCACCTGCCCAAAAGCAAAATGTTCTCTGTTATAAAGCAGTTCCCACATCTTTGTCCATAACTAATATGATGCTAGCTAGTGTCTTCGAAATGTGACAGCTAGCTGAATTTGAGTACCTACTTAAATTTTGCACATATTGGTTTGTCACGATCTAGGTTTAATCTCCAAACTAATGTTAAAAAATTTTTAGACTAAACTTCTTCAAGCACCAGCATCTAATTATCACATAACACACACAACAAAACATACATAACTGATTCTGATAAGGCTTCTCTGCCCTGAAAACAATTGAATCCAAGCAGTCATGAAGTAATCATAAACACAAAGAATCACTTCTTTGAGATCAATCAGCAACATCATCATGTATTGTCAAAAGATCTAAACAAGTCCTGCATAAACCCATAATAGCAAGAAAATGATTACTTTTATTTTAAAACATTTTCCCCAAAATATCCACATCATGTGAAGTACAAGAACCAAAGAAAAAAAGTTTATATGTCAAGTAATTAGCAATGATCCATTGATTTGACAATTCGCAACTTCATCGAACAACACAAAATGTTAAAGCTCAAGGACTGTGCAACAAATGTTCCAAACTATCACTATTTATATATATAACAAACACTGAAAAAGAACCTGTCTGATAGAATTCATGCCAACTAGCACTGTCGAAATATCCTTGTTGGACAAACTGTATTGCATCCCTAACTTTGATATATTCTTTCCCTTCTCATTACAGTACGCAGCAGCAGCTCGACATGCAGACTATAACAAAATATAACAAGATGATTACATTTTAGAGGAGTTTCATTGTCTTAACAGGAAGCAAAAAACCAGTAGTTTAAAAAATTTGCTTACCACGTTCGCATATTAAAGTAGTAGTCATAAGATATGGCCTGGTTACATGACCAGGCTCACCAGTATGAAGAAGCCAAATAGTATGGCTTTAAGAGTGCATTTGAACTTTATTCATACTCACTGATCCAAATATAGGCATTTCAATGGATGATACTTATTCCTAACATGGACCATGTGTATTAGAACTATACCTTCAAGGGAAAACACAGAAGAATGCAGATTTATGTAAGATGTCAAGCCTCTGTTAAAGTCTTCTGTATGATCACGCATTAAAACTTCTATATTAGCCGGGAACTTCTAAGATTTTTTCTAACAAAAGGATGCTCTAAGATCAATTAATGCTATTTAAGGCTACTTCGGTTGCTTGCTTTCACTTGCTCAAGTTGAATTGCAACATGGATGTGCATGCTTATGAGCACATTTATAAGAGGATGAGCAGTGCATATGTCGCATATGTCATGTTGTTAAAAGAATGTGCATTTTGTTCTCTTAACCTACTGGCAGCTAACATTGAGGGAAAGGAGAGAAGGATGGTTGCAGCAATAGAAATTCCTCAATCTTTTGATTAGGCAAATGCACACCTTTAGTTCAGCAGAAGCTGGGTGCCATTGCGGAGGGCCATTTTCCGTGAGTAGGCCCATTGCAAGGGGAGCAGCATGAATTACACCAACCCCTTTACTCTTCAGGTAAGGCAGCAGATCTAGCAGTGTGGAATCGTTAATACTGTAGTGACAATATGACAAAATTACATCCACAGTGCCAGGTGGCACTCGATCAAGCACATAGGTGAAAATTCCTAGTGGAAGCCCAGTTATACCAATAAAACGTGTCTTCCCTGCTTCTTTCAATTTCTGTAGGGCAGGAATTGTCTCATTCACAATCTGCCACAAGATTCAAATCAAACCGTGTCTTGTCATGAATTGATGTTAGATATCAAACTGTATAAAGTGACAACGCATTCCGAAAGTACATTTAGCTCAAAGTAAAGCAAATAAAAGCATAAACAACCAACTAAGCTAAATTGTAGCACATTACTTGGTCAAGAGAGCCAAATTCAATATCATGGCAGTGAAGTATATCAACATAATCCAACTGCAACCTTTCCAAGCTCTCATCAATGCTGCTAGTTACTCTCTCAGCACTAAAATCAAAGCCCTCCTTATACCGCCCACATTTTGTTGACACAATATATTCATTTCTAGGAACTCCTAGAGCCTTAAGTGCCTTACCAAGCATCTTCTCGGACAATGTCCCTCCATAGAACCTGTAATGGAAAATTATATTATTGCAAGGGATAAGCATACTGACACGCCTACAATAGAAAGCCATGGACGTCTGTGAACCAAGTTGTTAATGATGCCAACAAGGAGGACAAAATGATAGAATTGGGAATAAAACAAATTCAGAAAACAAACACACTAGGTTAACTCTATAAGCATCGGCCAACCGGGGAGAGGAGCAAAGTGATAACTCCATAAAAACACAACAGCCAACACCTTCAGTCAGTTTTATTCATTTCCTCAGAAACAAAATACTGAAGCATCGAACGGACATATGAAAGGCAGTGAAGTCAAGCACACCAGTCCATTACAATCCAAAACCCAAATTACCCAAATTTCCTCAGAAACCAAGACCGAATAGAATGGGGAAGTAACTTTCAACTACAACAAATTATTGATACAAAACTCCCAGCGGAACCCACTAAAAGGAAGATCGGAAGACCGCATAGTTTCTCCAGTTGTCAATACAGTGTCAAAGTTCACATGATCACACGATAATAACGAACTATGTGGAGAGGAAAACCTACGGAGAGGTGTCGAAGAAATTGATACCGAGACGGAAAGCTTCGCGAACGGAGTCAAGAGCGTCATGTTCGGATACAGAACCGAAGACATTGCCGAGGGGAGAAGCTCCGAAACCCACACAGCTGAGCTTCAGACCCGTGTTTCCCAGTGGTCGTAGCTCCAAATTAGAACATGTAGACGCCATTAAGGTACTGTAGCCGATGCTTGCTTGCTTGAGGAATGAGAATATGGAAGAATAGAATTTCACTTCACTTTAACGTTAGCTAATAAACAAAAAGACGGGTGAACCCCATTGAAAAAGAGTCGAAACTACGTCGTTTAAGCACCGAACAAGACATGAACTTTCGTTCCTTGTTCTTTCTCTCCGGTCATAATACCCTCGAAACAAAACACGAAAGTTCGTTCTTTCTCCGTTCTTTGTCTCTGTTGTTCCGCGCCTCTCTCTCTCTCTCTCTCCCTCTCTCTCTTCAAGCTTTCACTTTTTATTTTTATATCAATTTTATTTTTACCCCCGTTAAGACACTATACCTATTTTATTTTGCCAGAATTGATTATATGATTTGCCTCCACTCAACGGCCACCTCTTCAAAACCCTTTATAAAACCCTTCTCTTAACAGTAGCAGTTAAATCCTTCCATTGATAGAACGAGCATTACTATTCAATGGAACGAGATTATGAGGAGGAGGAGACAAAGAAGTGGGCTTGCAGAATATGCGGTCATATTGGTCTTGATGAATCCGACGGCTTTTACTATTGCCAAGAGTGTGGTGCTCAGGCCGATGACATCATCTTGACCGGTGTTGCCGATGAGGACTTTGTGGATAAGGACGGCGACGGTGGCGCTATGTATAGCGCACGCTTCACGCGTCGCTCTCAGGTTGCTGCTCGCAGCTCTCAGCTGAACCTCGCCTCACAGTCTTTGTTTCATCGCACACAAGAGGACGAGGACAACAAAGATATCAAGATAAAGAAAGAAGAGATAGATTATGCTGACTATTATTACATGGATGGAGTGGGGCCTACTGAGCCGGAGGATTTTGGGGCGAAGGCGGTTGTGAAGTTGAGTTATGAGGATTACTACAATGAGGTGAGACTTAGGTATGTTATGGGGTTGCAGTGGATGATTCAGATGCAATGTGATGCTCTGGTGGAGAAGTTCAAAGTGAATCCTTTGATTCGTGGGGTGGCATCTTCTGTGTGGTTAAGGTTTGTGGTCGGAACTGGAGTTTTTAAGGATGGATGGGCTGATGATGTCTTGCTGGAATCTGAGGCTCAAAAGCAGGGTAAACACTCGAACCACAGTATTGTATTTGTTTGCTTTTAAGTTGATGTAGTAATGCTCTGTATTTATACTTATGATTGGTGTGTGCATAAACTTTTATGAACTTTCTAATGCTTCATAGAATTTTCAAGTAGTTCATAAACTGGATATATTGACTTTTTTTTTTTTTGGAGATTCGGGAAATATTTTTTCCTAGTACTTCCCTAATGTTAAGTAACATTATTCTCATTCGTTGTTCAGGTGAACCAGAAGAGCATGTGGTACGTACCAGGTACAGTGATGAACCCCACAATGCACATGGCCAGCGAGCAGTCATGGTATGGTTTAGGGAATTGAGAAAGACAATTCCATTATCTTGTTCATTGGCTATTTCCTTTTTGGCTTGCCATGTCATAAGGGAAGCCGTTTTGCCAACCGATATAATGAAGTGGTCGGTGGAAGGGAAACTCCCTTACTTTGCTGCTCATGTTGAAATTGAAAAACACTTTGAACAGTCATCACCTGCCTGTCCCATTAGTTCAAGTGTAATGTTTAGGCCTCTGCAAGCAGTTCTTATGCAGAAGTTGGAATCAATGGCAGCTAGCATTGCTGAGTCCATAGGTTTGCATTTACCTCCTGTGAATTTCTATCAAATAACTTGCCGTTATCTCAGGAAGTTGTCTCTTCCTGTTGAAGAGATTCTTCCGCAAGCATGCCGAATAAATGACTGGGCAATGTCCCCTGAGTTATGGTTATCTATGAATGAGCTGAGGCTTCCTACTCGTGTTGGTGTAATGTCAATATTGATTGTTGCAATAAGAATTCTTTACAACATAAATGGATTTGGGGTTTGGGAGAGGAGTTTGTCTGGGAGAAGCGGCTGTCCATCTAAGAATGCAGGTAGATTTGACTACAAATTTCATTCTGAATTGAGTGGTGATACAGAAAAAGGTTCTGGTTCTGCTCTGCATGAGGTGGATGATTTAGGCAAAAGGTGCCTACATAATTCATCAGCATTTCAGAAATCAGAGTTGGATGCTGCCGATTTGTTGCAGAAGCTAGAAGCAAGATATTATGAACTTGTTGACACTTATGGTACGTGTATAGATTAGTTTGATTAAGAATGTCCTGAATGACTGTCATATACAATTTCATGGGTACTTTGTTATTCAACTAAACATTTATGTTTAACCACAACGTTTTCCTTTCGGTCTATTACCTTTTTTTATTGTGCTATCAGAATTTGCAAAGGACTTGCCATCATACCTTCAGTACTGCAAGGATGTGGTATTTGCTGGATCAGCACCATCTCATATTGATCATCGTGAGGAAGAGGAGATGATAGAGAAGCTATGGGATTTCTATCAGAATGCTAAGGTGATACAAAAACCAATATTTCTTAACATTTTACTTTTAATGCGAAGCATAGTGATTTTGTTTGTGTAAGAATTACTCAGTTCATTGATGTTTAAAATTTGATCGGACATGGAAGGTGAACCTTGACATCAATTCTGCTGCTACACTTTCTGTATAAATACCCTTCTCTTTCATATTCAGATAATAGTAGTTATGTTCATAGCCTTTAAGGGGTTAGTTTTGGTATCTTCTTTTTCCAAAAGCTAAGATAATAATTCCAAGTTTTAGTCGGAAATTTTATTGGCATTGAATTGAGGTTTTGCATGCATTTCTGGTTGCTTGTACAAACTAATTCAGTTAATGCACTTCATGTTGACTTGTATTAGGATCATGAGACAGAGGAGCTTGGAATGCAGAATAGTACATTTAATCAAAAGAGATCAAGGAATGATGAAGAATGCGCCAAAGACATATTGGAAACAAAGAAAACTAGAGAATGGTGTGATGATAGTGCAGCCACTAAAATTAGCAGTCCCAATTCAGATTATTGTCCACAGCAAAGCTTGGATGACAATCTTACTTCTAGTCAAAAGCTAGGAGATCAAACGTCAGTGCCTGATTGTGAAGTTTCGATGGAGACTCTGAAAAATAAAGCAATTAAACGACTTAAAGTGGATATGGAGGAGAATAGGTTCTGCTATATACCTCCCAGAGTTAAAGTTAAGAGATTCGATTACCTTCACTATGTTAGGAAGAATGACGATGGTGCCTTAACTTATGTAGCTCATGCAGATTATTACATATTGCTTCGAGCTTGTGCTAGGGTGGCTGAGGTTGACATTCGTATTATGCATATTGGGGTCTTAAGTTTTGAGAAGAGACTGGCCTGGTTGGAGAAAAGAATTGACTACTGCTTGAATTTGACGCCTCCTAATATTACCTGTGAATTCTGTAAAGATGTGTCTGTTAGGAATAAGGATGATCCTGTTGATCTGTCAGACTTGACATTGTAAATATCCCCGCACAGAGAATGGAAAAAAGGATTATACTACCTATTTGTGAAACCACTTATTCCACATAATTTGTGTGAAAGGCCATTTTCTAATGAATTTAATTCTACTCTCCTACAATACTTTCGCATCAAATGAGAAAGTACGAGAGCTACCAAATTAAAACACTTTTAACGGTGACAGTTGTGGAGAAGAAGCAATCCTCTCAAATGGGCGGAATCATAAGCCACCCTCATTATGGGTCGGCTTGACCGACCAGCCATACCGGATTATCAACACAACCTTTAACCCGAAACCATTGCCGCACAGTTAGGAAAAGTCGAAGAATTATTCCAAGTTAAACCAACCCATAGTGACAATTTCAAGTCTTGTCATGTTTTATTACAGAAACTCTTTATATTCGTTACTAATAGGCTTCAAGAAACTCTCTACTACTCGCACCTTATAGGCCCTGTAAGGAAATTATACGGAAAGTCTTTACATGGGATTCACGAGTTTGAGATATGCTGAGGACCTACATCTTGTCAGTTTCTCATCAGCAAACCTTCAATTAACATTTCAACTACTAGTTGGTGATGACAAGTCCTTAAAAAGTCTACAAAACAACAAAACGAAACTGCTTGCATGTATTAATTTGTCAGCAAAAACGACCCACTGAGATTACATCAAAACCTTACAAACCATAATGATCAGAATTAGATGGCCTTTTTCCCATCAATGGGACTATTGTAGACAAGAGCTGTTATATACAGGTTTGAAGAGAATCGAAAGGAGGCGGCACTATCCTGGCTTTCAGGAGGTTTTACAAAGAAAGCTTTTGACTATTTTTGAAGGGTGAGATTGCAGGCTACTGTACCATTTTCTGTCTCTTTTTTGTCTGATGATAACAGCACTAAGGTTGTTAGGTTGCTATTAATTTGTTTAGAAATTAACCCAGTGTCTTGAAATTGTCAGACTAGAGCTTATCTTCTGGTTTCCTGAGGATTGTATGGACTTCTGTTGTCTCTGTTACAAGGTGGGAGACATGAGTAACTAGACCATCGGCACATTGCTTGTTGTACAAACTCGAGCTAAAATTTTTTTAGTGGCTTTTCTAACAGGGTTTTCGTACAGGTGCCTTCTATATAAAGAAATTGCTTTTTCCATGGAGATATCTACAGTTAGAGGTATACCTGAACTGGTGAGGCAACTAGTCATCTCTTGTTACTATTAGAATGATCTACAGATAATTCAAAGGCCTCTTCTACCATGGCATGCAATGACTATTCAGTTATGACTATTGACTGTATTAACTATTTAGACTTTGATGGTTCGCAGGAAATGGAGGACCCAAGCTTCATTGATCACTGGTATATGGACTCCTTTGATGATCTCAGCTTGCCACCGCTAGCAGCTGTTTCTGGAGAGAACGTGCATCAATACCCTTTTTCTCAGCCAACTTTCAACATCAAAGCTTCCACGGATACAACTACTAATCTAAGATCCACCAAGAGACAAAAACGAAATGTCTTTATTGCATGCAAAACTGATCCCTTGTTAATGCCAGAGGCTGCATTCTCTCCTAATGCTGTTTCCTTCATGAATTCGATCCACTGTAACCAAATTGGGGAAGTGAAGCCTCAAGAGGAGTCACTATGTTCTAAAAGCACGAGTACTTCCCCTTCAGATATATTGGTATCTCAGAGCTCCTCTATGCACCAAAATTATGCATTCAAGGCTAGTCGAGAGTCTAAAAGGATTAGAGCAAGTGCCAGACTTCCTCAAAGTCAAGACCATATTGTAGCAGAAAGGAAGCGCAGGGAAAAGCTCAGCCAGCGGTTCAAAGCTTTGTCTGCCATAATTCCTGGACTAAAAAAAGTAATAAATTTTATTCATGAATATTCTTGATTAATAGCAATTCACTTCCAAGTTTGTATATTTCACTGTGAGTTTCCTACCGTAGATGGACAAGGTTTCTGTGCTTGACGATGCGATCAAGCACTTGAAACAACTGCAAGAGAAAGTTAAGACACTTGAGGAGCAAACAAAGAAGAGGACCATGGAATCAGTGGTCATTGTGAAGAAATCTCAGCTCTTAGCTGGTGGTGACAACTCTTGCTCTGGTGGGGTATTTGAAGAGCCATTACCTGAAATTGAGGCAAGATACTGTGACAAGCATGTGCTTATAAGAATTCACTGTGAGAAAAAGAAAGGATTGTTTGAGAAGACAGTAGCTGAAATTGAGAAGCTCCAGCTAACAGTCACCAACAGCAGCGTTCTCACATTTGGCACTTCTGCTCTTGATGTAACTCTTATTGCCCAGGTAAGTGTTTTTTTTCTTTTTTTGAAAATTAAAGAAGGTAAGTGTCTTTTTTTACAGAGAGATAAATTGGACAACCGAAAATTATATTGTTCGAGTTCTTCCTTGTTAACTGAAAAACAGTTAAAAAGCCAAAAAGGTATAAACTTCTTCTTTTACAAGTCTCATAAATTGACTAGAAGAGATTTATAATCACTTTTCCGCCAACAGGAAGCAGAATAGCAATGACAATCCCTTACCTTCTTGATTAAGAATTTGTTATTAGTCATGCTAAGCCTAAAAGTCAAGATTTTTGTTTCTGTAGAATGTTTGTTCGTAATTGTTACATATGCATATGGGACTGAATTATGCCTGTGAACTGATTGTATATGCACGTTTAATGCAGATGGGTGCAGAGTTTAACTTGTCAGTGAAAGATCTAGTGAAGAGCTTGCGCTTGGCTTTCAAGTTGTTCGTGTGAAGTAATAAGCCACACCCAAGTTTAGTTTTTCTAGTACTAGAAGCTCTTTTTCCTCTGGTACTAACCTGCTGCTTATGGAAGATAGTAGGAGCGTGTGGACAAATAGGCCTTTGTTGCAGTACCCCTTGTTTAATTAATGTTTTTTAAAGGCATTATTGGCCTCTTTCCTCTTGAAGTTTGCTATGACTTTGTATCGTATGGTTCAAATTAAGGGAATAATAACAGTTCACATACATTTTTAATAGTTATTTCCAAGCGTCCAATTTGTAATATTGAAAATTGTGGCATGCCCAATTACTATTGCATTCTTTTAACTTTTAGACAAAATTGAAGTACTTTGAAGCTATTTTCTAAAACTTTCCAGAGAAAAGTTACCCTTAAAGCTTATTCTCTATTATTTTTGCTTTAACTAAACTCCAATGCTACAAGTACTAGTTGAGAAGTAGATGGTGAATAGGATGTTAGTATTGATGCATTTCTATAAAACATAAACGAAAAAACTACACGGCTAACTTTATTGGTCCCTCTTCATGACCCTATAGAATTTGCTGATATAATTCATACAACTTTTATAGATATGATCAATACAATACTA
>JAOXYD010000136.1:20050396-20080199 GCA_028565735.1 Pinacopodium congolense
TGAGTGAGTAGCGCCTTGGTATTCCTTCTACGGGGTATTAGGGTGTTACAGCTTATGACTAAAAATAAGCGCTTAATGGGAGGCACCCAATCCATATCCTTTCTTTTATTTGTATTTCTGTTTTGTAAATATATTTTGGGTTGGTTTGATTTGTGTGCTTTATTTGTTTTTGTGGGTTTTGGCTATAGGAGGAAGTTGAGCTGCACTCATCTTTGAGAAGGAAGCTGCAATATTTCACTTCAGAGCTGCTATCTTGGTTTTCAAGTTACAATCTTTCATTTTGAGCTATATTAGGTTTTTTCGATCCGGAGGAGTACTTCTATTCCTACCTTCTTACATGTGTTTTCATTTTTTTTAGGATATTGAGGAAAATGTCCATTATAAGTGTAGGGGTGACGTAAGGTTGAAATTTTTTGCACACTTGAATTATTGTGAGTTTGATGTTTATAATTTGAATATAACAGTTTCAAATGACTTTCATATTTAGTTGATTGTTAATTGCGGTATTTCAAAGAAATTAATGCTTTTAATTTGGTGAATTTAATTCTGGATTGATTTCTAATACTTAAGTTTTTCATTTTTCTTTTTCTCTTAAGTGCTTGCATGTATTAGCGATCCATTTGTATGATATTTGATGTTCAAGTTCATTTTGTATGGTTTATCGTAGGAATGTCGAATGGGATGTTTGAAATAGTTCATTGAAAAAAAAAGTGAAAAGAAAGAAAAAGAAACAAAGGAAAAAAGAAGTAAAAAAGAGAAAAGGAAAAAAAAAGAAGCAAAGAGAAAAGCATCATTGTGATTGTGTTATTGAGCATAAATTGATAAGGTTGAATTATATGATATTTTCATATGTATTTCAATATGAATTCAATTCTATTTTGCTTCTTAAATGCTTATTTTGTGTTTATATTATGTTTTGATGCGGATTTAATTATTAAACACAAATTTATATTGAAAAGAAAAAGATTAGAAGTGATTGGAAGCATTGAAGAGGAGTCTTGTAATTTAATTAAGGGAAAAAGTTGGTCTTATATTGAATCCTCTCCAAAACAACATAGGACTTATGAAGAATATAGCGACTAGGCACTAAAAGGGGTGCTGGATGTGTTTCTAAAGGTTATTGAGATTAAAAAAGAGAATTTGAAAACTTAAGAAAACTCTAAAATTGGAATTGCATGCAGATATACAAAAATTAATGATTAAAACACATCTTGTATAAAAACACACTTTTACAATCCATAATCCAAATCCAAATACCTTAATCCTCAATCAATTTTGTGAATGCATATCACTATATGTAGAAAAGTATTATTTGAAAACACTGCCCCTAATTAAAAACACAAGTATGCTCAAATTTATACAATATATTAAAATTAAATGTTGAAAAAGATCAAGTTAACTCCCAATTGAATTTTTAAAAGGTCAATTTTATAAAAGTTCTAAAATTTAACAAAATTTTTAAAAAATCCTAAAATTTTAAGAGGTTAATTGAGGAAAAATCAAACTTAGACAAAATTAGAAATTACATATGTAGTTGAAAGTTCAAACAAGTTAATATTTGTGAAAGTTTCAAACAGGTTAATTTCACCTCCAATTTTATGAATACACAAATAATTTGGAGAAATTTTGAGAAATTTTGCTAGAAAACTCAAAATCCAATTATAAAACCCTATTTTTTAAAAGAAACAAAATTGTTGAACTTTAAATAGAATCTTATGAAATTGATCCTCTAGAATGCTTAAAAAGATATATTATGCTCTAATTAATCAACAATTGCATGAATGAAATAAAAAATATCAAATCCCTAATTTCATTAAAGTTGGGGTTTACTTAGAATAAAATTGATGAATTGTAGCAAATTAAAGAAAGAAATGGAAAGTAGATGTGAAAAAGATGCCCAAGAGCCAAAAGTTGTCGCTGGAGACTTTGTCAAAGAACTAAAAATGCTACAGAGAGGAAGAGACCTAGAGACAACGATGTAGAGAAGAAATGCAAATGAATTAGGGGGTTTGCTACCTTAGGTAGTAAGGAACAAATAGAGGTAGAAATAGAATGCTAAATCGATAGCTAATGGGAGCTTAGTGCGAGAGGAAGAGGTTTTGGAGAGATAAAGGGAACAACTGCAAAAATGAAATGACGAGATGGAAGAAAAATTTTAAACTTGGTGTTATTAATCGACCAATCGTAAGCATTAATCAACAAATATGCATTGGTCGACTAGTCCAAAGTATTGATCAACCAAGATGTACTAGTCGATCAGTCTGGAAACATTAGTCAGCTAATATGCACTGAAATCTCTCATTTCATCCCATATTGACTTACAAAGAGTAAAACTTAACCCTCAGTATATAAAAGATAAAAAATATGCACTAGAATAAATTCCAACTTAGATTAAACTCCATTACCTAAGACTAATATCATGAAAATAATTAAATAAAAATCTATTTGAATTCATATTTCAACTTTAGAAACATGCAACAATATTACCTCCCAAAGATTGAATTCCAAGACAATATAATTAAAGATAATATATATCTTCTTTTTATATACCATTAAATGTACTTTATTTCTCTCCTTACTTAGTTCAACAATGTGTCTTGGAAATTTAGTGATTTTTCTTTAATTTTAGAGATATTTTTGAAATCCATTGACCTACAAAATAAAAAAATAATGTGTTTTTTATGCCCAAACTAATTCGAGTCCTTAAGAGTTAGTTAATTTCCTTGAATTCCAACCTATTAACACTTTGTTCCATAATATTTTCTTATTATAACAAAATCTCTTAATATGACCAAAGTTACTAAAAAAAAGACAAATCATAGGTCTATGTTGACGAGTCTTATATGTGTGTCCATATGCAATCCTAGGTCTTTCTTTATCAGTCCTCATGATAATATTGGGTCCTAGTATATGTATTATTTCTAACTTGATAAGATGCATTTCTCGATATAATTTTAATACTATTGAACTAAGGATGGCTCAACCTAATTTTGATGATAAGAACATATTACTATTGATGTAATTATTGTGTTTATGTGTGGAAAAGATAGTTTGAAGATGAATCATATGTTTAAAGATAAAAGGTGTCATTAGGATGCATTTTAGAGCCATGGAGCCTATGAAGATCAAAGAAAAGAAAGGCTCAAGGTGAGGTTAAAGAGATAATTTTAATATGTCAATTGTTATAAGTTTTGATGTAACCTTATCCTGATTGTCCCATAGTGATGAAAGGGCTCACATCATACATCTTGTATTCATGGTTAGCAGTTTTATATATAGGATATATAATCAAGAGGAATTACGTGTGAATGTTCTTTAAAGATCCTCTTGATACAATAAAATGCTTTCTAGAAATTAATGTGATGCGTGTGTTAAAGTATGTGTAAAACAATATAGGAAAATGTTAGGTTGAACTTTAAGGATACATACATTAAATGAATGTTTTGTGAATATGTTAAGACTTGTGTGAAAAAGAAGTTAAGTTGTATGAACGTATTAGAGTAGTTGAATGTCTTAAAGGTTGTTTGAAAATGTTTTAGGATGTGTTAAAGATTGAAAATAAAGCTATAGAAAAAGTTTGGAAGTATTATAAATTATTTTGGGTTGATTTAGAAGTGTTTGTGGATAAAACTTTTATGAAAAACTTTTCTAGAAATTGGATTAATTAACCAATACTGGTCAATTAGTGACTAGCCAACTAGTGAGTGAGAATGGATGATTAGTGTGTTGTTTTATCATAGATTGATTGATTAATCATGTGTATTGGTTGACTAGTGACTCGGCAACTAATGCAATATACTGGTCGATTGATAGTGGTCTATAATGGGTAGAAACGACTAGATTTCAATGATGAAATGTGATTAATGGATGATTAATGTGTAACAATAGTCATAAATGCCCAGTTTCATGTTTTTCATCTATAAATAAGAGTGTTTAAGTATTTTTTTAAACATATATTGAGTGGGTAATGAATCAAATCTGTAGGAAGTACAAAGAGAAGTGTTTTTAACTTTGTTTTATGACGTTTGGTGTTGATTTAATGTGAAATGTTGCATTCATCCTTTATTATGTTTGTGAACTCCTTATATATACTTTGGGTTGGTTAAGAGTGATAAATTTTGTAAAGTATATTCTTATGGGGTTATAAAATTATGAAATTAAAAAATTCTAAGGGTTTATTATATAGTTCATTAAAAAAGAGATGTTATGAGGGTTACACTTATGCTCTCAAAAAGGTGAGTTATTGTACTACTTATCCTAAAGCCTGTGGAAAAATAAAAGTATTTGTATAGATTTGTTGATAGTGAAATTTTCATCAAGATGTTGGAGAATAAACTTAGGTGTAGAGTTGACATCGTATCACTATAAATTTGATTTATCTCTTCTCTCTATCTCTTTTAATTATCCTAATTACTTTATTTTCATCATATTATTGTTTATTATATTGCTTGAGTTTATATATTTGAATTTTTCATTAAATTTTTTGTAATTAAAATTGTATTTTTCAAGTGTAATTACTTTGATTAATTTTATTCTTTAGTTTCTACAATTATATTAGGAGGAAACTTTTAATTAGACTTAAAAGACTTGGAAAAACTTAGAAAATTTTACTATCACTTAATTTACTCCCTTTTAGATACTATATAGGAACTAATAATTGGTATTAGAGTGAGGATTCAAATAGGAATATTTCTAATCAAAAAGTGAGATTAAAGTCATGGTACATTTTGATAATTAAGGTAGACACCTTATTTTGATGGAAATAATTATAAATATTAGAAATTTAAGATAAAAAATAAAAGAATATGGATAATAGTGATATAGAAAAATTGATATAGGGAAAATGCATCCTTAAAGAAACAAGTGTAATAAAAAAATATGAATAATGATAAACATATATTAAAAAAGAGAATGCATTGTAAAAATGGAATTAGAAGGTATTAAGGACTCATTGTATAAACTCACCAAAAGAAAAGCAAGATTAGGTTATATGCTAGGAATACAAAAAGCCTCAAAGATAAATATGATTCAAGATTTACACGTGAGAATGAACCATTAACTAGTAAGACCACATTTGTTAAAGGAAAGAATTTAGAAGAGGAATAAGTACCTAGGTCATCTATAAAAAGTGATGCATCAACTTTAAAATCCCATCATAGGAGACAACATCATGCATTCATGTATGCATCAAGACTACGATTTTGGAAGAAAATGCATATAAAAAAGAATAGGCATACTTTCTATTCAAAATCTTAATATGATGCATATAGGCTTAATGTGAGGAAATGTGGCATAATACACTTTCATACTCCTCATATGCATGCATATGAACATAGAAACATGTTTCAAAATAACGTATAGAGAGATAAGACCTAGAAATACAGAGAATCAATATATATAACATACCTATCCTATGTTACAACATCATACATATAGGAGTTATAACTACTCACGAATTAGATATGCATATGGACATGCATTTAGGAGTCATATACCTTTAGTTTGCAACTATTGTGGATATTATAAACATACGAAGAGATTTTTTTATGATAAATTAAAGAAACATAATGTTTCACTAAGTGGTTGGAAAAAGGCTACTAAACCCTAAGGACATAAAATAGTTTGGGTATACTTTTTTTAATATTTTATTTTGTAGGACAATGGATATCAAAGGTATCTCTAAAAGGATAATCATCAAGACACATTATTGAACCAAGGAAAGGAAGAAATCAAAGGATAAGTGATGATATATAAATAAAAAAAAAGGAGGCACATGATCTCTTTAATGCTATGATTGGATTTTTTCAGTATGTGAAATGAAATTGGTTGATTCTCAGTGTTATGGATAGTCTCATTAAATGGTATTAGATGGCTGAATGTTTTAAACTTTTTTTAGTCATGAATGATGAAGAATAACTTAAATTGAGGTCAATATTAGTCACTTTCATAAATTATGTGAACATGATATGCACATTGATCTTATTTGATTAGATTTTGTATAATTAAGAGAAAATTAAAAATCTTGAAAAATAGTGCATGAATATGTTTTTTATAGAAAGAGCTTTTAGATGTCTTATATGGAAGAGCATAAAAGTATCAGGGCATATTTAGATGTTGTTGACTTTTGAATTTGAAAGTTGAAATTAGAATTATATGTAGATTTCCTTGATGATCATTACTCTTTTTATTGCTTATAAACTTACTTATAAACTTTTTTAATAGTAGAAGAAATTATTACTTTTAATAAGGAGAGCTTTGATATTGATGATCTTGTAGAAGAAGCTACAAAATTGTTAAATTAAAGGGAGGATAGATAATTTTAATGTATCTTAAATTTTGATGATGTTTGATAATTTAAATGGGGTTATCTTTTGTTTGACTCTATGAAAAGAATTAAGAATAGTAATACATTTGGATTGTTTATTTGATATATTTTGTAGTTATGACTTCTCTTTATTAATTTCCTAAGTCATGATAGTATCTTGGTAGATAACAAATGAATTTAAATGATACATGTTTAATATTTATATATTTGTATCTTTATCCTCTTTCTTGTAATGTTAAAAAAGAGAAGAGAAAATATGATTTTTAACTACTTTAAGAGGACATTTGATATGTTTCATGGTTTTTTTTGACAAAATCATTAAATTAAGAATGAGTTTTGATAATTTTTCTAGATATATTTTATTGAAAATCTTGTTAATATAGCTCAAAAATTATTTTGTGACTCATAAACATAGGGGGAGCCTAATTATTTAAATCCTTGATATTAAATTTAATTTTTAAGTTGCTTTTGATTTAATCATTGAGTTGATTATGACTTGTTTTTTAATATATGAAATAAGGTAAAATTTCCATAAACGTGTTGTGTATAATATGTTGATTTTGATAACGATATTAAGAAGTTCTGAGTTTTGCTAAACTTTGATAAATTATTGCATTATGTTACTTTTCATAGGGAAGAGTAGTATGTGATACTAAAGTATCTTAAGAAAGGGAGTTACACATTGAATGTTATTTATAAATATGAATTATGGTTTGTATGCATAAGTAACGCTTTATGATCCCCTTCATATTTTACTATCCCTTAATATGTGGGTTGAATTTTTTGAAAGTAATAATGCATGAATTTAGAGGGAGTTTGCAAATTTGGAGTTTGTAACGTTAGAGTTAGACTTTGTGATATTTTAGTTTCTAATATTTAAGTTTGTAAAATTTAAGTTTGATAACTTAAAATTGAGTTTGTTAAAATGGCTACCAAAATTATGGTTAATTTAGGGGGAGTAAGTAATTTGATAATGTTTTGGATAAGTCTGAATATGTTATTGTGGCATTGTTGTGATAATTGTGTTTGAGATATGATTGTCTTATTACTTTTGGCATTCTATAAAAGGGAGTGCTCTTTGAATAACTTTTAAGTGGTTTCAAATAAGTTTTAAGCGGTATTGGGACAAAGTTGATATTTGTCTAGGTATTGTGGCTTTCAAAATGAGTTTTGAATATATAGGGATGAGTTTAAGTTTTTGGTTATATTAATGTCTTGTAATTAGTATCGAAATTTTGAGGAAGTTTATGAATTACTATAGAGCATTAATGGTATCAGTGAAATTTTTCTATCTAAAAAAAATATTGGCAAATTTTTATTTGAGTTATGATTTTCAATAATGAGGTATAAAAAAGGAAGAAAAGTCATGAAAGTTAGTAAAAAGCATTAGGAAAGTTTGATTAGTCGTGCAAAAATATGCTTTTGAGTAGTTGGACTTTTTAATAATTCCAAAAATGGAGAAATCTATGTGATATAAGTTTAAGAGGGAGCAAAATGGTTCGATGTGTATATGTTTTTCTTGTTAAATTTTTTTAATATCACATAGTTTTGTCATCGTCAAAAAGAGGGAGATTTCAAAGGTGATTCCACCTAGTTTTGATGATGATAAAGCATTACAACTAATGTGATTATTGTATTGATGTGCGGAAAAGATAAGTTTGAAGATAAAGTGTGTGCTTCAAGATAAAAGGGTTTACGAGGATTTATTTTAAAGCCTTAGAGTATAAAATGGGGCTTATGAAGATAAAAGAAAATAAAGGCTCAAGGTGAAGATTAAGATAGAATTTTAATAGATCAAATGTTGAAAGTCTTGATAAAGCTTTATCTTGATCTTCCCATAGTGTTGAAAGGACTCACATCATATGTCTTACATTTGTAATTAGTGATTTTGGATATAGGATACATAATTAAGAAGAATTACATATGAATGGTATTTAAAGATCCTCTTGATATGCTAAAATGCATTTGGGAAATCAATGTGACATGTATGTTACAATATGTGTGAAATAAAATATAAGAAAATGTTAGGATGCACTTTGAGGATAGTTTAAGTAAATGTATGTGAATTTGTTGAGACTTATGTGAAAAAGAGATTAAGTTGTACGAATATGCTAGAATAGTTGAATGAGTTAAAGTTTATATGAAAAAGTGTTCAAATGTGTTAAAGGATGGAACAAAAGTGTTAGAAAGTGTTTTGAAGTATTAAGAATTGTTTTTACCTGATTTAGATGTGTTTTTATGTGAAAATTTTATAAACAACCAATCTAGGTGTTGAACTAGTTGACTAGCACAACCAGTCTGTGAGAATTTTCATCTAGTGTTTTATTTTAGTACGTACTAGTCGATTAGTGTTATACACTGGTCGACTGATGCATTAGATTAGTCAACTAATAATGGCATATAATAGGTAGAAATGCCTAGTTTTCAACAGTAAAATGTGATTAATGGATGATTAAATGTGTAGCAATGGTCATAAGTGTCTAGTTTGGTTTTTTTCATCTATAAATAAGAGTGTTTAAGTGTTGTTCAAGCATCAATTGAATATATAGTGAATCAGGTGTTTAAGAAACATAAGGAGAAGTGTTTAGAGCTTTATTTTATGAAGTCAAATGATGTTTTTGATGTGAATTGTTGCATTCATCCTTTAGTATATTTGTGAACCCCTTATATAATTTTGAATTGGTCAAGACTGATACATTTTGTGAATTGTATTTTTGTGAGGTGTTGAAATTGTGAGATTAAAAATTTGTAAGGTGTTACTCTTATAGCCTATTAAAAAAGAGTTGTGAGAGTTATACTTGTTTCCGTGAAAAAGATGAGTTGTAGGTTTCCCTATTGCCCATGGGAAAAGGTAAGTAATTGTAAAGATCTTGTTGATAGTGAAATTCCCAATAAGATATTAAAGAGTGGATATAGGTGTAAAGTTAACGTCGAATTACTATAAATTTTGTTTACCCCTTCTCTCCTTCTCTTTGTTAATTTTTCAAGTTACTCTATTTCCATCATATTATTATTTATTGTATTATTTGAGCTTTTACATTTAAATTGTTTATTAAATTATTTATAATTCAATATATATTTTTAAAGTGAAACTACTTTGATTAATTATATAGTTTAGTTTTTGCAATTATATTATAAAAGAACTTTCAATTATGTGCAAAATATTTATAAAAACTTAGAACAATTTAAAATCACTTGATTCACCCCCTTAGATGTCACACAAGGATAAACAAAGACCATATATATATAAGCATAAAACTTTCTTCTAAGTTGTGATCTAGATATGGATGCGCTAGGTTCATGGTATTGGGTTATATGCTCATTAGCCCAGTTTTTTCCTTTGATAAAGATAATCTTATTGCTTGATGATGCATTTTATAGGCATATCCTAGACCTTATCTATCATTTGATACTTTTTGTGCACCTAGCATGCATGTTAATTTTTCATTTCCTTTAATGAACTTTGACAATGAGTCCTTAAGACTGTTTACTTCCTATTTCAATGAGTCATTTTCATCTAACAATTTTTGCACATCACGATTATCTACATTCTTTGATTTTACAATGCTATGTAATTTACCTTTTAATTTCTCATTCTCTAATTTGTATGTATCCAATAATTTTAATGTCTCTTTATACTTAGAAGACAAAATTCTATATTTCTTAATTAAGGATTCTAAACATTTAACTAATTTATCATAAGTTAAATCATCAATACAATCATTATCATCATCATTATTAGAGTTTGAGGAAAAGGGTACGTCGTTATCATTGGTCATAAGGCATATATGACTTACATCTTCTTTTGAAAACTCACTCTTCACCTTTAAAATTTTATTTTTCTCTTCATAAATAACTTCTAAGCTATGACAAATCTCCTTAGCCAATTCACACATTGAAATGTTATTGAATATATTTATATTTAATGCACAAAACAAAATATGTATAACATTGGTATTTAAAGAGACAAGTTCCTTATCATTAAAATCTTAATCTTCTTTTACCTTAAGAAATTTTTGCACATCTACCTTTTTTGTAAGAACAAAAAAGCCATTAGAGACTATTTTTTAAAGATCTACACTTTTATCCATAAAGAAAATTTTCATTTTAATTTTCCAATCTATATGGTTAATCCCATAACAAAAGGTGAATTTATATATTTTTGCCAAATTATGATCTTTATACTTACTATTTTGTTAGAAATATAACTATGTGAATCCTATTTTTGATACCACTTATTAGCTCTATATGACACCTAAGAGTGGAGGTGAATTAGGTGACTCTGAATTTTCTAAAGCCTTTCTAAAAAATTCACCTTTATGAAATAGGAAATACAACAATAAAATTCAATCAATATAATAATATAACTTGAATAAAAAAAATTTTAAAGTAAAAGAACAGGGAAAGAGAAAAGTAAACTAAATTTATAATAGTTCGACACATGACTCTCGCCTATGTCCACTCTTTAACTAAATGTTAGAAATTTCACTATAATCTTTCTTCACAGTTGGAGCATAACTTTTGTATAAAAATCTCCCTTCACAGGTGAAGAGTAATCTTTGTATGAAAATATTCCTTCACAAATGAAAAGTCCCTCTTACAGTAATCTTCTTTCAAGGGTAAAGAATAACCTTTACAACATAGTTAAATATTCATTTTAATAGATAAAGAGCAACCTTTACAAAACAATTTCTATAGGCCCATAACAAAATATGTTCAACAAGTTTTTACTTGACCAATTAAAGTATTTAAGAGGGCTCATAAACAAATTCAATATCAAATGCACTAAATTCCACAATCACACACCCTAAAACCACTTCTTTACTTAATTTGATCACAACACAACAATTAATTCGCTTGTAACTCAACTGGATTCTCTTAGATACTTTAAACAAATCCCAACGCACCTATTTATAGTTGAAAGACCTTCAATTATCCATTTATAATTGTTAATATATATTTAAAAATACGAAACACATATTTTTCTAATAGAACCTAGACGTCAGTGCATAGATTTCCACTTGCTAGTCAAAGAATTAAGCCCTTTAATTATACTGCTTTTACTGGTGGATATATAAATCACCACTAGTTAACCACGAATCTTCATACTAGTCAACCAACCTCTAAAAAAAACTCATTTTTGACACTTTTAAAACACTTTTTAATACATGTAAAGTTCTTCAGAACATATCTAAACTATATTTTTCACAAACATTAACTCACATGCATTTCAAATAAGTTCTTCAAAATATTTTGATGCATCAAAAAGTTTATTTAAAAACTTTTTAAAAACATTTCCTCTTGATTATATTACCCATATGTAAAATATCTAAGTGTATATACATGATTTAAGCCCTCAAATGCTTTAGGAATTCCAATATAAGGATTACAAAAAAAATTTACAAACAATAACCTATTTAATTTTACTATCTTAGTTCGCTATCCTATATTTAACACTTGTTTTTAATATATTATAAATATTGCTTAAATGGTTCTAGTTTGTATCATTTTTATCCTTTTTATTTAATCTTATCTTTCTAATACATAGAAAACATCAAAATCATTAGGAACAATGGTGTTTATTTATCATTAAGATATAGGTAGAGCCTACCTTAGTTTAACACAATTTTTGAGAACATGGGTTAAGAAAAGATTAAGATTTAACCTCTAAGAATCCAAATCAATATAAGTACCTAAAGCACGATGATTATTTTATCTTATAAGTCGTATTATGAATATAAAGTGAGGATTTAACAAGAGTATCTCTTAACACTCAACAAATGGTATCCAACAAGTTGCAACAAATGGCATCTCTAAAAGGCGGAAAATGGTATCTTTCTTCAAAAATTTGTAAAGAGCCCTTATATGAACTAATTAAATAAATACATTATTAAATTAAGTAAGGAGAAAAAAAGAGATAATCATTAGAGGTATAGATTTGATTTCATATTGAAAGTATTTAAAAATATTGACTTGGAATTTTTAGAGAGAGAAAGCTTTGTTTCCATGTATATAGGGGGATTGGTCACTTAAATGTTGTTAGTGAAACTTGAATGATGTTTAAGGTATTTAAATCACTTTTATGATTCTATTGCTCCATGTATTAGTGTCATTATATAGATTAAAGAGGGAGAGAATGATGAAGTTAAAAGTAATTATTTACATGATGCATTAATCTAAGAGGATAAATTTTGTATGAGTAAGAGAAAATTAAAAATCTTGTAAAATTGTATGTGAATATACTTTTTGGATATTACCTTCTTAGAAGAGAGACTAGTGATATATTTACATTGTATAGGGGAACATTTAGATCTATCTTGCACATTTGGATGTTCGAAGATATTAGTGACATTTGAATTTGAACGATAACATTTGAATCATATTTAGATCTCTCGCATGCTTTATTTCTCCTTTTAATGCCTATAGATGTGCATATATATTCTCTTTTAAATATTGATAAAAAGCAGAGAAAATATGTGATATTAGTTGCTCTTGTATAAAAGTATTATTTATATGATATATGACTTTAGGAGAAGTCTTGATTTTGGTGACTTTAATGAGATTTTGATGTCTTATATGTGATGATTCATATATTATATATTATGTTATTTTGTGATGCATAAATGTAAAGAGAATTTTGATTTTGAATAATTTGAATATTTTGATGGTTTAATTGTCTTATATTATTATTGACTTTATAAAAAGGGAAAGAACTTTGGTAATGAATTTTTTTATGTGATGCTTTGTATATATTGTTTGGTTTTGGCAATGTATAAATTTAAGAGGAGTGCAAGAATTGAAAATAATCTATTTTTTATTTTATAACTTATTGATGATTCCAAAAAGAGAGAGGAATTAAGTGACATTAGATTAAGGGGAACAATATGTATTTTGTCTTATATATGTTTTTGACTTTGTAATGTTACATGTTTTATTATCATAAAAAGGGGAAGATTGTTAAACTAAGGGAGTTTACAACTTATGTTTTGATGATGAAAAAAATCTTTAGTACTAATGAAGTGATGTTGACTCTCTAATATCACATATTTTATCACAATCAAAAAGGGAAAAGTTAAACTAAGAGAGGTTACAACTTATGTTTTGATCATGACAAGACATATTTACCACTAATGATTTTTATTGTTTTTAGTGAGTTAGAAAGATAGGACTGAGAAAAGTATGGAAGAAGAAAAATTTAAGCCATTGGAGTTAAAGTGAAAATATATGAAGGCCAAAATATTGAATAAAGGATAAAAATTTAAGATAGTTAAATTGAATAGGTTGTGCTATGTAATTCTTGTTGTAATGATTTTCTTGATCTTCTAAATGTATTTAAAAGTTCAATTCATACATATGTATTTATACTTAGGTATTTTTCATATATTTTTTCATAATTAATGAGAAAGTTTTAAATTTTTTAAAGTAATTTACTTGATGTATTAAAATATCTTTATAAAAATGTCTGAAATGTGTTTGAGTTAAATTATTATTGAAAAGAACTTTTTTGATATGTTTTGGAGAAGTTTAGAAAACTTAGAGAAGTTTTAGAAGTGTTAAAACTTGATTTCTAGAGACATCGATCAATCATTATAAGTTTAGTAATCAACTTATATGTGATTTCTATAGGTGTTGGTCGACTAGTACTAGGGAATGATTTACTAGTAAATAATATTTTCATTTTTTAGTGAGTTTTAGTCCATTGGTCGACTAATACAATGAACTAGTCGACTAGTGTGTCAGATTGATTGAGTAATACTTGTGATCAGTTAACCAATGTGCACAAAATTTAGGTGAGGACTACTTTTCCAATAGGAAAAGGGAATTAATAACCAATTGTCATAAATAGATTTTCACCTATAAATAAGTATCTTAGAGTGTTGTTGATGCAAGGAATTGGACTTAAAGTATGCTAAATGATTAATTAAGTGAATTGAGTGATTTTTAAGTATATTGATATGGTGTTTAGTGCATTCATTATTAGTTTTAGTTGTAAATCCTCTTAAATACTTTGGTTGGTGAGGCGAGATAATTTTTAAGTACATTTTTCTTGTAAACTGGTTAAAATTGAGTTACAAGTATTATTCTTCATCTGTGAAAAGAAAGGTTTAGTTGATTTATAAAGTTGCACTTCAACCATGTAAGAAGATTGTTGTAAGGGTTGTACATTATTCATTAATTTTTTTTGTATAATAGTTACTCTTTATCTATGAAAGAATATTATAGTAAAATTTCTAACAAGTGGTTGGAAAGTAAACTTAGGTGAAGTTTGCACCCTGAAACACTATAAATTTAGTTTATCTTTCTCAATCCTTATCGTATTTACTTTAGAAATTTTTTTACTTTAAATTATATTGATTTATTGTTTGTTTATGTTGTTATAAGTTCTTATTACATTATAACTGCATAAGGTAAATTTACAATTAGTTAAAGATTTTGAAAAAAAAATAGTCATACCTAATTTATTTCTCCTCTTAATTGTCATATAAAGCCAACACTAATACTTTTAAAATTTTTAAAGAGCCTCCTTTAATCACTTAAATTACCTTCTGAGAGTCCTGGTAGACTAATTTTGACTACTTAATAAAGGGAAGTATTGGTTGACTTTGCAAGAATATCAACTTACCATTAAGAAAAGAAAGAGCCATATTATGTTGACAAACTTTGAAATTCTCACCTCATTAGTTGCTTTCATTGAAACTTAAATCTCGTCCATCCATCATCCATCAGGCTCCACTACAATTGTATTTTTTCTACTTCATAATATATAGGTTAACAATTCATGGATCAGTGGTTTTTAGGTATGCTAGGATTATTTATTTTTGATTAATGGGATATAAACATTTGCTTTAAACCATAAATATAAGATAATAAAATTGGAATATTTCACATCACAAGCAATAAAACCTCTTAAATTCAAAACACAAAATAAGCAATATGTAATACTTATTAGAAAATTTGATAAATGGTAATCATAGCTTACCAAACTACAACTAAGAGTTAGATATGTATGTGATTTGATGTTAATTAACTACTGTATTTGCTAAAAAAAATTTTTTTAGTTCTCTTTTATGCTTTAGATTTATAGTACACAAACTTACATTCATGATAGATATAATATTTTCAACAAAAAAATGTTTATTTGAAAGCCTTCCATTGTAGAAACTATAATCCACATTGACACTTTGTGGCACTCTTAACACCATTTATACTAAGGGCCTTGTGACTTATTAAAAGTGGATATTCAGGATTCAATTTTTAGTAGAAAGAATAATTTAACTAAAAAAAATCCATCTATAATCTGCTAAGAAACATATACTTAGACGATACTAATCAAGGATAATATGATAATAATAACAACCTATATTCCTCCCATCGAAGTGCACAAGCACATTAAAGGCAACTACCTATATATAGCTACGTTAGCTTAAGAAGTGTGAAAAAAGGCTATGTAAACTTGGCCATATTTTTATCTTGGGTGAACATAAGAAAATCTTTACATATAAGTTTCACAAGAAAAGAGAACAACCAATAGTCTCTCATTTAAATTGACCTATCTTATTTTTAGTTCAGCACATTTATCCCTTTCCCAGTGGATATAAATTATTAAGATATGCCAATTAACCCTTTTTTAATTTTCTGTCCATTTAGATATAAATGCCCTATTTAAACTTACAATTGAATTTTGACAATGCTGTAAATAATAATATATTCTTTATAGGTGTATCATCTTTATAGTCCTATTTTTGTTACATCAGAAAGTGTATATATATAATACTAACTTAATGAACCTTGATCCAAATCCCACAAAATGGGGGATATTATATGGTTAAGAATATTGTTTTTTTGAATTAAAAAATAAAATTAAATAAGAAGCTAAGAAAGGCTAAATCTATACAATAAAGATAGAAAAAAGGAAATCAACTAGTAAAAATTGGAAACAAAACAAGATGGCAACATAGATCAAAAGAGCATTAGAACACCTCAAAACTTAAAACAAATAAACATAATAACACAAAGCAGGGGCAAAAAAGCACATCTAATGTAGAGACAACCACTGTACAGAAAACTAAAGAACTAGGTAGGAAATTAACATTAAAGATAGCTACATGAAAACCAACCAACATTATAAATAATCACAGTGGGCAGGAGACAAGCTTAGATCAGTAGAAGAAATTGAAAACAGACAACCATGAATATACAAGACTAATATCTATTCAACACTCAACCAATCCTCATTTATTCCTTAGGTGTGAAAAAGGGGATTGTTCAAAATTTTCCATGCTTCAATAACTCTTTAAGGTATAATTGATATCAATCCTATTAATCATCACTCATTAAGTTGGAGTTGATATATCAATCTTGTGAATCATCACTACTCTAATCCACTTCAGAGAAGTTTAGGTTTGATCTTGAAGCTGCCATCTACTTTGTAACGTAGAATTGCATTCTTTTGGAGTTAAAGTGTTAAGATTTGCATTCTTGTGGTTGGATCAATTCTTTTGTTAGATCCTCTAAAAAGGTATGATTATGAAAAAAGATCTATCATTCCTTTACTTCTAAAGATAGAATTAGCCAAATAAATTTTGCTTGTTACTAAATCATTATGTTGCAGAAAGTTCTACTTATGAAATCAATTCACAATACTGTCTAGGGTCTGAATGGGAGTTATAATGCCACAAAGCCTTTACAAAATTGACCATAACCTCGAAGAGCAAGTGCATTAAAAAAAAAGAGATGATTGATGGATTCAGGCCTTTCATTGGATAACAGATAGATGGGGGAAAGATCAGTGAATCTGCCAATCTTGTCAACAGTACTAAACCTACCTCAAAGAGCTAACTAGAGATTAGTAGCAACCCTCAAAAGAGAATGGGGAAGCCAAACAATTGAACACCATGGGATCTAAAGGTGATGATCTCTTAAAAGATCTCAATAGGACCAACTCATAAAAACTCTAGAAGAGTATTTAGACCAAACAAGTTTATCTAAAACAAAGAGTCAAAACCTGAAGTTAACTAGATCTTCTTTAATAGAGGATAGGGGTAGTAAGTAGAAGGCATAATAGTAGGTTTGTAGTTAGTAGAAGGCATAAGAGTAGGTTTTCATAGAATCAGCCACCATAGTTTAAGCAGGAATTAAAGATTTAATTTGTGAAAGATCAGTAAGCTTAGTGAGGGAACTATAATTAAGCTAGTTATCACCTAGTTTAATGAATATGAAATGGTGAATAGGGCCTCTCATTTTTAATAAATTGTAGATTGCCTATAAGGAGTCATACTTAGGAGAAATGATCCAAAAGCTGCTAGTACTGAGATAGTGAGCTTAAAGCCATTTTACCAGCAAAGCTTCTTTATTCACTAGAGTTCTTCATGTTTGTTTAGCCATGAGAGTTTTATTGGTTATGAAAATGGAACTAATGTCAAGACCACCTTCTGCTTGAGGGGAATACAAATGATTCCATTTTATCTTAGCCATGACATTTTTGGTAGTATCTCCAACCCAAAGAAAATGTTTAAGGAATTGCTCAACTGTTTTGATTATGTAAGTAGGGAAGAAGATGTGTGAAGACTAGTAAATCTGCATACTGCTAATGATTGATTTTATTAGTTAAATTCGACCAATTATAGATATTGATATATTGCACTAACTCTTTAGCCTTTTTTTTAAATATTTTCTAGGAAAGGCTAAAAACCTTGCTTGACTGGTCGCTTATGAGATATATTTGGTAATAGACTAGGTTTCTTGGAAGAAGAAACTGCTTTTGTAAAAACATATTCGATAATAGACTAGGTTTCTTAGAAGAAGAAAGCGTTGAAACTGTCTGGTCCTAGTGACTTATTAGGCTTGAGAGCAAATAAGGCTTCTTTGACATCCTTAGTTATGATCGATTTGGTAAGTAAGTCTTGATCATGAGCACTAAGTTGAGTGGGAAAGAGAAACTATAGATTGTGAGAAGAAAAATGATTTTGGCTACTGGAAGGCAATATAAATTGCTTTTGAAAATAATGAACAACTTCTTAGAAAAGTTCCCCCTATGATTGAATTGTGGTGCCATCCTCTCTAAATGTCCATGGGCTGATTATAATCTATTAGGGATGAATATGAAGACCGCATGGTTGAGTCTTCTTAAAAGCTTCTACAGCATTAGCATTTGGGTAAGCAATGTGATCTCCATCAAATTTTACCACATGAAAATATAGTTTATTTGACTTATTAGTTTTAGCATCCAATTGTAACAGTTCTTCTGACCTCTAGTATTGAAAATTCTACCTGTCAGTTTCCATATAGCTCGAGGCTTTGGTTTTCATGAATAAATGCTAGTAATATGATCTTCAAATAACTCATCAACTTCATCTAATTTTCTATGGCAGAGCTTACTGAATATCCACAAGGACACAGGCCAGAGCATAACTCGCTCGCTTCATACTAGTAGTATATTCATCCATTTATAAAGGTTGCCAACATAACTAGCTAGGTTGCTTATTTCTTCGATGGTCCAATATTTTAATGAAGCATATTGTTGGTTCTTTCCAGTCATTAAAATGGTTCTTTTAGCAATAATCCTAAATAAGATTTTATGATTTAAACCTAAAATATTTTTATTTTTTTCTTATGCACCACGACCAATATTTGTAATTTCGTTTTATTCCAACCGGTATTTGCTGGAATGCTCTGTATCAGCCAAAGAATAGAATGGTAAAGACATATACTATTCTTAGTTTAAGTACTTACTAGTATCGTGAGTTTTGGTTGGTACTGCTTAGTACCTAACGGTAATGGGTTCTCGATATTTACCAGGGACCAAAAAGAAAATAAACAAAGTTATGCCTCTGCTTTACACCTTCACCTCACCTATCTCTTGTCTTCTTTGTCTAGAGACTCCAGACCGACTTTAACTAGACTCTAAATTCCAACTTCATTGCAACTACTGACCATCGCCTGACACGTCGCCACTCCCTACCTCATGTTCTAGCTCTCCAGATCGACTCCAGATTAGATCCCTCACTCTTGCCTCTCCTATGCTCTCGCCAGTTACCTCCCTTGCGTTATGCCGGTTGCCTCTCAGTAGCAGTTGCAGCTTTCTTGGTTCAACCCCTCTCTCACATAATGCCTGCACCTCTATAACATTGATTCATGAGTTGATGAGCATAGCTTTCCTTTAAACATTGGATGAGGCTAAATTTTCTGATAAGGAAAGTTTTTTTTTATGGTCTTCCAAGTCAAAACTCTATTAATAAAGAGCTGAGTCTGACAATGGTTGATGAAAATTGAACACATGTCGCTATGATTTCTTTGAAAGAAGGAAGAATTCATAGATTTTTGGAAGATGAAAGATCTACAGGGGTTTTGTAATTTCAACGAGTGACACTTAGACTATTCTTGTTAAGGCTCTGAGCTTGGTTCTAATGATCATCGTGTTACATGTCGCTTGTGTAATGCTATGTGTTAATGTCCATAGAGTCTTTTTTTCCCTTTAGATTGTACTATCATTTCGTTTAATTAATATATTATTTAAATTTTAAAAAAATATTTTTTTTCCTTTTACTTTATATCTAGACAAAAATACCTAAAAAAAATTAAAGAAATATAGACTTATACTTTTTTTATTTTTTATATTCACAAATCCCAAAATCTGTAGAATTATAATTTTTTAAAGTTTAATATAATATTTAAAAAAATAACGATAAGAATAAAAAATTAATATTTTCGTTAAAATAAAATTATCTTTTAAATTTTTTTAAATATATATATTGCAGATTATATATTTGTAATATATATATTAATTGGTCAATGTTTATAATTAATAGAAATAAAGATATAGCTTTTAATATGTAAAATTTATATTATTGTTAATTTTTTGAAAGTAAAGTTAAAAATATAGAATACAATATATAAGGAGATTATTTTATAAATTTTATAAAATTTAGATATTAATTTATAATTTTAAAAAGTTATTTAAAATAGTAGTAATATTAACTGGTACCGATACAATACCATTTTAAAATTAAATTTGATATCGTTGGTACAATATTTAAAATATTAACTAGAATACTGCAGTGTTTTCCTCTCTATTTTAAAAAGGTATAAATATAATTTACAATATAAATTCATAGCCACGGTGACTAACTACAATCAAATCCAATTACGAGTCTACGAATTAAATATCGAATTAATAACGTTATGGGTTGATGTGGCACTCTTTTGATTAATACAGTTATGGGTTGATGAGGCACTCTTTCTCATCCAAAACAGAAACAAATATATTATCACAAAATTATCTTGTATAAATGCTTTGTGTACACCTAATCATTACTTTAAAATATATTTTCACAAATATATAAACAAACTTGCTAATTTGCAAAAAATATAACACCTCATATTAATACAAGTTCCCTCTTCCTTTTGTTTTTGTTTACATGTTTTAGATATTATTCTTCAATACTCATTTGGCATGGGAATGCGATATATCTAATGTAACAAAAATTTATATTCCTAAAATTGTTGAAGATAAAAAATAACTGGCCCAGTTAATGTTAGTCCCTAATCCTCATGCCAACCATGAGAATCTTGTTGGGCCCATAGTTAATTAAAATACAGTTAACGCTGATTGTATGGCATCTTATCTTAAATAATTAACTATTATTGTCGTCAGTCACTGACAAAATTCTACTGAAAGTCGGAGTTATGGACCATAGCTCGTCATCATAATAATAAAATCACCGTCTCAACAGATCCGGATCGACCTTTTGAAGATCGCCAGAGTCGGAAATTTCCTTTTCTTGCCGGATTTTCCAGGTAGGGTTGACATCTTTTTTTGGGATGCGGTTTCATTGTTTGTTATTTCGAGTGTCTAATGTGTTAGGTTCTGGAGTTTTCTCGGTAATGAGAATTTCCTCTTTCTTTTGGTACTTGGGTTGTGCTTAAATTTGGTTGCCGGGTCTGGACTCGTTAGGAGATTGGCCTTCACTTGGAATGGGAAATGGGTGTTCAATTGTCCTTAAAGTGGTGTGTTGTTTAAGAGCAGGAAGATATAGCGTCCGTAGGGTGGATTCTACGATAAAAGGTGTCATCTTTATAATGATTATGGTAAAAGGTGTTATCTTTCTGATTGTTATGAGTTTTTGCTGGTGTTTCAGGAATAATTAACAATGTCACGGCGACCGGGGAACCCTGGTAGGCGTTTAGCAAATGGGGCAGGGATCCCCTTTATCGGTTCAGTGAATTCCAGATCACGTTCCTCGCCATTATTGTCCATTGGACTCGTGGTTGTGGTGAGTTTCCAGGGTGTCGTACTTTTGCATTTTAAGTCTTCGGCTTTATATCATAAGCAATTATATTGGTTTAAAGAATAAGCAGACTTGGTTCACTAGGAACATCCGTTTCTCGAGGGACCTGTTCTTGGATGCGTACTTAACTGGTTCAGTTCTAGTATGAAAACTAATGATAGAATTTCTTGGTCTGTTTCAGGGCGCAATTCTCCTTATTGGTTATTGTTACAGTGGGTCAGGTCTGTACTTACTCCAGCAACTTTAGATTTATGAACTTTCTTTCACATATCAGTAAACCTACATTTTAAACTCTTTGAAGTTTGAGGCTTCTAAGGAGCACCAGTTCTATTTTTTTTCTCATGGGCACATCTCTTCTCTGATGTGAAGGAACAATTAACAATTTTAATCAAATATTTATGAAAAAGCTGATATACTTAACTAATTGAATTGAGTGGAATGGGACTTTTATAGTGTTGGCCTTACTTTTACTAGCCACAATAAAATTTCAACTGTGTCTTTAATGTTCTTGTCACAGGTGGACAAATTGCAGATAGGGAAGATTTGAGTAGAGTGGAAGGTAAAATATTTGTGTGATATTCATATGTTTTCTTTCTTAATGTATGGTCCATGCTTTTATTATGTTGAATGTGGCTGCAAGTATGCCAATTTATATCATATGTTTGTTATGGCAATTTATATCAGCGTTTGTTTGGCTTGTTCTTTGAATTTATTTGTTGAGTAGATAGTTGATTTTAAATTTCAGGTTGCTGTTTCCTCTTTTATTCCTAACTAAAAAAATTCTATTGGAGTAAAAAAAAAAAGGTGATTATGTTTATAAAGTTAAGTACTATTTGAACATGAATCTGTATATGTGGCTTATCACCTAATTTCTACCATAATTCTTATCTGATAGCATATTCAATTTCATATACATGTTCTCTTTTTTTTTTTGATTTTTTAAAATTTTTTTAACAATTTTCACATGGGCAGCAAGAGGGAGACTCATTCTGTCTAACATCTTTGTGGGATTAAACAGGGCTTCACATAACTGATGTTGATTGAAAATTTTATTCTCAAGTTATCAAGATCTATATAATTTCTTAAGTTGCACATCTGGCAATACAGCCCAATTGTGCTTGACCTGTTTCTTTCACTTTGTGTTTAAAGGCTTGCACAACCTCAGTACATTTAGTTGAGCAATGTCATAATTGTTTCAATTTTAGTCCATAGCCTTGGTTCTTGGCTTGTATTCCAAAAGGATATTTAGGAGAGTCAAACCAAGATTTTGGCAACAATTGCCTATCCTATATGGTCATGTCACTGCTGACTGACTGATTTTTTCCGTGGAAAAATTTTAATATCACAAGGGCTCTTTTGACCCACTTTCCTACGCCTTTTTGTTGCCTAGATCAAACCAAATGTTGGCAAAATGTTCTTATGTATTGAATTTTGTGGTTATATTCCTTATATTCTTGTTTTTTTTCCTTGGAAAACACCATATTGTTATTCTTGCTGCAAGCAGCCTTTTTTAACTACTTTGAATGAGATGACATATGCCTGGAAATCCTAGAGATTTACAAATATGCCAGGGTTTTTACTCATATTCTTTTATCTTAAATAACGGATGGAAAACAACATTTTTGCCCTGTAAAATCTGGTGTTTACTATCATTGTTATGCTATCTGTTGTTCTAGCCAATAAGGTTTTCTCTAATAAATGAAGCAACAATCTGAAGGTTTCAAGTATGTATATGCAGGAGCTGTCTCATGCACTTTAGAAGCACAAAGAGCTTTACCTATACTAAAGAAGGCCTATGGTGATAGCATGCGAAAAGTGCTACATGTTGGTCCTCATACTTGTTCAGTAGTGTCAAAGTTATTAAAAGAAGAGGATACTGAAGCATGGGGTGTGGAGCCTTATGATTTGGACGATGTAGATGGCACCTGCAAGAGTCTTGTTCGCAGAGGTTTTGTTCGCGTTGCTGATATTAAGTATCAACTTCCATACCGTTCAAGATCATTCTCTATGGTTTTGATTTCGGATGCTTTGGATTACTTATCTCCAAAATATCTCAATAAGACGCTTCCAGAATTGGCAAGGGTGGCTAGTGATGGCATTGTTGTGTTTACTGGTAATTGGGCATAAATCTGGTATTTATATGTTTGTAGCCTTCTGATATTTAGCAACTGCCAAGACACCAAAACCAAAATCTTTTGATCGTGACCTCCTTCAATACTCCGAGTTGTCAACGGTTTGAATAGTATTTGGTGGTTTCTGCAAGTTGTCATTCTGTTTACCACTGTGTAAACTACCCTTAAGACCAACCTCATATTTGCTTGTTTTTTATTTATTGGCGACTTTGAGACTGCTGCTCTAGATTAATCTTACTGGTTTTTCCAGACATTTTATAGGCAGTCATTTGAATGTGGGTTCTCTTTTCTAATCACTGATATTTGTTTGCTGGTAGTTATTTTCCTTTTTAAATTTTATGCAGGCCTTCCAGGTCAGCAGAGAGCAAAAGTTTCAGAGTTATCTAAGTTTGGTCGTCCTGTAAGTGTAGTTCTTTTGTTGAAAAATCTTGCTTATTGTTTGGTAGCTTGGCATCTTTCTTCAACATCCGTACATGACCAATTTAATTGACTATTTGGGGATTGGATTTTGTCTACAAGTTTGAAAAGTTGATTGTATGCAATATACATTCAACAGCTTTTGGGAATTATGCCAGGAGCTTTTAAGAAGTATAATGTTCAGAGCTGGTCAGTCCCACGAGTGGCATTAGGGGGAAGAAGTTTAAAAAACATTCTACCCACCTTTAAGCCCCTTGTACACTTCATCGAGTTGATTGTTTTCAAATAGCAATGAATTGTAGAATTGATGTGTTAAATATTATATCCTTTAATCATATCATCTTTCGTTTTATGATGCTTCACAATTTCTATTTTTTAAGAAACGAGTGAATAAGGGAAGCATTACTCGAGTAGAATAATTAAGTTTTTTTTTTTGACACGGTGAAGGCAAAATTTCGGAGCTCATCGTGGTGGATCAGGTTCTTCATGCAGACTAGCTTAGAGGAGAATGAGGCTGCTGTGAAGAAGTTTGAGCAGGCTTCAATAAAGAGGCCATATAAGCCAGCTTGCCAGGTTTTCCACCTCAAGGCACATCCTTGAAAGGTTTAGTTAAAGGGTCCCATCATCCCTTTTCAGCATCTACGTAAAAAATGGTGAAAAATGTATGCTTTATATCGATAGGGTAAATTATTTTTTGAAAAATCACCTTTCATTTTGTTTTTATAGCGATACAGTAAATTGTTATATTTAAGGGCTAGAGCTTCAAGCAGGAATTATCAAATAGGCCTTTACTCCCAGAAGCAGCTATTTGTTGTTAAATTATAGTTTTGTGATAAGTTTCTTCATAGAAATTGTCTTCTACAAATGTTATTCTAATTTGGATATGCTACCTACCTTTTTGCCTCCTAGCTTTTGCCATTGTTATCTGGAAAGATGAACAATGTACAATATACTGCCAGTAAGTCTGTAACTCATTCAAATGGTCATTAAATAACCTGTGGAAGGTACTAAGGTACTAGTTTTGGGGTGTCTGCCAGTCTCATGATCTTAATCATGCTTTCTTTCTTTCTTTTTTTTTTTTTTGGGTTTTTAACATTTTTTTTAATAAATCAGTAATATTAAACAAAAGAACCAAGTCTATACAAGGGAGCAAGGTTTCAAGAGAAAAGAAAACGACTAAGGAAACAAATTAGATGATGTTGGCCGTACAAGGCTGAAAAGTCTGTATCGTGGGTATCTACAAAAGCTAAAAGTCAAAACAAAAACTGATAAGAGGATATAAGTGTGCAGAACAAAAGCACACTAGAGATTTATGCAACCTCAACGATACTAAGGAAAGAGTAAAGAAAATAGAAAAACAAGGAGCAAGGGGATCAAAAGCGAAAGCTACTCCTAAGCTGTGAGCTTACTTAGAACTTGATTCTCTTTTAATCGTTGATGGAGGCCTTTAAACTGTTTCTTCTGATTCACGTGCAGCCACCTTTTTTTTCCTGAGCTTGTCTTTCATATTTTGCTTTCTTTCTTCTAGTAAGGTTTATGAAGTCGTCTATTTCCTCAAAAAAACATTTTATCCTATGGGATTTCAGTGGTGGGGGAGTCAAGAGGAGGCTTCAAGGGTGGGCTAGGTGGGGAAGCTGGGCTCCAAGCTCCTTCTTGTAGTCTTTAGAACCAGACTTTCTTCATTGATTCTGTAAAAGAGCCATCTGTCGAGTTGAAGGAGCTCGAACATTTCAGTGCTACCTCTGCATCTTGTAGTTGAATTCTCTCATCAGGAGCTAAATGTCTTGCAATTCTTCTCCTACGATTGAAGTGGGTAACACAAGGAAATCTTTGATCAAGTTCTGTCTTGTCTGCATTCCTCTTTCTCCCTTTCTTTATTGGATGTTTTGTGCTTGACTGTCCCTTACTGAGCTTCTTGAAGGTGCGTTCTGTCGTAGCAATTTTGATAATTCTGTTACGCTAGAAGTGCTACCTGACATTCCCTTGGTCATCTTAAAATTCTGGTTTCCTATCAACCCGCCTCACCAAATTTATCACTTGTTTCCCTTTTGCTTTCTGTTTTGCTAGAACTGCTCCTTTATGAAAATTTTGTTGGACTTGCAAAACGAAGGTTAGTTGCATATAAAAAACATAAAAACCAGAAATTACTCATTTGTATTTGTATTTGTATTGAGGATCTCAAGAATCTGAGAAACCACTCTGATGATGTTGCTCCTGCTGGCCATGAAAGTATCCTTAAAGGTTTGGTTGTTTCGTTAGTGTCAAAGGGATTAGACACAAGTGGCCAATCTGAGACTGTTGAGAGAGAGTAGAGGTTGGTTTGGTATAACTGAAAGTAGCTAAGGACAACATTACAAACTGTACTTGAATAAGTACACTAAAAAAATAGGTGATTTGTGCTTTTTCCCTTCGCAAAACAAAGTTTAACAAAAATTCGCGGTGTTGAGGAAGGACAGTTTGTCCCTTGTTTGGAGTTTGTTATGAAACGCTTGCCAGAGTATGAAGTTGTGTCTAGAGTTAACTTTTTTTTGTACCAAACTAGCTACGCCCAAGGAATAGGTGGGAAGTGGGGTCTTAGCCAATTATATGCTGAGGTGTTTGTGAAGGTTTTGGAGGGGCTAGCCAGGGATTCTAGTTTATCAGCTTTTGAGCTATCAGGTAAATAAGGGAAAGGGGATGAAGAAAGGCTTCTGCTTAGAGCATTGGTAGCAGAAATTGGTTTTCCAACATTTGTAAGTCCATAATTAAAAAATTTATTATCAGTCAATTTTGAATTGAAATAGTGAAAAATTGGCTTATAATTTGTGCAATTATTACTAAAGTGTATATTAATATGGATATTACATGCATGTTTCTGCTACAAAATATTAATCTAAATCTAAAATGAAAATAAAGTATACATAGAAAGAGTTTGAACGAAATAATAGGAATTCTTGATTTTTTTTATAACATTCAATCTATGACTTCTTTACGATGGCTAAAATGTTTAAGATTTTGAAAATTTTTAAATCATAATAAGTAGCTTCTTTTGGGAAATATGCGCGATTTCATTTAATAGGAAATAGCTCACAAAATGATTTCGGAAACATTCATAACATCTAACAAAACCTTCATGGCTTGCCCAAGTAAATACCTTTAGTTTTCCTTTTATTAAAAAGAGAACCGCCTTTCTTTTTTTAAAAACTTGTAATAAAAAGGACTTCAATTGATATTAAAAGTTATGAACCATTAAATCATGAAAAGACAACGATTGAATCTTCACGGGGAGTTCATTTCCTAGCATTTCCTTATGAGGGGGACTGTGTACTTGATTTGGTTAGCAAATGAGCTACCTTGTTTCCTTCTTGTCAGAAGTTGTGTATTGTATTAATGTCGCTTCTAATTTCTGTTGCATATGTTTGCAACTTTTTTCCTTTTAAGAGGTTTATGATTTCTAAGTTATTAGCTTCAAGGATCACCCTATCCAACACTGTATTTTGCGTTAATAGATATCGCTGTGGCTTCTGCTTTTTTTATTGAGCATTTTGCTTCTTCCGTCCATGCCTTTGCCTTAAAATCACTTTTTCCAAATGGATTTTAGTGACAACTCTCATTTTTCAATTGCCATTCTCAGTAATGGCAGCATCAATATGTATCTTATATGCTCCAACTTGTGGGGGTTCCTAAACAACTTCACTTATCTTGAACTTACCATTTGTCTCTTCTTCGTCTAACAATTGAAATTCCCTCGGCATGTTATTTGCCTTTCCAATAATTAAAGGAGTCCCTATTTGATTTTCTTAAATGTGGGTTCGAATTGGGCCATCCTCAGACTTAAATGATTACCAATAGCTTATTTTCTTATTGTCCGTTTGGATGGGCTTATTTCAGTAGAATTTTTGTTAGTAGAATTTTTTTCTGTAGAGCTTTTCTGATAAGAGCTTTTTTAAAAAAACAGTTGACTGTTTGACTGTCATTTAAAAAAGAGATTTTTAAAAAGAGCTTCATAGAATAGATTGTTTGGTAACATCAAAATAAAAAACACTTTTAATTTTAACTATTTTTTATTTTGTAATAAAAATTATTTATGTATATAAAATTATTTAAAGTATATTAAACAATATGAAAAGTATAATATATTAATTATTATATAATTTTAAACCATATGAAATAAAAATAAAAATATATCTAATCAAATCTTTTATACGGATTATAACATAAGTAAATTTAATATAAAAATAAATATTAAACATATAAAAAATAGTCCAATAATATTATATAAATATAAATATAATTTAGTTAAAATCATAAATATAAATCTTAAATTAATTTAGTTAAAATTATTTGATATGTTAAATGCAAATTTTATTATAGAGATATGTGAATATGAGGGTATTACGAGAATTATATTAAAAATATAAGGACAAAAGAGACTAAAAAATAGGCTTATTAATTATCATTAATTGTTCTGAAACGTCTACCTAAAAAAGCACATTTTTGATAAACTCCAAATTTAAATTTCTTAAAAAGTTGTATTTTGGCTGTCAAAAAATCCATATCTATTAAAGAAGTGCTTTTTAATTCTACAACCAAACACCTATATTTTAATAAAAAGGCTTTTGTGGTGGAAAAAAGTACTTATTAACCTCCCAAAAGCTCAACCAAACAGGCACTTAGAAAAAGAGTTGATTAAGAGAATAAATGATAGTGAATTAAAAGCTATAAACCAAAACTTTATTTGTTTTTAACATGGTACATAAAAATATTACAACTTCTCTCATTTAAACCTTTGATAACTTCGTCACAACTTGTATCAAGATAAGACGTCATAGAATGTTTATAATTTTAAACTAAACTAACTAATTCTATTCAAATCAACAAAAATAAAATTTAATTAATGAATATTTATGTTTTCATTTATTTTAAAAATAGTCAATTCAAATCCAAAGTTAAATTATTCCATGACGTTCATCTTGTTATTCGAAGCATTTGAATTAACAAGTCTAGCAAAAAAAAAAAAGTATGTTGTCTTAAAAGAATTCAAAAGTTTAAACTATATCACTACAAGTCCAAATGGACCCATAACCCAAACATTTTCTTTCTAGCCTATGGAACTACGAGACTACAAAAAATAAGTTCAAAGTTGTGTCATTATTGTTCCCTAGATGGCATACAAGAATAAGGTGAATTGTACATATAAACATTTTGACTTATTTAAAAAATTAATCAATGAATTACCTATTGTAATTAATAATTATGATAATCTCATCTATGAAAATAAAAAAATAATCATAATAATAATTAAAGAAAATACGGAAAGAGGGATGGAACCAAATTATAGTGGTTGACCAAAAAATTCTTGGTTTAAATAAATTCCTTAATCTCTACTTAAGATTTTACGATCATTGTCTTTAATTAAAGAGAAGAATTTCAGACAAATGTTTTCCTTTATCTATGCATACATTTATTTTTTAAGGAGAAAAGGATATGTTAATACATTTTCTTAGTATAAATGAAGAGGACTCCTAGTAATTCAATTGCTTTCTTAATTGATATCTCAATCATTCAAATACAATCCAACAATTTTGTTGAACCAAGGGAGGTTCCAATCTGGGTTTTGATGATAACAAAACATGCTCAATCACTAATGGTTTGAGTTTATG
>JAOXYD010000136.1:20080299-20096195 GCA_028565735.1 Pinacopodium congolense
ATTAACTTTCAACTTTTTTTCCATTATGTTTTGAGTGGATGTTTAATTCGTTGCTTAGGGACAAGCAATAGTTTAAGTGTGGGTTATTTGATAGCACCGTAATTATACATCTTCTAGTCATGATTCATAATAATTATCTTAGGCTTGAGAGGCAATTCCATATCATTTGGGTGCATATTATATTAATTATTGAATAAGGTGTTGCTTATGTTGTTATGCATTGTTTTCATGTTATGTAGAATGTTGGAGAACATTTTTAGGCACTTTTGGACCTAGAAGAGTTGTGGGATTAGTTGGAGGACTTAAAACATCAAGTGATGAAGTTTCAAACCAATTTTGAAGGTCATATGACAAGACATTAAGAATGCATCAATAGAAGAACCTGAGAAGCTCAAACAAGCATCAATTTTAGTGACGCATTAGATGCACTTATAAAGCTTATATTTTTATAAAATTTTATGGAGTCCAAGAACACCATATTAGGAACCTAAATATAAAATTTCATAGTCATTAAAGGTTTTTAGAAGAAGTTATAGTAAAAAGCCTAACCAAAGCTAAAAGTTGGAAAAGCTAACATGATGGGATGATGCGGGTTGATGTTTTTAAGCCGGTTCCTATGATATTTTAGATGGGGATGAAGTGGAAAAACCCTAACAACCACCCTTTTAAGCCTAAGGAACATACAAGACGAAAAAAATGTTTTTTTGAGGAGAAAAATACCGAGAAACTCAAGATTAAAAAGGAAAAATCAAGATTTAAGAAAAGTTGTTCGGATTTTACAGTAAGAAGGCCTTTATCTTCATCATTGTTTTATCTTTCCTTTCCCTCCATTTTGATGTTTAATCTAAATAATTATTGTTTAAACATTATTATGGATTGCTAAATCTACTTCAGGGATTTTTCTTGAATTTGTTTATCTAAATTTTATCTTATTAATTTAATGAAAGATTATTTGTGTTAATTGTTGAGTTTATAATCATTTCGAATCAAGAGATTGTTTGATTTATTTGAGTTAGGGTGCACGACGAGAGTTGGTAGTTTAATGAACCTACAATTAACATATTAGTAAGTGACTGAATATAGATCTTAATTGTGTCTTGATTGTCCTTAAGATTTCTTCAAATCCAATTTCATGTTTAAGAGTAATGGTGTGAATCGATAGGTTACAATTATGCTTTAAATATTTTAATTGGGATAAATTGATTAGATCTCGAGAGAGGGTAATCAAACCATTGAATATCTAAGATCAAATACAATTAAATCAACAAGGGAAAAGGAAGATAAACAAGGATACAACAACTCATAAGTCTCCCGTATTGAGTGTCTTCTTTTTTTGCTTTCTTCTACGATTGAATTAATTCAAGTTTCATTAGCTTAGTTTAAATTTTCAGTTTCTAATATATCTTTATTTATCTTTAAAAAAGTGTGATTTTGATTTTTAGGTGATTATATTCAAATTTTATGGGATTGATATCTATTATACTCTAAGTTACATCCTATATATTTGCAGGGTAATGAAAACTAGCAAATGAGTTTTTAATGCTGTTATCGGGGATTGCAATTTAGCATCTTATTCAATTTGGATTCTCTTGATTTGAAGATTTTTTACACTTTTATTATGTCATTGTAGGTGCATGAATAGATATTAACTAGGAGATTAAGAAAGTTGGAGCACGCTAAAATTTTGGACATCACCAAGCACAAAAGAGAACTTTAAAGAGTGAAGTGCAAATATGCTATTGAAAGAATAATGTCAAAAGACGGGAATCAAGGCAAGCATTAAAGAACTCTCATGGACTTCAAGAGGCCTGCCTTCAATGTTAATTAGAAGGGTATTAAAAAACCCCCTGTAAAAGTTAATAATTTTTAGATTAAGCCGTCGTTATTGAACATGTTTTATATTAATATTCAATTCTATAGTCTGGCCAATGAAGATTTAAATATCCATATGACCATCTTCTTAGAAATCTATGACACATTTAGATACAATAGCCTATTAGAAGATGCTAGAAAGTGATAGCTATGTTTTAGGCTTTATTATTTGTAAGTGTTAAGTATGTTAATGGCTTATTTTTAGTGCATTTATTATTTAGTTTGTTCTTGGTTTTATCGTTTTTGCATCTTTACTCTATTTTATGTTTTTTATAATTTAGTTATTATTTTTAGGTTTTATTCGTAAAACTTATGGATGCGTTTTGTTTAATATGGTTTAGGTGGAAGATACAAATATAAGAGTAGCAAAACAATAGGAAAAAGTAAGCTAAATTTGATTGTTTTCCATGAATCTAGGAGGAATTTAAAAAAGGTGTTTTGAATGTTTTTTTGTCTTACAACAATTTAAATAAATAAAAAACACAAATTAAAGTACATAATGTATCATATACATATATAAATCCTTGCCACATCTTGCCATAGGCGTGGCCCCCAAAGGCCATATCCGTGGCCAGTGAAGCCACAGACATGGCCACCAATGCCATGCCTATGACCCTCTAAACCACGTTTGTGGACCCCTTTTTAGCTTATTTGGCCCCTATTTTCAACTTATTTAAGCCAGATGACACACTCTTTTAAGGCGTATTTAAAGGCACTAAAACCTAAATGTGTTATCGTAAAGGAGGAGAACAATAGAAAATTGAGTAATCAATTTCAAGGGATTATGTTCTGAAGCATGCCCCTCAGCTAAGGAAGACATTCCGCTAGCTCGAAGAGCAAGGAAAAGATTAGTTATCCAAATATTCAGAAGTTCTTCTCTGTAGTGTGGAAATGAAGGAAGGATTACATTTATAGTTGTTGTTTTTATCTTCTCCTCATGTCCAGTGTTATAGAAAACATAGTTAATGTTAGACTTCTTTATATTATAAGTGGCTAATCTTGTTTTAGGATTTGTTATTTGAAATATTTGTGAACAGTGGTTTATGGATTTAATGCTATAAATGTTTGTGTTATCTACTAAACTTAAACCATGAAATAAATTGAGAGATTAAGTTTAGTAATATGTGTTAAATGCACAATGAAAGTTAAAGTTTAATAGATTTATAGATAACAAGTTTATTAATTTATTAGAAAAAGATTTCGATAGGTTAATACACTACTTATAGGATTGCTTCATAACCAGTTGGATTTTTAGGAAAGACTTTGTGAATTGAGAGATTGCAAGGTTAATCCTAATTTATTTATCTAAGGAAAATTAGTTGCACCTTGAGAAAGGTAACTAGAAGATTATGAAATCTTGAGCCAAACACAAATTTAATAAATCAACCAATAGGGAATAAATAGCAATAAAAATAAGTTCTATTCTTTAATTGTGATTTTTCTCCATGTTCCAGCTTATTGTTTTGATATTAATTTCATTGATAATTTGTCTTTAGTTTAAGTTTTTAGATATATCTTTTTTAATAAGTTTGAATCCATTCCTTAAACAAAAGGTAATTAAAATTAATAGAGTGACTAACTTCAATCATTGTGGGATGATATCCTCTCATACTACAAATTTATGACCGATTCACTTACAATGTTAGCTTAAAGAAAGTTAGTGGTTAGCTTAGTGAGTAATACATTTTTGGTGTAATTGCTTGGGATTGATATTTTAAGATCTTGTTTAGTTTGAGTGATTTCATTAAGGGTTTCTAATAGTTTTCCTTGTGTATTTATAAGTATATGAACACAAAGAGAAAACAAAGGTTCGACAAGTTAAGTAAAGAAGAGCGTTCAAACATCATAAGGCACGAGAGAGAGTTAAGAAGGGCAAAGTTCCAAGACACTATACAAAGAAATATGGTGGAAGAAGAAGATCAAAAGGGTGCTTAAAGAACATTCATGATCTTTATGAGGCTATGTTTCAACTAAAAAGGAAGTCAACTCTCCTTAACATACTTTGGTATAGTGTTCAGTTTTATGGGTGGGCAAATGAAGATCCTAAAGCTCATTTGGCAAATTTTATGGAGATTTGTGATACTTTCTTGTTCAATGGGATGTTATATAATGCAGTAAGGATGCGATTGTTTTCCTTTACCTTGAAGGATAGGGCTAAGGCATGGTTGAATTCTCTTAACTTAAGTTAGGACACCATATGGGAGCAGCTATCTCAAGCCTTCCTCACAAAGTACTTCCTATTGACAAAGACAATAAGAATCATTAAGGAAATAACAAACTTCTAGCAGAATAATAAGGGGTCATTGTATGAGGCTTGGGAGAGATTCAAGGAGTTACAATAAAGTTGCCCACACCACAACCTTCCAGGAGAATTTCTTTTATAGACTATCTACAATGGAGGTAACTGGAGTACAAGAGGAATGATTAACACAGCGACTAGAGTAACATTGATGAGAAAAACTACTGATGTAGCCTATGACCTCTTAGAAGAAATGGTGAACAACAATTGTTTATGGTCTAATGAAAGGAGCAAACAAGGTTCTAAGGAGCAATAAGATATTATTCCAATTAAAACGGTGATAGCTCTCCAATCTCAAATTTAAACTCTCACCAAGCAATTGAACAACATGTAAGAAGCCTCCTCATCTTCAGTGAAGGCCATGTAACTACAGTCACTATGTGGGCAAGATAGCTACAGTACAGCTAACTGTTACTTGATGGAGGCTAGTGGAATTGACCAAGTTAACTACTTGGATTAACAACAAAGTGGTAACAATCCTTTTTCAAACACTTATAATCTAGGGTGGAAAAACCATCCTAATTTTTCTTGGAACACTAAAAATGCAGGTGGCAATGTTAGAGCCCAAAGTCCTCCTATATTTCAATATGATTGGCTTATATCCTTAGAAAGAAAAATGGACAAGTTAATGGATGTGTTGGAGTCTAATTTTCAAGTCAAAAATGAAGGTAAAAAAAAGCAATAGGAGAGTCAAAAGTGGATGGAGGAAAATTTTGATCAAATAAATAAGAACCATGCATCCTTCATCCATAACTTAGAAGTGCAGGTGGGCCAATTAGCTAATGATTTGTCTTCTTAAAGTGTGGGTAGCCTTTCGAGGAATATCGAGGCCAATCCAAAAGAACAACTCAAGTTTATCACACTTAGAAGTGGAAGGTAATTACATGATCTGAAAGAGAAAAATGAGGAGGCCAAGAAGGAAAGGAAGGAGAAAGAGAAAGGTAAAGAGAAATTAGAAGAGGAGGAAATAGAACAGGAGGAGGAGAAACCGTACATCCCTCAACCACTGTATAAGTCCAAGATTCCTTATCCACAAAGAATCAAACAACATCAACTGAATGCCAAATTCTCCAATTTTTAGAGAAATTGAAGAAGCTATTAATCAACTTATCTTTGGTGAAAGCACTGGAGAGCATGCCTAAATACACCAAGTTACTGAAAGACATCTTGACTCATAAGTGCACTTGGGAGAATAAATAAATAGTAGCACTTATGGAGAGTTAAAATTCAACAATCTTATGGCACATTCCTTCACCTACAAGATTTAGGGAGTTTTACTATACCTTTTTTTGTAGATGATTTTGAGTTTTCAAATGTTTATTTGATTTAAGTGCCAGTATTAACTTGATGCCTTTATCTATTTTCAATAAATTGAGGCTAGGATATGTGAAGCTAACCTTAATGCTCATCCAACTCGTAGATCAATCCATGAAAAGGCTATACGGAATGGTGGAAGATGTTTTGGAAAAGGTAGATAAGTTTATTATTTCAGTTGACTTTGTTGTGTTGGATTTTGAGGAAGATAGGAATTGTCCCATATCTTAAGAAAGCTCTTTATGAATACTAGTTTTGTGTTAGTTGATCTGCATGAAGGGAAATTGGTGTTGCAAAATAGGGATGAAAAGGTGGAGTTCTATATGAGGAATTCTATGAAGAAACTAGTGGAAAGTAAGACTTGCATGAAAATTGATGTAGTAAATGAATGTGTGAAGGTAGTAGCTGAGCAAGTTGAGGAAATCATAGAAATTCAAGGAGAGGAGCATTTGAGCCAAGATGGGTTGGATGAGGCTTTGGAAAGAACCAAAGCTCCCATACAACCCTCCAAAGTCAAGCCACCTATCTTAGAGTTGAAACCTTTGCCCTCTCACCTTATGTATACCTTCTTAGGCAAGAATCACATGATACCCATCATTATATCCAATCAAATCAACCTGGAGTAAGAGGAGAGAGTGGTGAAAAGGATGAGATCTATAAGTTGGAAAATTTATGTTATTAGAGGGATTAGGCCTACTATGGTGATGCATCAAATCAATATTGAAGAAGGGTGTAAGAAAGTGAGGGAAAAGGCAAAGGAGGTTGAATTCGAAAGTGTAAGAGGTTATGAAAAAAAAAAAGGTTATGATGCTTTTAAATTTAGGGATCATATATCCTATTCCGGATAGTGAGTGAGTGAGTCTGGTTCAATGTGTGCCTAAGAAGGGAGGTATAATGGTGATGGAAATATGAACAAGGAGAAAAGATTTCAATTAGGACCATCACTGGTTGGAGAGTATGCATAGATGATAGGAATTTGAATTTGGCCACCAAGAAGGGCAATTTTCCTTTACCATTTGTGAAACAAATGATTAAGCGAGTAGCAGGACATGCTTTCTATTACTTCCTAGATGGGTACTCAGGTTATAACCAAATTTTCATATACCCGGATGACCAAGAGAAGACCACATTTTCTTGCACCAATGATACTTTTTCATATCAGAGGATGCCTTTTGATCCTAGTAATACACCAGCCACCTTTCAAAGGTGCATGATGGCAATCTTTATGGACATAAATGAAGACATTATGGAGGTATTTATGGATAAATTTTCTATTTTTGCAGATTTTTTTAACCATTGTTCATTTAATTTGGATATAGTTCTCCAAAGATGTCAAGAGTCTCATTTGGTTTTGAATTGGAAGAAGTGTTACTTCATGGTTTAAGAAGGAGTTGTCTTGGACCATAAAATTTCACACAAGACAATTGAAGTGGACCGAGATATAACTAAAGTTATTGACAATCTCTCACCTACTATAAATGTCAAAGGCATTCAAGGATTCCTAGGGCATACCCAGTTTTATCAACAGTTTATAAAGGATTTTTCTTTCATTGCTAAGCCCTTGACTAATTTGTTGACTAAAGATGTGCCTTTTAATTTTGATTCTAATTGTTTCTATGTTTTTAATAGGTAGAAGGCCCTCACATCGGCACCTATATGAACTTCACCAAATTGGTCATTGCCTTTCGAGATCATGTGTGATGCCAATGATAATGTTGTTAGGTGTGTGTTTAGCTAGAGGAAGGAGAAGAATCTTCATGCCATCTACTAAGCAAGCAAGACCTTAGCGAGGGCTAAATTGAATTATACCACTACTGAGAAGGAATTACTTATGATGGTATTTTCTTGTGACAAGTTTCGTTCTTATCTATTAGGCTCAAATGTTCTTTTTTTTACAGATCATGCAGCACTTCGATACTTTTTTACTAAGAAAAAGGCCAAGCCATGACTAATCCAATGGGTACTTCTACTTTAAGAGTTCGATCATGAGATCAAAGACAAGAAAGGAGTGGAAACCCAGATGGCCAATAGATAAGTGTGCTTTTGGGTTATGTTTTTAGGTTGTTTTTAGGTGTTTTAAGTGTTTCTTTGTGTGTTTTAGCTTTAATTTATTTGATCTTTTGCATCCTTTGCATCTTTTCATGATATTTAAAGTGTTTGATTGTTTCTTTATCTTATTTAGTGTTTGAGGGTGGTTTTTGAATTTGTTTAAGGGAATAGTTTATGCACTTTGTTAGTTTATTTTTACAGAAAATAGGATTTTAGACTTGGACGTTTTACAAGTGACTTTGATGGCATACTAGGTATACTTTTAGAGCTCATGTGGTCATGAAAATTGGTGGAGAGGAAGATCAAGATATTTAGAGTCTCCAGTTTAAATTTCAAGTCAATTAGAGGTTTAGAGAGGGCGGTATGGCTAAAATAGTGGAGTGTATTCAAAACTGCAGGCCACGATCGTGACCCACCCTGGATGACCACTCTCTGTCACGATCATGACAGGCCATGAGGGTGATACGAGGCTAACTCCTGAACAGGTCAACACACGGGATTTTAAGTGTTAGAAACCTACTTTTGACATATATCAGTGTTCTAGACCCTAGGAGCCTCCAACATTCATTAGATAACATCTAAAAAGAGGCAAGGAAGAGGTTTTTCATAGCTACCTAAAGGAGGTAAGTCAATCAATCATGGAAATCATCAAGACGCATTAAAACCCAGATTTTCCAACATTATAGAAGTGAAGCGAATAGCTTCAAGGCTTTATCTAGTTTATTCTTCACCCTCTTTACTACTTATTTGTATGGGAAACATGATTCTTGATGGATTTATTATTGTTATGTGTAGCTAAACACTTTCTAGGAGTTGTTCTTGAACTATTTTATGGAACTCTTGCTTTTTGATTTAATGAATAGATGTTTGTGATATGTATGTATTGAGCTTAAATATTACAATAGACTAAGAGGGTGAGTTGGGCATTTATATTGGATAGTGCAACGAGAGTTGGCTTCCAATAGACCTATACATATTCATGTTTTTGCAAGTAGTTGAAGAGAGATCTTAGCTATTTTTTTGAAATTACATATAAGATAGCTTAATATCTAGTTGAATGGTTAGGAAAAGTTAGTAAGTTTAGAGATAGCATAATTAATCCTAATCTATTTGACTAGAGGCAGTTAATTGTACCTTAAGAGAGGGTAATTAAGCATTAGAAAGTCTTGGGTCAAACAAAATTAGATCATTAAGTATAGAGGGAAGCAAAATAGGGATAGAACGACTTCTAATCTTAAGCTTTGGTTATCAAATTCTTCATTTTATCTCAATTGGTTGTTTATTGTTAGTTTAGTGAATTTTATTTTATTTTCCAGTTTATTAATATTTGAAATTATTTCTTTAACAAAGTAAAACCTAAGTTAAGTGGTGACTAAACTCAATCCTTGTGGGATCGATATCCGTTCTTTACTATAAGTTATGACCCGTATTCTTGTGGTTTTGAGCGTAAAATAAATTAGATAGTTTTGCGAAATTCATTAACACCAATCACCTATTAGGAATTGAAAGAGGAGAGCCCAAGGAGAAGAGGAAATTAAAGATAACTTTTCAAATGAATTTCTAATGATAACAAAAAATCCTTTTCTTCCTTGGTTTGCTGACATTGCAAACTATCTTTCAAGTTGTATTCTTCCCTTTGATTTATCGTATCAGCAAAGAAAGCGTTTCTTGTTTAAATGTTATCATAACATATGGGATAAACCTGTGTTTTATAAGATATGTGTTGATGGTTTGATTCACAAGTGTATTCCTGAAGAAGAAATGTTTAAAGTTCTAACCCAATTTCATAACTCACTTTATGTAGGACACTATAGAGCAAACAAGATGGCCACATGAGTATTAGAATGTGGATTATATTGGCCAAATTTATTCAAAGATGCCCTTAAGTTTATGTTACATTATGACAAGTGTCAAAAAGTGGGAAACATTTCAATAAGGATGAGATGCCACTCTCAAACATCATAGAGGTAGAGGTGTTTGATATGTGGGAATTGGATTTCATAAGAGCATTCCCATCCTCTTTAGGTAACTCTTGCATTCTAGTTAGAGTTGATTATATTTCTAGGTGGGCTGAGGCCATTGCTATTCCAATGAATGATGGCAAGGTGGTTCAAAGTTTTATCAAGAGAATATTCAATAGGTTTGGGGTGCCTAGAGCTATTATAAGTGATGGAAGAGCTCACTTATGTAATAAACCCTTTGATGCTCTTTTAAAGAGATATGGTTTTCACCATAGAGTGGCTACTCCCTACCATCCTTAAATAAGTGACCAAGTAGAGGTGATGAATTATTAATTGAAGAGAATTTCTTCAAGGAAAGATTGGGTATTGAAGTTAGATGATAAATTGTGGGCATACTAGACCACTTTCAAGACTCCTATAGGTACGAATCCTTATTGACTTGTGTATGGGAAAGCTTGTCATTTGCATTTGAAGTTGGAACATAGGGCGTATTGGGCCATTAAGAAGTTAAATTTTGATTGAAAGTTTGTCAGTGAGAAAATATTGTTACAATTTGATGAATTAGAGTAATTACGATTTGATGCACTTGAAAATTCTAAGTTATATAAAGAAAAGGTGAATAAGTGCATTGATGCGCATATTAAGAAGAAGGAGTTCCAAAGGGGAGACTTGGTGCTATTGTTTAACTTAAGACTTAAATTATTTCCCGAAAAGCTTAAGTTTAGATGGAGCGGCCTATTCAAAGTTGTTTAAGAGTTCACCCATGAAGCTTTGGAGTTAGAGAATGATAAAAGTGAAACTTTCAAGGTTAATGGGCATAGGTGCAACCCATATTTCGGAGGGACATTCTCATAAGAAAGGGAAGTAATTTATTTCCTTTCACTCACTTACATATGATTAAATTGAGCATGGTTAAGCTAATTACCTTAACTTAGTATGTTTATTTTTATTTGTGGTTCTAATTAAGTTAAATGTGTTTCGTAATTTTTTTATTATTTGAGCTGAGTTTATTGAGTCCTTTGTTTTCCCTTTACTTCGTGTTTGATGTGTCATTTAATTAAATTTTTAGATGATTCGATGGTGAATTAAACCTTTAATACTTTTTTGGACAGGAGGTTTGAAATGAATTGATTTAGAGGTAGGGATCAGCCATATATGTTGCCTTTAAGCCACTTTCATGGCAACATGTAGCACAATCGTGGCCTTCTCTAACATGATCGTGTTAAAAAAATTAATTTTAAATGCCACGGCCAGCCTGGCCAGGTATGTGGCCTCTCCTTTCGCCCATATATGCAGGGGTTTAAAATAAAAAGAATCAATAATCAAATTTTTTTAAAAAAAATTATAAAAAATATTTTTAGTAAAGTGCCACGAACTTGGCTAGTCCACCACCTATGTGGAGGGTGTTGTGCCCGTCGATAGGTGGTTTTAAATACCCCCTCTCCTTTTCATTTTTATTTCTAGTTCCCTCCCCCCTCCCTAAGTTTTCTTCCACCCCTTCTCTATAATTTTAGCCCCCATCCCCACTTCCTGCCACCTTTCCTATTTCCTATATTGTCTTCATCTATCAGTTTTTCTTCGATTTTCCTTTAGTTTTCTCCTTCTTTCCTCAAGTTTTTATTTTCCTAGGTTTTATTTTCTTTTATTTTTTCTCTTAAGCATTTCTCTTCTAGGCTTTGTCTCCTAAAGGCTTTAAATAAGACGTCGTCCACCCAACCAACAATAGGCCAGGAGTGTGTTGATGGGCATTTTCTATTGATTTTGATTGCACATTATGTTATGATTTTGCCAATTTATTGTTTGAATTACACCAATGCAGACTTATTATTGTTAATTTGAGGTGTATGATTCATTAGGAACTAATTGGAGAATTTTTTAAATGTATGATTCATTAGGAATTGGAGAAGTTTTTAAATGAATTTGGAGCATTAAAATGTTTAAAGAAGCAAGCTTTCCATCCTAAAATATGGCAGCCCATTGATGCATTTTACAAGAGCTTTTCCAGGAGTTTTTCTTGCTCCTTAAAACAGCAACACAAGGGGAGCTTAATGATGGACACTTGTAGTAAGGTGACAGCATGTTTTTACAAGAGATAAAATCGCAAAGCAAACGCTTTGTTTCCACAATGGCAGTGGAGAGTACTTCCTAAGTGAGGAGCTTTAGCATGTAAAAGGGAGACGCAGGTCTCCTATACGGTTGGCATAATAATCATAAATGGTAGCCTGCTCCATGAATTCCTCATATACGGTAGCTCTTTCCATCTTCCACTGTAATGTGCTCATTCATTAAGTCATGCATTATGGCAGTGCTCCAAGTCTCCATACGGCGGGTTACAATGTCCACATATGGAGGTTCTAACACATATGACGGTCTTCCCATACCACCGTATATGTGTTTAGATGTTGCGTTTCATTTAAATCACACGTAAAACATTATTAAAATGACAAAACTTCATTTGATAAGACCTAACCATCATCCAGACGTGTATAAAAGCCAAAAGTAACGTAGAAGACATAGGGAGGAGTCATGAGAGGAAGTCAGTTAGAAAGAGTGAAAGGCATCCTTAGGTGTAGCTTATGTCTTTTTTCACCCTTTTTAGCTAGGTTTTTGTGTAGTTTTCTTTTTCGTTTAGTTTAATCTCTATATTCGCTACTGTAATGAAGTTTCTAAGAGCTTGCAAGGTGGATTTAGGATGGGTTTCAACGGATTTAGAGCACATTTTGGTTGTATTCCTTCTCCTTTTATCTTCTTTTGTCTTAACTCTTGATTTTCTCAATGGATATGTGTTTATATGTTTTATTTTTGTTTTTATTGATAAACATGTGTGCCTAAATGCCTAGTTAGGGTTAGGATTTTAATGGGTTTTATGTTGTTGGAAGACTTTTACCAAGTTAAAGTGCTTAATATTTAATCTTTCTTATCTTAGTAGGATTTTTAGATGATGAGAGGACCTATGACCAAGGGCTTCTGATTATTGGAAGATTAATTAGGTAACATAATTGAGTTTAGGTGTTGAACCGACCCTACAGTCTTTTGTGAGGGTTCCTAAGATTACAGAATTAATCTTAGCATCTTAAGATTAATGCCTTTTATTCTAATATATCTGTTGACCAAAAATTAGATGGATTAAGTTTAGAGGAGAATAGATATTTCCATGATCATTGGTTATGTCTTGCATTAGTGATGTAGGCCTTAAGTCCATCCAGTGTTATGTTCTTTTTTGCTTAACCTATTAGATCCAAAGCCCTGGCTAATTTATCATTTGTTAGACTCCTTTTCCTTTAGCTTATGTTTATATTTAACCTTGTTTGTTTTTATTTTTGTTTTATTCTTGTTTAGTTCCCTTTATTCAATCCTTTTCGAGTTGTCTAGATAAATTGACATTGATTGACCTAGTGTTATGCTCATATTCCTAAGGAGAACGATACTCGGGGTTTACTCCATTTTATACTACTTATTAACAAGGTGCGCTTGCTTTTGGTTACTCTAGGTTTAAATTGATTAAATTTATTATTTGTTTAGACCGTAATAAGTTTTTGGTGTCGTTACCTAGGAATCTAGTTTGTTAATACTAGTTTTGTTGGTGTTAATTATTCTAGACTTTGTTTTATTTTTTTTTCTTTGTTCTTTTCCTTTGTTTTATGTTCTTTGAGTTCTGGTTATGTATGTCGTTGTTTTTGTATCGCAGGTAGGCATCGAAATCGATATGCAATACTATCTGGACTACTAGTTGTACAATAACCTCGAGTGTTAGGTCGAAGGAGGAAAAACTGAGTGGATGTTTTATAAGCACCACAGGAGTAACACCTATGGATTCTTTGAGATGCCTCTTCAGAGTTATTATTAACAACAAGAAGAAGAATAAAGATTGAGGGAGCTACAGAGGGCCATCTTCATATAAGAGGAATCAAGGTTAATAGATATCCTAGAAAAGGCCATAGCCGCATCAGAAGCTCGGGTCCAAGCTATGGAGGCCCCTATCTCCACATTTGAGGAAGAAAGGTTAACAGATATATTGGAGATGGCCAATGCAAGATTAGAAGCTCGTGTCCAAGTTGTAGAGGCCCCTATCTCCAACTTGACCCCACAGATGGAGCAATCATTTCAACAAGAGGAGGAGTCAATATTGGAGAAGTTGTTTATATCTTTGTCTCTATGCATGAGGCCCAGCTTGCAGATATGAATGCTCGAATTGAACATCTTACAGCATCTGCCCACGACTTGGTGACACAAATAGGACTGATGTATGGATTAAATGTCTCACCTGAGCAAGAAAATGCGCATAACAGTCCATAAGTAGAGCCAAATGAGGAATTTTCATTTACATGTGGTGAGGAGTTGATTAGAAAACTGATCAAGAAGGAAGAAGAATTTGTTGATGTTGTAAATTTCACAGTGGATAAACAGGTATCCTTGTTCATTGATTTTTATTGGTATAACAATTTTTAAGGTTTTGGATGCCAAAAGCTTTTAATAAGGTACCTTACACAAGCAACTTGAGGTGTAGAGAGCAAATTGGTGGTAGGTGAAAACACGCATACATTTTTGGTAAGTCTTCCTAAATATGATGATTTCGGCCGAAGGTATGAACCTATAAAGAGAATTATTATTCTTTAACATTAAGGTCCAGCTAAGGACCTTAAAGAAGAGTTTGTTAGGAGGCAACCCAACCTTGTAGAACTATAGATTTAAATTTTTGTTGTTTGCTTTCATTTTTGTGTTTAGTTTCCTCTTTGCTTTCACTCTCCTTTGTGTCTTGATCGCTTATCTTTTAGTTAGCATGGATGGCTGTAGCTCGACACCATATATATTTAGGGAAGTTTCATTGTTCCTTTCTCTTACCTTTGTTGTTCAATTAAAGTATGGGGGAAATGAGATGATTTTCATGTTAAGAGTGGCACATAGATGATTTTCATGTTGAGAGTGGTACATACTTGGATTATTGCGAGTCTTTTGGTAGTGAACTTGGTCATTTTTATTAGAAATCATGCTAAGTTTGATTAAATGTTAGATGGTATATCTTGATGTGATGAATGTGATTGGTATGGACTAATTTTTGTTTGATCGTGGCTTTTTCTAAATTATGATTGTGAATATATGGTGGAACTGATTCCTTTTGCATAATCCTTAATTGATATAGAAAGTCCAATGAATTTGCATGTGAATTTGGAATAGAACTTAATATATTCGTACGATGAATTTGATTGTGTTAGTGAATTTAGAAGTCTATGCAACTGGTTTTAAATGTTGAGGATCGATGAAATTTGATTTATATCATGACTTTGGAAAATGGATACTTGATTATCAGTATGATGTTCTGTATGTAGAATGCATTTCTATTGTGAGAGGAAAGAAAAGAGAAAAGAAAAAGGATGGAAAAAGAGAAAAAAAAGAAAAGATGGAAAAAGAAAAGAAAGAAAGAGAAAAGAAAAAAGAAGAAAAAAGAAAGAAATAAAAAGAGAAATAATTGAGCATTCATTCATTCTCTTAGTGTGAGGTAGTTTAGTTAAGTAATCAGGGGTGTTCATAACAAGTTGTTAACTTTCACGTATACAACACTAAGTGACATCTCAACGAAGCCTTTTCTCATCTGTTTTTTTAGTGCATTTGTGCTTAATTGTGCTCATTTTATATATGAGATGGATTGTTGTAAATTGGGTTGAAGTTTAAAGAAGGCATAATGTTAACCAAGTAGAATTGTATTTCAATGTGGGCGATTGGTTGCATGGTACTTTTGAAGGATCTTGCGTGGTTGGATGAGTGAATTATTAATTTGAACATAATGCTTTATCTATGACAAGTTTGCATGAAGATCTCAATGAATTTCTTGATAATTAGTATTAAGTTTGAGGAGTTGAATTTGCTATATATAATGACCATATAAGTTAAGCCATTATCAACCTTGAATTTGATGATATTGATTGTATTTGATTACATGAATCATTTTGAGTTGCTTGGTTAACCTTTAGCCATTCTTGTAAGGTTTCATTGGAGTGCCTAAGTGAGTTGCTTGAGGATAAGAAACAATTCAAGTGTGGGGGTGTTGATGATGGGCATTTTCTATTGATTTTGATTGTACATTGGGTTATGATTTTGCTAATTTATTGTTTGAATTACACTAATGTGGAGTTATTATTGTTAATTTCAGGTGTATGATTCATTAGGAACTAATTGGAGAATTTTTTTAGAATAATTTGGAGAATTAAAATGTTTAAAGAAGCAAGCTTTCCATCCTAAAATACGACAACCCATTGATGTGTTTTACAAGAGCTTTGGTAGGAGCTTTTCTTGCAAGGAGAGCTTACTGATGGATGATTGCGGTTAGCCACATACAAAATTAGCTCAAATTAATCTATCTTTCATGCACAATTTAACAATTTAATTCGAGACCAACATTCGGC
>JAOXYD010000136.1:20106481-20134508 GCA_028565735.1 Pinacopodium congolense
AATAAATGTTGCTACAACTGTAGATTTGAAAGCACAATTTCATCTGATTTGAATGGGCATCGAAATGAGATTTGCATATGATTTCCATTAGCATTGAAATGTGATTTATATATGATTTGGAATAGCATTAGAATGAGATTTGTATATGATTTGAAATGGCATGGATATGAAATTTGAACATGATTTGAATTGGTATTGAAATGAGGCAAGTTCATGTATTGATTATTTCTTAGCCTATGGTATGCCATTATGTCCTTATACATATAATTATATCGATCAGAGTACGTTCTAACGTGCATGGCAGTGTCTGAGGGGTGTCTGTCACTAACTGTGGTGGTGTCATGTCTGTCAGTATGTCTTGTGAGTCGCCCTATGCACGTATGGAGTATATATTGTGATAGCACTATTATAGGTGAGCGATGCAGAACCAGCCTCATAACCACTAATTTATATGTAATGCTAGCATTGTTATGGGTAAGTGATATAGAACCAGCTCCATAACAATCAATATCTAGTGGTTAACTTAGTACGGGTAAGTGATGCAGAACCAACTCCGTTACTAGAGGTTAGGCAAGTACGGGTAGGCGATACAGAACTAGCTCTATGGCCTTATACCTAACAGTACCAAATGACAAAGAAAATTTTAAAAGAGAAAATTCATGAAACTATCAATTGCCATCTCTGTTTACCTTACAAGAAAAGAAAAACTTGATTATGTTTTACATATGCATTGATTATATGAATTTGTTATGTTAAAACATTGGTTATTGCTTAAAAAGAAAAGGATATTACTTTTGTTCTTTGTGGAGGTTAATGCTTGTTTAAATGTTTTGAATGGTAACCATAACACTCACTGAGCTCGTTGAGCTCACCATTTATTTTCTGTTGTTTTTAAATTTTAACCTCCTGGGTGTACGCCCAGGGACTTCAATAGCCGGGACTCCACCATTTGAGTAGTTACCCTTGTCACGTGCGACTGTGTAGGAAATTTTTCTTGTGCATTTTCTTTACATGTATTGCATAATTATGAACATCTTTTGTGTCAATATAAATTGTAAATGTTTTACTATGTATAGTTTATCTTTGTACACATGTCTTGAACTTGGTTTATGAGAATGTAGTTGTTTATAAATGTTCTTTTCTTTAACTAAATGTAGGAATGTGTTTGATCCTTTGAGATTGTTCCTAAATAAACTTGAAGTCCAAAAGTAGTAGTGGTGCTTTGATTAAGTGGATATAAGTGTTTTGAATTGCTTTTTAGGAACCTCAAATTTTTTTTTTTATTAAATAACAGATGATATGCTGCTGAAATTTTTAATGAAGGTTTCTTTTATAAACTTTCACTGCTATTCCTTTTTCTTTTATTTATATTGATTTTAAAATATTTTAAAGTAAAGGGAAAAGGTTGAGCCCTAGGAGAACTTTCTAGTTAGACTGGATATTGATTGGAGGGTTTTCGTGGGGTACCGGGCAAGTCGCTTAATCATCAGGAAAGGGGCCTGCCAGTGTCAATGAGAAGATTAAGAATGAAGATCAAGAGTAAAAAAAAAACAAGATTAAATAGGTTTTGAAGTGTATTTTTCATTGTAAGTATTGCTTGATCTTATCAATGCTTGAAGGATTCAACACTTACATGATCATTTGTATTTGAGTTTTTGGTCAACAATTTTAGAGTTTGTTTAAGTGTGCATATTTTATTTGCATAATAGGTTTGGTTTATAGCTTTTCATATCGGTTTAGAGTTTTTCATATTCATATAGAGTTTTTACACATAAAAAAAAAAGGAGCAAACTAGGTATCAAGAGGAATTTTGGTTATTTAGTTTTAAATAAGTCCTCTTAATGTACCAAAATTTGTTTAAGTTTGATTAAATGTGTGAATGTGTGTTTGAATATTTTTTTAAATGTTTAAGAATGTTTTGAAAATTGAAATGCTTTGAAAATTGTTTAAGAATGTTTGAAGTTGTTTAATTTTATTTGAATTTGTTTGAATGTAATTATATATAGTATTTATATTATAAGGTTTAAAAAATTTTTAAGAAAATTTGACAACTTTTTAAAAGTGTTTTGAAATTGTTTAGAATGAAAATTTTCATCAACAAGACATATTTTATATTTAAGTTTAATTGAAATATCTTGGTGTCTAAAATTTGTAGTGAGAAGTTTTAGAAGTTGTGTAAATTGGTTTTGGGGTTAAAAGAATAACTTTGAAATGTTTAAAAATTTTGGGAATTTTGGAAAGAGTTTTAAAGTTGTTTAAAGTGAAAATTTCCCATAACTAAGACAAATTTTGTGTTTTAATTTAATTGACATGTATTGATATTTATAATCATTTAGGAGATATGATTGAAACTTGTGTGAAGTGTTTTTGGAATGAAAGAAAATGTTTTAGTATGTTTGAAAATGGATAAGAATGATTGTAGAATTGGTTTATTTTGAAAATTTACGGATATTTTGGAAAATTTTTTAATCTTTAAATTTTATTTAAGGTATTTTAGATTAGATTTTATGTGTTGTAGAAGCTAGAAACATTTTTATAGACATATCAGTCAACTAGTAGGTTATAGTTGTTTGACCACTGTTGAAGTTTCGTGGGTATCAATCAACTAAACCAACAAATTGGTCGAACAGTAGTTGATCGACTATTTTAAGGCATAAGTCAAACAAATATTGTAGATAACAACTAGTAATGTCTTTTTGGTTATATGCTATGGTTTCTTTGTGTTTCTAATGGCTATAAGAGCTCGGTAAGGTTATAAATAGATGGTCTAAGTGATTAGAAACAATCTTTATGCAAGTTTGATGTTTATGAGAGTATTAAAAGAGTTTGGGTTAGTTTGGTTATTGAACGAGTTTGAGAGAAAGGATTGGTTTGTTGGATGCATTACTTATACTTTTAAGCCCTCTTTAAGCATTGCTTTCTATTAGGCAAGTGGTTTAATTTGTCTATGCTTAATTGAGTATTGAGCGCTAATGAATTGAGCTTGTTGTTGTTGAAATTGGGAGTGTAAAAAAGGGTTACTTTTTACACATCAAAAAGAAGATTATTTGGGTTCTTCTTCACTCTAAAAAGAAGATTATTTTGAGTTACCCTTTAACCTTAAAGAAGATTGGATATAGTGAAAATCTAACAAGGTTGTTAGGAGTGAATGTAAGCTAAAGATTGATTAGCCAAACCATTATAAAATTTTTTATGTATCTTTCCTTCCTATCCTTCTTAATTTATACATATTGTGATTGTTATTTGATTGCTTGAATTTGATTTATTTGTATAGAATTTCCATATCATTTACATATAGGTTGAATTGTAGTTTAAGGACTTCATATCTTTGCAAAAATCGATTTGGGTGGTTTAGGCTTTAGTTTTAAAATTTTTTTAAACACTCAATTTACCCCTCTTTTAGGTACCATTAGGGCTAGCCAATACTTTTAGAAATTCAAAGCTTATGTTAAAAGACAAAGTGGTTCCCTTATTAAAGTTTTATGAATTAATGATGATAATGAATATACATATAATGAGTGCAATAAGTATTATGAAAAATAGGGTATAGAATATAAAGATGCATTCCCCTATACTCTATAATAACACATAGTCATTAAAGACAAGGATATGACTATACTAGACATGATTAGGAGTATGCTAGAGGCAACAGATATGCCAAACTCTTTCTGGTCTAAATTTATGTCATATTTAATCTATATGTTAATAGATCTCCAATAAAAAGGGTTCGAAGCATCACTTTTATAGAAGTTTGGAATGGTAAAAAGCCAAATATGAAAAAATCTTAAAGTACATAATTGTATTCCGTATGTTAATGTTCTTATAGAAACAAAAATAAAAATAGATGATCGAGGAGTGAAGACTGTCTTTTATTGGCTTCAAGTATGGTGGACATAAACTTTTCATCTACATGATGCAGAAGGTAATTATAAGTAAAGATGCTATTTTTGCTAAAGAAATGGCTTGGGAAGGGAATATGTATATATATACATAATGATTCTTAAAGACATTCCATTTGTATTCTTGAAAAAAGAATTTTCTAAAGCTATAAATACAACCATAATTTTGGAATATGTTCAAGAAAATATCATGCTAGAAAATACTTCAAAAACGAAAAGACCGAGGAGACATTGACAAAAATCAATAAACTTAGAAGATTTTGAGGTAATGCTTGATAATGTTATTAATCATGATGGGAATCTAATGCACGTTGTTGTGTTTGTGGATTGTAAACCAATGATGTTTGAAAAGGCAATTTATGTTTGGGTAAATGTGAAGAATGAATAAATAAAGGCAATTGAGAGAAACAACACATGGGAGCTTATTGATAGTCTATAAAGTTATAAATCTATTGATGTGAAGTAGGTTTTCAAGATAAAGAGAAATGTTGATGATGAGGTGTGATGATATAAAGCAAGATTGATTACAAAGGGATTCGAATGGCATCTTGATTATGATTGTCAAGAGTCATTTTCACATATTGCTTAAATTGAAACTGCTAGGCTTGCAACTATTATGAAGCATAAAATTATTGCAAAATACCTTAGATGAATGTGAAATCGGTCTTTTTAAATGGTCCTCTTAAATAAAAATCCTTTTTGTTAAATTTATGAAAAGAAAAGTAGTGAAGATAAAGTGTATAGACTCAAGAAAGCATGGTATAGATCTAATCAAGCACCTAAAGCATGGAACAAGCATGTTAATTCATTCTTTATAGCAATGGACTCTAGAAGTGTCTATTAATGCATGTTGTTTGTGAAGATTATCCATCTATTACACCTCTAAATTGATAATAAAATCTTTATTGGCAATAATCTCGCAGTAATCAAAGACTTCGGAGAACTTATGATGTGTGAAATTAAGATGATAGATTTTGGCCTAATGAAATTTTCTTAGAATTCGGATTCTTCAAGGAGAAGATGGTATTCATTTACCAAAGAAGCAATGTTACTGAACTACCCAAAAAGTTTCATATGCTTGGCAATAATCCTATGAAAACTCTAGGGGAAGTTGAAATGAAATTATTCAAGGGGATGATGCACCTACCAACTCTACATATTTTAAGCAAATTATCATAAGTTTAAGGTACATCATATGCCTAAGGCCTAACATTACTTGTGCAATTGAACTAATCAGTAAATTCTTGCTTTCTTCTTGTCAATCTAACATGCAAGTTGTTAAAAAAGCATGCAATACTTAAAAAGGCACATATGATCATGGTTTATTTTATCGTTCAACTAACAAAAGTGCTCTTATAAACTACTTTTGACAGTGATGGGGATAGAAATTTAGATGAACTTAAAAGCACACTGGGTTATATTTTTAGTTTTGGTTGTAATGTCTTTTCATGGTCGTCAATGAAGTGGTATATTATTGTACTTTCAACCTATGAAACAGAATATGTAGCTAAAACTTTAAGTGTGTGTCAAGCGATTTGATTACAAAATCTGATGAGACAAATTAATATTCCAAGGAGGGGTCTTACGAAGATTTTTGTTGACAATATTTCTACAATCAATTTGGGGCAAAATTCGGTGTCACATGGAACAAGAAGACACATTGAGAGACATTACTTTCTCAAAGATCAAGCTAAAAAGAAAGAGGTTCTATTGGTGTATTATAAGTCCGAAGAAGACCATCTTCATGACATTCTCATAAAATTGCTGAAACATGAAGGATTTATGAAACTAAAGTACATGTTAGAAATGACCACTTTGTCGAATCAGGATTATAGGAGGATGTTAGCGATAATTCAAATTTTAATTAATCTGATTGTTTGACTTTGTAATATTTTATTAGGCAACAAAATTCTTGTTCTTAAATAATAATTTGGATAATAGTATTATTGTACATATTAAAATTTTTAACTCTTTAGTAATGTTTTTCTATACATTAAAGACTATTAAAATAGGGATCTAATTAATCGTTTTTAACATGAATAAAATATATGTTATGAGCTTATAAGCAAAGTTTTAAAAAATAGGTATTCCTTAATATTATTTTATAACTTTCTTCACTTCCTCTACATAAGACCAGTCACAGAAGGTGAAAAAGAGTTTGCTTGGCTCTCCCTCTAGTAGTCGAATAAACAAACCTTGATCCGAACGATAATTGAGACGTGAATATGCTAGGATTGAATTGGAGGGTTGGATGGTTCTTGCCATTATAGCGAATGATGGATTATGGACGCATGTATCTAAGGTTTTTGCAAAAAGAGATGAGGCATCGAAGATTCCAGAGAGGCTTCTAATATCTTGTGTGAGTGGTTGTCGTTATGGCTGTAATTTCCTTCTTTAACTTAAAAAAAAAAAAAGAGCAGTCAGTGTCACAAAAATGGCCTTGTTGAGAACACCACCAGAAACAACTAAAGAAAATGATATCTGTGATAAATAGGGAATAAGAATCCCAACAAAGATTAGAAGTTTAAAATCAATCTGTGACTTACCGTCTAAGTTAACTTGCAGACCATATTCATGTTACAGTCTATGCGAGCCCTTTTAGTATTATTTATATACACCGTTACATCTAGGGAGTATCTTGGACAAGGTTGTTGGAAACTGATGCTATATTGCTTTGGACAAGCAACAAGGAGGGTAAGGTAATGCTTGATCCAGACACGTGTACTTTAACACCTTCAGTAGCAAGAGATAAGATTAGTTGGTGAAAAGGAGTTTGATGATACGACTAATTCAATTTTAAATATTTACCATCTCTTTATCTTATTATCTCTTACGTACAAACATCGAAGAATAGTCTGATTTACTCAACGCTTAGAGCGCATAGTGCCACATTTTTCATTGACATCCATGTCCTGGAGTTTCTTTTCCAGGTAACGTACGAAAGATTATTATTTTGTCAACTCACAGTCACAACGGGCTTAAACGTCAACCAAGAAAGTAACTTCAACATCAAGGATTTAGTAATTACAAATTTATTTTTTATAAATATAACCATATTTAGTTTAGAGAATTATACATACATTATTTATTATCCTCAACAAAAACTTGATTTTTTTCAAATGCAACGGATAATGCAAATTCAACTTGACGAGATTTCTATCAAGAATGAACTTATCATAACATAATGTCACGTCAAACGCTCAAAATAAAGAAATTGTGACATAAGGTACATCAATCTCGTATTAAATAAATAAAGGATGGTCTTAAAGTATATAAGCGTGAATATTACATATTTTTTAAGTTAATTTTTTAGAGAAAAGGTGATGACTCAGTGATAAAATGATTTTAAAGTTAATTTTTAATTTTATTCGATCCTATGCCAAATATCACGTATTGTTAGTAGAACGACAATTATTAATAAAATGGTAGTGATATACAGAGTAAGCCAGTGAAATAAGGATGTTACAAAATTGAATAGAAAGAATGTCACGCCATACTAAATAAAAAAATGTATTAATTCTACATTATACATTCTACCTGGAATAAATAAGAAATGAGTGCCAAGCTTATAAAGCAACTCATTTGACTGGCACGTTGACCAAACTTACATTTGTGGCAAAGACATATTATATATCTATTACTTTTTGTTTTTTTAATCAAGCCAAACCAATATCCTACACTTTTTCGTTCCTCCAGACATTACACAATATTGGCATGACTCATATTTATTTACCGGCAATAAGAAGCATGTTTCTAAATTCCAATTGAGAAAGCGGAGGGAGTAGCAATAACACCGGTTGACATATCGTTCCATGTGCTCTCAGGGTCTTGTCCTTTGACTAATGGGGATCCTTTGAACCACTAATAACCATTATTATGGATTAATATCGCCGTATTATTTATGATGTAATAAATCAAGTAGATATTAACCGTGAGCTAGACTGGTCTTTGCTATAAATAGACTTGTTCTCTTTCTATTGGATAGCATTAGATGGCCCTTTCATTTACTTGTTAGTGATTGGTTGGCGATATATTTTTAGCTTTATTTATTATAACCTCAATTTCTTAGCCGTGGCCGTCCATTTAGCGACATTTACCACGCTTAGAAGGGGACTACTATCGAAGTCTTCGCCGGTTCTCCTTGGATCTTTAGATGCCTAGCCATCATTCTACTTCACTGTTTGAGTCCTCTAAGTTTCCCATTCAAGTGAGAGGGGCAGATAAATTAAAGGGGTCGCACTTGGAGCCTTATTAAAAATCCCATCTTCAGCACAACCCATCTCTGTTTTATCAGAACTTGCTTCTCTTTTTGGCGCCGAAGTGCGTGTATGTCTGCTGCCCCAGCCTCCATCCACAGGTAGTTTGGTCTCTGCACTGTGCTTCGTTTTTTTATGTTAATCTATGGTGTTATGAAGCTGAAAGGTGAATTTGTGTGATGATTATGTTATTCGAGGATTGAACAGTTTGAGTTGACCATTTTGCTGGATGGTTTTGGAATATGAATGCTAAAGGTTGAGTTTTTGGGTATGGAATAAATGGGTTTGATCTGGTTTTTTTTCTTGAGCTGGTGTATTGTTTTTGCCTTTTGTTGTCTTCTTCTATTAGTGCATATCTCTACTGAATTTGGTTAGATTTGATGCATGTTACTTGGTCTCATTTGAATGAGTGACTAGGAAAATATTATAGGCTTTGATTTTTCAGTTTAAAGTGATTGCTTTAAGATTTAAATGAGTTAATTACTGCAGTTGAGAACCCGTGCACAAATTTTTTCCTGGAAATGGGAAGCCTCCCAGACACTTGCCAATTGTTCGCTGGCTCATTTCATGCTATGCAATCGTCATGCAGCTCTAAATTATACACATTTGGAAGATATATCAACTTTATTTTGCTTTTATATTTGACCAATAGGCAAAGATTGAAACAAATGATGAAGGCTTTTAAACAAGATGACCTATTAACTGATTCTTTGATAACTATACTAACTTGAAAATGAAGCCAACTTGGCATAAAAATCTTGCACTGGTCTCTAAGTGTGTGGGAAATGAATTACATGAAAGACTTGTGAGCTTTTGTGTATCATTGGAGGTAGTAAAATTATACCGTCTAATTGTTATACACTAGACTGTAGGTTGGGTTAACACCTGCTGTACAGAGGGAGGCCATAACAATTGCGTGGTAGAATAATCCATCATGACCAAGCGAGTACCAAGCAGGAATGCCCGATCTAAAGGAATTAAGTTCAAGCATGTTTTGCAGATTTGTTTGTTGCTATGTGTCAGCTTTTGGTTAATCTACCAAGTCAAGCATTCCCATGATAAGAAGAAAGAGCTCAATGAGAAAGATGCAAGAATCTCGTCCAGATCTCAAAGTGGTGATGAGATGCTGAATTTTGGAAGGAAAGATCTCCATCCTCGTGTGCCAGAATTAGTGAAGAATGAGAATCATGGGGAAGACGAGAGAGAGGAAAATGAAGAGCAGGAAGAAATAAACAAGAAAGACAAACTCAGGCATGAACAAGATCAAGAAGAAGATGATGAAGAAGAAATTGTGCATGAGGAACTGAGGAAGGTTTTGGGCACGAGGACGAATCTAAGAAAGATGATGCAATTAAAGAAGATGACAAGAAGCATGAAAAAGAAGAGTAGGAGGAGGACACCAAAGATGTAGAGACAGAAGATGAGGGTGGACAGGGTGGTGATGATGGAATAGATGAACATGATCGAGAGAAGATGGAAGGAGATGCTAATGGTGAAGAGGATTTCATTGAAGAAGAGACAGAAAGAGAGGAAAATGGTCAGGAGAAGAAAACTGAGAATAATGAAGATGAAGATAAGTAGCTTCAATTAGATCATGACCCTTCTCTGGAGGATCAAGGTAATGAGGGTAATGCTCATGAAGCTCGAGAGGAGCATTACAAGGTAGATGATGCTTCAAGTGCTGTGGCCCATGATAGTTCAATTACAAGCACTGAACCTGATAAGTTGGGTGCAGATACCTCAAATGAGAAGTCCAGGCAAAGTGATTTAGAGAAGGGGAATAAATCCAATAATATTAGTGAGGCTCAAGAGGAACATTATAAGGCAGATGATGCTTCCAGTGCTGTGACTCAAAAAAGTGTAGCTAATAGCTCAGAACTTGAATGGACAAGTTTCAATAAGTCAAATGAAAACTTGGCAACTGATGGCTTGGTGCAGGAGAATAAATTGGATGGAAAAAATACTTTGAATGTTACAGGGGTTCAGACGAACACAACATCAGAGTCAAAACAAGGTGTAACAGTTGAATATGTTCCTTCAGGTGAAAATAAAGATGTTGAGATAAGCCTGCCCAACCCTCAGAACAAATCGCCTGAAGTTGCATCTGTATCCAGCGATCAGCAGCAAACAAGCAACAAGTCGACAGAAGCAACTGGTGGAGATAATTCAAATGATGGGAGTGCAGGTGCTTCCGGTTCATCTCAGCAGAGTGAAATATCGAAGTCAACTGAAGCCGAAAATGGAACAGTTGATGGTGTAACTACTGAGGAAGCAGCTAGCCAAAAGACTATTGAATTAGAGCATAGTAACAACAACACTGAATCAAACAGCAGTCAATTGCAATATAACTCGACGATCAATAATAATACAAAGCATATAGAAGCAAACAGCGATGGCTCCTCAAATTCCTCCAGTAATTTGGATTCATCTGATAAGACCATCAAGCCTGATGCAGCTGCTGATGCTGACACCAATTCTGAATCTTCTATTCAAATAAAGCAGGTTACACATGCTGCTAGCGAAGTGAAATCTGGCAGTGATAATGAATTGGCTGGAAAAGATGAAACCAGTGTCTCCTCTACCGACAATGTGATTGGAGGAGCAGATACACGTGACCACATTGATTCTTTTGATTCTTCAATTGACCAAGATGGGAATGACAGTCGCATTGATCTGGATACCCTGCCAAAGGATAGTGCTGAAGGGATCAATACTAAAGATGCTGCATCAGAGTGAGAACTTATCAAAATATGGTATCTGCTTATGGCCATCCTTTCACACTGTTTTGATGTGCAAACATGGAGGTGTTTTTTATTTACTTCCACTGACAATGGAAGTATTTTTCTGTGTAAGGGGGAATAGAATATGTAACTTTGCAGACTTTTTGTAATTGGCTCTATTTGTATGATATATGCCCACTTATCTTGAGGTCCTTTTCTTTCCTTTTAATCTTTCTTTGTAAGCTTCGTTTCGTAATGTATGCTGCTGGCTTTTTCTTTTCAGTAACGTTACTGAAAACGCTGATGATGCCTAAAACCTTTCACACGGAATGATTCTTTATGAATTAACTAGGCGATCAATTTTATGCTCTCAATGAAATTGATTGACCAAAAAGAGGTCAGGAGTCAGTTTGAATCTTGGACTGGATTCCTAATTGCTTGCTAATGGTAAATTTAGTTTTTTAAATTGGGATACAGTGTAAATATTATATCACATTTAGTATCACTTTTTATTTTTATTTTTATTTTTGATTTTTGTGTATGTGTATGTGTATTAGTTTTTGTATATTTTTTAAGTTTTTATATTTTTTTGTTTTTGTGTTGTATTAATATGTTATTTTTTTATTTTTATCCTATTTTTATTGATTTTTATGTTTAAAAAAATAAAAATAATCAAAAATAAAAATAATACTAAACATAGCCTTAGTATTTACTCTTTGTATGTAGATTTATCATATCAGTGTGTTTTGTTGATAAGAGGAAGGCACCTTGTTGCATTTGCACGTCATTAAATGAGGAGATATCAATTGACCACGTAGGTTGCTGGTCTTATTTGCCGTCACACACCATAAATTTTTAATGAAGGAATTTGTTGAGATATCTGCAATAGCGTTCCTATGCGTACGGCAGCCCTTGTCAAGTGGATTGTCTTGTATACTGACCGGCTTTGTGTGATAAATCCAGCAATAATCGGATAAAATACATGTATATGCTTTCTTGTCCCAGTACTTCGTTCAAACTTAAACTGAGGTACCAACGGTTATGCAAATTGCTGAACAGTCTCTAGGATCCGCGAGATGGGCCAATACGAGGCAAAGTCAACATTTTTGGACAAATGAAGTTAGGCTGTCAAAGGTGGTTTGCAGGACCATCTCAGGGCCGTTGTAGAGCCGCTTCTGTTGGATGACCTAATACCCGTTTAGCACAAACTTGAAAGCCTATTGTCCAACTTGTTAGAAAAAGAACATCATCCCAATATATATATATATATATATCTTTGTATTCAACAAATAGTAAGACATTGGCTTAGTCTTCTTCGTATATTGTTAGGGAACTTAATGATATCCCACTTATCATGAATCAATTATATAACATATTAGCCGTAAATCTTAAAGATTGGTAAGATTTTATATTCCTTTTTTAATTAAAATGATTTTAGGAAACTTTTGCATAAAACTTGTATTTGTGATTCAATAGAAATATATAACACTTCCCCTATCATAGCAAAGTTCAACACCCTGCTTTTTGCCATTTTTTTCATCTTTTTTCTTCATCATTTTTCATTACCACGGCAATCCAGCATTTTTTGACTGAAGGCAAATTAGATATCAATAATCCTTATTTTCTTCACCATTTTGATCATTTAGGAATGGTTCTTGTTTCCAAACCTCTTAATGAGAATAATTATTCAACTTAATATAGAGCCAAGGTTATTCCTTTGAATGCAAAATCAAAAATGAATTTCATTGATGGAACTATGACAATGCCATCAACTTCAACCAATCTAGAAGAACATGCATCATGGAAAAAATGCAACAATATGGTTTTATCATGGATTCTCAATTCTTTAATATAAATAGTGTTATTTTTTAACCATCATCCAAGAGGTATAGGAAGATCTTTTAACTAGTTTTTCTTAAAGCAATGCTCCACGTACTTTTCAAATTGAGAGAGATATTTCTTATCTCACTTAAGATCAGATGACCATTGTAACTTACTACACCAAGCTTAATAATTATGGGACAAAGTTGGCTCATATAATGATATTATTTGCACATGTGAGACAGACAATAGGAGATGCAAATTAATGTAATTTAATATGGGACTTCATGAGTCTTATAGTGCTATACGAGGGCAAATTCTATTGATGAATCCCTTACCACAGGTTGCACAAGCTTATTCCTCCGTTGTACAAGAGAAAAAACATTGTAGCCTAAGCATTACTCGAGACATCACAGAAGCATCAACCATCATGGTTCAACAGGAAGAACCAATAGCTCTTTGTTACATTTTCCATTCAAAATTAGTGATTATTGTGATATTTGTGATCTTACAAAATAGAAACAATTTCCTATTAGTAGTTCCATTTATTCATTAGATCTTTTGAATTAATTCATTGTGATATTTGGGAACTATATAAAATTTCTTCTCTTTCTAATGTTAGATATTTTTTATCTATTGTGGATGACTATTCTAGATTCACATGGGTTTTCTTTGTGTGATATAAAAATCAAATGCAATCTTTACTCATCAGCCTTTTTGCCTTTGTTCAAACTCAAGTTAATTCTTCCATAGGTAATATTTGGGTTGACATATCTATGCGGGATTTTTTTAAAACTAAAGGCACCATATATCAGCATCCCTACGCTTATACACCCTAACAAAATGTGGTTGTCAAAAGCAAACATTGACATATTCTTGAGATAGCATGAGCCCTTCGTTTCTAGGCACATCCCCTTTACAATTCTAGGTAAAATGTGTTTCCACTACTATTCATATCATTAACCGATTGCCCACACCACTTCTTTCTAAACAAACTCTTTTTAAACATCTTTACAGTAAGATACCTTCCTTTTCTCACATTAGAGTTTTTAGTTTCCTTGTTTATGCAACTAATGTTCGTATTTCTCATAAATTTGCTCCTCGAGTCAAACGTTGTATTTTTCTTGGTTACCCAGTTGGCCAAAAAGCTTACAAGCTTTATGATCTTGACACTCATCAAATATTTATTAGTCAAGATTTTTTTTTCATGAAAAAAAACTTTTCCTTTTGCATATCATCCTCCATCTTCTTCCCAAGATTTAATCAATTTTATTCCTACCATTGTATTAGATTCTTTCAATTTAGAACACTCACCACCTTGAACTTCAACTAGTCATTCTTCACCAACCATACCTATCAATCTTCCAAAACCACCATTACGTTTGTCTTAAAGACCTCATGTTTACCTATCAATCTTCTAGCACCACCATTACATTGGTCTTAAAGACCCCATGTTCCTCCTTTAACATTGTGAGATTGTGTTTGCAACTAAGTGACTTCCTAATCATGGACACCTTCCACATCTGGTACACTTAAAGGTACTCGATATCTACTTTGTAATTTTCTTTCTTACCATCGTTACTCACCATAATGTAGGTCCTTTATTGGTGTCATTAGTGAAGATGTCAAGCCAACTACTTATATGACGTAGCTTCTCATCCTTATTGGCAAGATGCCATGCAATATGAATTGGAAAATTTAGAAGTCAATAACACTTGGTCTCATACTCCTCATCCTCTTAGCAAGATGCCTATTAGTTGTCATTGAGTATATAAAATCAAATGCACTTCTGATGGAACTTTTGAGCGCTATAAATCACATCTGGTTACTAATAGTTACACATAATTAGAAGGTATCAATTACCATGATAATTTTACGCCTACAACTAAAATAATTATTTTATGTTATTTATTACTTTTGGAAGCTGCCCATAATTGGTCTCTTTACCAACTTGATGTTCATAATGCTTTTCTTCATGGTGACCTCTATGAAGAAATTTATATATCTCTGCCTCCAAGTCTTCAATGATAGGAGAGAATCTAGTATGTCGCCTTAATAAATCCTCATATGGTTTAAATCAAGCCTCCTGTTAATGGTTCGCCAAGTTCTCTACTGCTATACAAGTTATTAGTATTATTCAATCTAAATCGAATTACTTATAATTCAAATGTCAAAAAGGAAAGTCTTTTACAACCTTATTGATATATATCGATGACATCTTCTTTACAATAAATGATCTTGCTACCATATCCACACTTAAACAATTTCTAAATAAACGTTTTTGGATTAACGACATAGGGATTTTAAAGTATTTCTTGGGGATTGAAGTCTCTTGGTCAAAGAAGGGAATTTTCATCTCTCAACGAAAATATACTTTGGAAATTCTGAAGAATGGAGTATTATTGGAAGCTAATCTTATGAAATTTCCTATGGACCAAAATCTAAAACTCTCAGATGAAGGTGAATTGCTTAATGATCCATCTCAATATAGGTGGTTTATTGGATGCTTAATTTACTTAACCACTACCTGATTAGAAATCACCTATTCAGTGCATATATTGAGCAGATTTATGCATGCACCTCAAAAACCTCATATGGAAGCCTCTTTGCATATCTTGTGTTACTTGAAAAATAATCCAGGACAAGGTATATTCTTTCCTTCTCAACATGATATGTCTTTATGAAATTTTTCTATTCAAACTAAGAAAGTTGTCCAATTTCTCATAAGTCTACCACAAGTTATTGTATTTTCTTAGGTGCTTATCTTATTTCTTAGTGAACAAAGAAACAGAAAACTGTGTTACTCTTTTCAACTGAAATAGAGTATAGACCTATGACCAATGAATGTTGCAAATCATCTTTTAATATGTTATGACTAATGAATGTTGCAAATTATCTTAGATATTTTCATTATTAAAAGATTTATGGTACTACATCCAAAGTCGGTGCTATTATACTATGCTAATAAGTTAGCTTTGCATATAGTAGATAACCCTGTCTTTTATGAAAGAACTAGACATATAGAAATAGACTGCCACTTTATTCATGAAAAAATAAAATACAAATCAGTTGTGAACCAATAAGTTTCTTTGACTAGTTGCTTGTGATGTGTTCACTAAGCCATTGGTAAAAAAAAAAACCCTTCTTGACAATGATTGATAAGTTAGGAGGTCTTAATATTCACTCTCCATCTTAATGGCGAGTGTTTACTAGTTTTAACTACACTGCAAATATACAGGTTATAACTTATAGTATAACTGATATCAGATTGAATCTAGACACCTAACAATTTGAATAGAAATTTTTTTAAGGTAAAACCAAAGATATATAACCTTAAAATTAAACTAAACTAATAAAACATGAATGAATTTAATCGTAGAAGAAAGTAAAACACAGAAGATCCTCAATAAGGAAGACTTAGGAGTTATTTTATCCTTATTTATCTTCCTTTTACCCTTTTGATTAAATTATGTTTGGTCGTAGATATCCAGTTGCTTGATTACCCTCTCTTGAGATCTAATCAAGTAATCCCTATTGAAACATTTAAGAGCTAAATTATTACCACTCAGTTCACAATACTACTCTTAAAGATACAACTGTATTTGAAGCAATCCTAAAGACAATCAAGAAGTAATTAAGATCTCTCTTTAATTAATTTTTAATATATTAATTACAGGTCCATTAGCTCACCAACTCTTATTGTGCAACCTAACTCAAATAAATCAAAACAATCTCTCGATTTGAAGTGATTATAGGTTTAATAATTAGCACAAACAAATATACATTAAATCAATATAATAAAAGTTAGATAAACAATTTAAGAACAATCCATAAACTAGATTTAGCAATCCATCATCATATTCCAAAAAACAATGTTCAAATTAAACATCAAAAAGAAAGCAAAAGAAAAGAGAAAATTAATGATGATGATGAAGGCTCTCTTGCTAGAAATCTGGACTGCACTTATTGAATCTTGATTCTCCTTTTTTCTCTTAAGTGTCTTCACGTTTTTCCTCTTTCAAAAACCCCCTATTTTTGTCTTGGATGTTCCCTCAGGTTAAAATGGTGACCACTAAGGTTTCTTCCCATCTTCTTTTGTCCAAAATAGCATAAAAATCGAATAAAACAAGTCACACTATGTCATCCAGGCATGTTAGCTTTTCTAAATTTCAACTTTTCTTGGTATTTTTACTAAATTTTCATCTATTCATAGAATTTGATATGTAGAATCCTTGCATGTTCTAGCACCTATAAAATTTCATAACGATTGGAACTCTATAAATGCACCTAATGCCTTCCGAAATTCATTTGTACCAAATTTATTTCCTCGGCTAAGCTTGTTTTGATCTTTCCTTTTTTCACTTTTCATGACTCTTCATATAATCTTGATATTTGGTATGGAGCCTCCTAACTTAATGCTCTAGCTCCTCAACTTGGTTCCACATCTCTTGTGGGTCTATAAGTGCCTCCTAAGTTAATTTCACTTGAACTTGCATTAGATATTCACACTAATGTGATAGAATTTATGCCAAAAATCAACAAACATTACATTAAAACACTTAAACATCATAAAAACAATAGAATAATATGAAACTAAGTCTAAATCTTGAAATTCTCATCCTAAACATGAATATTAACACATTAAACCACTATGGAATCAACTTCTAATGCAACCCTATCAAAGAGTTTTAGGAAAGTTGATGATATCCTAATTATCATGGGATAATTATGTAACATATTAGCTATAAATCTTGAAGATTCATAATATTTTATATTCCTTTTTTAATCAACATGAATTTTGGAAGCCTTTGTATAAAGATTTTATTCGTTATTCAATAAAAATATACGACAATTCTCCTTGTTTTCATATATTACCTGGGAAAGAGATCGTACGGTTTAGTTTAATCAATTGTAGGTGAATAAATTAGATCTTGATATGGTGGTCCGTGTCATGGATATTCTAGACTTATATGAGTTTAAATTATATGATATGTTGGTTTGATAAATAAAAAGGGCAAGTTATTGAATATTGTATTCATACACAACAAAATGTTCATTTTGTTATATTATTTTATAGAAAGAAAAAGATACACACCACTAGAATTTAGATATCTCTTGATTTATAAATTTTATTGTTTAGTATCCTTACCAATAGATCCTAAAGCCTAAATTGTAAAATTGTGAGAGTGTTAGAGAGCCTTAACCGATACTTGGCATGCTGGTCGATATAAAGAGGACAAGTTGACTAGAAAACAAGACAAAGACATATAGTAAACAAGCAAAGTGAGATGTGTTGTTGAAATCTCTAGAGTAAGTGAGATGTGGCACACGTTGGTGTGTATTGTCAGGAATCTTCATAAGAGTGCATGATTCAAATGCAAGACGAAAGGATGATTGAGGTAACTAAGTTGTGTGGAGTCCGAGAATGCTTGAAGGTACTTGACGTCAATAAGGAGGCCAGAGGTATGTAAACCTACAAAGTTTACTTTAAATTCGTTCGAATTTTTGATGTACTTAGTCATGAAACAATATGACTACATCATGAGTGAGGTCGAATGAACGATGGCTATTAGACTTGATTATAGCCATGCATTAGTTAGGCCATATGTGAATAGGTTCATAGACTTGGGAAAATACCATACTTCGATGGAGTTAACACTAATGTCATAAATAAAGCTTGAAAATAATATAAGATAAGGTCACTATCTACATCTAAGAGATGGCAAACAGAAGAGATATATGAAAGCAAAATGCATATAAGTAGAATTCCAAGTTAGAAATTTCTTATTCTTAAAAATTTCTCCGATAAAGGTGTAATAAGATTTGTAAAGAGAGGAAACTTGTCTCCGAGTTACATTAAACCTTATTGGCATATCAATTGGCATTATCCTTAGATATTTCATAAATCCACTCAATATTCTATATTTATATACTTTGCAAGTACAAACATAATCTTTCTCGTGTACTCCAGCTATAAAATTTAGAGGTAAATGAAGACTTGACCTAGAAAGAAGAGTCAATAGCTATTTTGGATTCTTATGTGCGCCAATTATGGTTAAAGCAGATCCCTAGAAGCAAGGTATCATGTAGAAATAATAGTGTTGATGAAATCAATTGGGAAGCAAAGCGAGAGATGCAAGAAACATACAAATACCTGCTTCTCAACAGAGACCTATTGCAAATTTGAGGATGAATTTTTTTAGGAGGGGATAACGTGACACCCAAACTATATATATATATATATATATATATATCTCCTCCCCTCATATTTTCCTATCTTTTACATTTTAACCTTAAAACTTTTACCATTCATAAAATCGCCTTATTATCGTTCACCATCATCGACAATCTTAATTAGCCAAATACTTAAACCAATCGACTCTTCTCACTAAACCTGACCCAACCATATCAAACTCATTCCATAAAATTACTAGAAATGTCATGAAAATTGAAAAGAAAATTTTCAAAAATCACCAACTATCGATCTATCATCTCTAGTGGTTGTTTTCGATAATCAACACCACCATCCAACTTGTCTCGATGTTAGGAGGAAAAACCCTAAGATATAGTTTCCAAAAACCATCACAATTACCACTAATCGAAAAAAAAATTGAATAGGGCTTTAATAAGGTTTTTCATCGATTCATCCAAATCTAGGAAGACTTTGAGCTTCTTACGTTATGAAAGTTAATATGTGTATTAAGAGCTTTCAAATGATATACAATTCATCAAAATTTGAAACCAAAAAAGTTTATGCTCAGTAAAAGAATATTTCAATGATCGAAGGAATATTCCAGTCACCGAAGTTATTTTTTTAATGATACTTTTTTAAATAATTTTTAAAATACGATAAATCATGTTAATCATTTTTTCCCTTAAGAATCATAATGAAATTCCTAAAATTTTGAGAATTAAAAATAATAGAAATTTTAAATAAGAATATGATTACTTAATTGGACTAACCTAATAATTCTAACGAGCCCTAAGTTGTTAATTAAACCTAATAGCACGTAAATAATGTTGTTTTCCAAATACATCAGTAGTAAGATCCACGTTACAAGACTACATCAGTAGTAAGACTCATGTTACAATACTCTAACAAAGTAGTACGTCGATCAAGTAAGTTCATATCCACTTTACTAATATGGAATCCATAACAATCTTTTAGTGTGGTTCAATACTAGTATGAATAATGTTATGTTATATTAATGTATATGTTTATATATATATATATATACACACTTATATATGAGTGAAGAATAATATACATAAATATATAGGTCTAAACATAGATATGTAGACATACTTAAACGCATAATTATTATTGTGATACTTATGTAGTTATTATTGCAATATCTTAATGTATACATATAGGTTTAAGTATTAAAACATGTTGTATGCATTTATTTGATTTATGTGAGATTGTATGATTAATATATTAGAATGTACACTTGATATTTTGTGTTGCAGTTATGGAGGAGAAGTTCCATAGGATATACTATCTAATTGGTATGCATCAAGATAAAAATGCACACTGATATGATCATGAAACATGATATTGAGATATGATATGAATTGATCCTAATTGATGCATGACTTCTGATAGAGTCTTTATATGACATATTACCTATTTGATTATGGTTTAGATGTATTAAGTGAGGACTGGGCTATTGATAATACCTTGCTCTATGCATCTCCTTTAGATTAAAAGATTCTATTAACTATTATAAATATAGGTATATGGCTAGGTTGTTGATAACACTTTGCTCTCTACAGTCATCTGAGGTTTAATATTGTAAGGTTTACCCTTGGAGCCCAGCTCTTATAAAAGCTTATTCTCCACGTTATTTGTCCATCGGGTGTAATTTAGCATACATCATGAATGTATGTGTATAATGTAGCATTAGCATATTTTTGTACGCGAGCATATCATTGGGTGTTATAAAGCGACATAAACTTACTCAAGGAGTTATGAATCCCCTCAACCCTAGTCTTTAGGTCAACTACCATTAGTTTCACATTATTAACTTTGGAGGAGAATCGACTATAGTATTCCTACTTTCATATATTTTCTTATTTAATATTATTTGCACTTGCACTTTATCATCCACAGTAACATAAATTAGTATGTTATCTTTTTTTACATGCACTATTATTAATATTTATTGCTTTATTCATTGCGTGTGCCTATACCAACATTTCATTTTTCAATTTCATACATATATTTGACATTAACAATTAGGCTTACGTATGATCTCAAAACTTCGATTATTAGGTCTCACATGTCAGTTATATGCCCAAATTGAGATTTAATATAAACACTTAAACATGAGTGTGCATGAAGTACTTAAAAGTAAAAGAACTTATTGGCTAACAATTACAAGAAAAGCTTAAGTTAGACTTCGACAAATCTAAGCTTAGTTATCACCACGTGTACTTTGGCGATTTTATCCAATTTTGCTATACCCAAAGAAGTCCCTGTGAAAACTAGTGTCAGAGTTAGCTAAAGTAACAACTGATACTAAAGCATTATTAGTGAACAATAACTAATTAGAAGCAATCTTACAAAGAGTGTTACCGAATTAGCAGTGATTATGAATCTTTTAAACCTGACAGATGAAGGTACATTCCTTGTCATAGAATGTTTTGAAGCCTTGGTAATAGAACTTTAAGAAACAAGGAAAGCACTCCATGAATAATCAAAGGTTCAAGAAGAGATAATCTATGATCTCCTAATATTTAAGCGTGCTTTTACTACACAAGAAATATGAGTCTATTCAAAAACTACTTTGGTGAAGTTACAAAAGTCATAAGTTTTTTATGGCAAGCAAAGTGCTAAGGAACTCAAAATTTTCTTGTAGCATGTAAAAAAGTACTTTATAGTAGCAAAAGTTTTAGACTTGGAGAATGTGTCGATCATAGTTATGTACATAGTGTTGATGTAAAGTTGTGGTAAAGAACAAGAACTTTCAATGATATTAGTGCAGATAGACATCTCATTGACACTTAGAGAAGATGAAGAAAGAGTTAAAAGAACAATTCCTCCCTAGCAACACTTCTTATCTCATAAAGGAAGCTCTAAAGTGTTTGTAATACGATAGTTCAGTGAGGGAGTATGTAAAAGCATTCATATTTTTGATATTAGACATGTAAAACATATCGAGGGAGGACAAGTTTTTCAATTTCATAAGCAACTTGTAAGGTTGGATATAGGTTAAGCTTTAAAGACAAAATGTGACAGATATCCCTAACATGATAGTAGTTATGGATCCCTTTATAGATATCTAATTACCACTCCTTTATTTGAACTAATGAAAACAGAAAAAAGAATGGTGGAATTCGGAACAGTATAGAGAAAGGTAAAGAGAAGATAAAGGAAACTTCTCAAAGCAAGCTGAAAAGTATTTAGAGTTGAAAATTACTTGTTTCATTTACAAGGAGTTGTACTTTGCTCTTAAATGCTAGAAATAGAAGATAAGTAGAGGGCAAATCAATTCTATGATCTCAGCTTGTCTTTATTGGGGGCAATAAAGCTTAAAAAGGAGTGTATAAATAAACGTAAATCTAATGGATTGGTGGCCTAGTACGTAAGAGATGTGCTAATGAACACAAAGAATTACTCTCATCTTCTAAAGTTGGTTAAGGAGTCTTCAAGGGAACCCCTAGCAAAGAAGTGTCCATACATTTTTTTTCGATAAGAGCGTCAAATTTTTCTAGTGGGAATGGTTCGTTATACCTTTAAGCCTAAATTATAGAATTATTCAAGTGTTGTCAAGCTCAAATCAACACTTGACACATAAGTCAGTGTGAAGATGGAATTTTGAGGAGGGAAGAAGAAAAAGATTTGTGAATAGGCAAGCATGGCGAGATGTGTCGATGAAATCTTGAAAGTATGCAAGATTTGGCACACATTGATGCATATTAGTAGAAATCTTTGAAGAAAACGAGATATTATTATGCATGGATCAGATATATTAAGTGGTAGAAGGTCTAAGAGTGTGCGAAGGCATTTAGCGTCAAAGGTATGTGAATTTATGAGGTTTACATTGGCTTAAAGTGCTATTGTACTTAATTATAAAGTGACATGATTATACTATAAGTAAGTACAAATGAACCATGACTAATGAATTAATCATGGACATGGATTGGTTGAAGATCACAAGAGATAAAAGTTGATATTTGCATATAAAAGATAAGACGTGTGAGATAAAAATTAGGGATAAGGAAGATAAGGTTTGATCTTTAATCTTGCGTATATGATGTTATCTAATTAGTTGAGATATGCAATTAAAATTTTAGATCTAATCCTAATTGGATGAGGTTATCATCAATTAATTAGGATAAATACAATCCTATTGGTATAAAATGTGATCTTAGTCTTTAAGATATGGCAAAGTCTTGATTCCTCCTTATCTTGTACTTGCTCTTCAAGCATCTAGTGCTTTTAAATAACTCATTAAAGTTCAATTTTCAATTATCTGAATGGAGAGACAACTTTGAAAGAATTGAAAACTTTTGAAAAAAAATGCTCTTATAAAAGTTTTTATTAAAGAGTGCTTTGTTATAAGTGCTTCAAGGAGAAAGTATTCCAAATTTCTCTGTTTAACATTTTATAAGAGTTAATAAAATGATGATGGTGTCATATCTCTCTTATTTTCCTTGTCTTTTCCTTATGCAAACATCTAGTGTATTTTGTTAATAAATAAAACACGTTTAAAAACCAGAAGACTTACTGACCAACAATCATGAAAAAAGACTGAATTAAACTTTCAACTAATTTAAACTTAATTGTCAGACATAAACTTTGATAAATTTATTTAATTCCATTGTTACTAATCTTATGATGTAATATAACAACTTATAGGTGAATAAATTATATCTTGATATAATTGTCCATGTTATGGATATTCTCAACGTATATGGGGGCGAATTATCTAGTGCATTGGTTAGTAAATGAAAAAGAGCAAGTTATGGAACATTGTATTTATAAACAACAAAATATTAATTTTGTTATATTATTTTATAAAAAGAAAAACGGATTGGGCCTCTAGAATTCAATTGCTTCCTAATTTATAAGTTCATTATTTAGCATCCCTACCAACCTTGGGTTCTCAACAGAAGCAAAAAAAGAAATGGAAACCAGGTACAAACATTTATAAACGTATAGAAGTATGTTAAGCATAAAATTCAATATGTCTACAATAGGAGAAACAAAGGTAGTTCATTAGGCCAGAAATTAACAACCCAATTGAAGAAAGGGAAGGTCAAACTTAAGTGTAAAAGCTTATTTTGATTACTATTATTATGTTGATCCTTTTGTGTTACTTGTGATGCTAAGGTAGAGTCGATTACAAAGAAAGATAGACTACCATGTATTTAAGGAAGGAATTGTCTTAAATTAAGGATAATAGAAGATTGTGTGTGTTATAACCCTTATTGGGAGTGGGAAAGGAAGCAACCTCTTAAAAGCTGCTATCTTAAGCAACCTTGTGACCCACTTTTTACATAATATAACAATCTATTATTTTAGGTCATCTTCTCTTTTCTTCATTTTTAAATAACTTCTTCTTTAATCTTTTTATGCTAAACACTGAACCCAGTATAAATCTTAAAAAATTTGGTGTTAAGGAAAAAACTCCAGCATATAGATAATGCCTTCTACTAGAATGAATTCAAGGGTTGAGCAAATAAAGCCGACGAGAGGATTCCTATTGTAGAAGAAGCACTGTTAATGGGAGATTTCAAGTCTACCCTTATCCTTATCTCACAGAAGTTTGATGAGCTACTAAGTAAGACACCTGACATGTAGCCATCTACAACAGAGGCTTCTGACTATACTGAAGCGAGTGGGAGTAAGATATTAATATTGACTGAGTTGACCCCAACTATAGAGAGCTCTGATAAATGACCATAACAAGTGGATCCGAATCAAAATCCACTCCCTAACATAACCCCCATTTATTAGTCCGAACCTAATGTTTGAAAGATCAAAATGCCTATGTTTAATGGTAAGGATTCAGATGTTTGGTTGTATCAAATGGAGTGTTATTTTACTTTACATAAGATATAGAAGGTGGCTAAACTCCAGGATGTACAACCCTACTTGTGGGAATTGGCATTAGTGTGGCTTCAGTTTGAGGAGAAGAAGAGACCCTTCACTATATGGAAAGAGCTCAAACTCAAATTACCAGTTGATTTAAAGGGGAATAAACAATGGGTATGCATCAGAAATTTTTTTCAAATAATCAACAGAGAACCGTTTAGACATATCGAGAGTAGTTCAAACTTCTTGCATCATATTTGGAGAACGCATTGGAAGAGAATATGATTGTAGTATTTGTCAATAATTTACATGAGATGATCAAAGCTGAGCTTCTAATTCATCTCCAAGAATCTTTATAAAAGGTGATAAAGAAAGAAAAGTTGATAGAAAAGAGAAACTTGATCTTGGGTGCATCATCTTATAACAACTTAAACAGGGAGCTCCCTCTAATGCCAAATAGAGGTGGAGTGCATCTCACTTCTCAGAACCCCCAAAAACTTCCTAGCCTAACACAAGGTCATCAATCTAATCATGGCTCAGGTACTCACACAAAGCCCAATTCCACTACTTCCTCTGCTACCTAGTTAATCTTTCAAGCCAAACCAACCTACCACATTATCAACAAACCCAAAACCCAGAGCTCCAATAGATACAAAAGACTAATTGCAATAGAAGTACAAGAGAGAAGGGACAAAAGATTATGCTATCATTGTGATGAAAAATGTCATATCAACCATAAACGTAGATTTTGAGAGATGCATGTGTTAATAGCTAACAAAGAGTTAGAGGAAGAGAAATTGTTTGGTGAAGAGCCTGTTGAAGATCCAAAAGTGGAAAGTATTGAATTTTCATTGAGAGAAATAGAAGTAATTTCTAAGCCTCGCACCTTATAGATGATAGGTAAGGTGAAGGGGGTAGCAGTGGTGATAATGATTGATTTTGAGGCTACAAATAATTTCATATCTTCAAAGGTGATAAGGAAATTAAAGTTACTGACATCTAAAAATTCCATTGACCATATTTTAATAAGCAATAGGGAAATGTTTAAAGGAAGGGGAAAATGCAGAGGTGTAGAGTTTTTAATGGGAAGACTTACGATTGTGAAGGAATTTTTACCTATTAGGATGAGGAGTTCTGGTTAGATCTTGGGATTAAAGTGGTTATCGTTGATTGGGGTTATAAATGATGATAGGAGACACTTAACTATAGTAATTAATGTGGATGAGAAGGAATTGGTATTAAAGGGAGATCCATATTTGTACAAGCCTATCGTATCGCTTAAGTCAATAGTACGTACTATCAAACAGGAAGGAGAAAGGTTACTTATTAAATTGTGTGGTCATTTTGTATAAGTGAAGAGTAGGATAAAAGAAAGGGTGGATCATTCCATTAAAGGGGTGTTAGAGGAGTTTGGTGATATTTTTGAAACCCTTACCAAGTTGCCTCCAAAAAGGGAATAATATCATGTGATTATACTGAAGGAAGGGACTGAACCTGTATAAGTGCAATAATATCGCTACCCTCATTCAAAGAGATGTTACTGACATAGATCATTAGACTGAGCATTAATCTATTTTCTAGCCTCATATTTTAAGTTAAGAAGAAAGATGGGAGTTAGAGATTTTACATAGACTATCACACTTTGAGAAGGTTACAATTCCGGATAGATTTCTGATTCCAAATATTAATGAGTTACTTGACAAGTTGCATGGGTGAAGATATTTTCAAAACTAGACCTCAAATCTAGTTAGTACCATATTAGAGTTAAACCCAAGGACATGTTGAAGACAGTCTTTTACACCTATGAAGGAAATTATAAGTTTCTTGTCATGCCATTTGACCTTCCAATGCACCGACTACCTTCAAGCCTTAATGAACACCTTATTTAAAGGGTTGATTAAAAGATGTGTGCTAGTATTCTTTAAAGATATCCCAGTGTATATCCAATCAATTCTTGAACATATGCAGCAACTACGACAGTGTTAATGATCCTTCCTACTCATTAATTGTTTGTGAACCTTAAAAAGTGTTATTTTAGGCAAGTTCAGTTGGAATATTTATGCCATATCATTTCAGAGCATGGAGTAAGGACAGACTCAAAGAAAGTCAAAGTAATGGAGGAATGATCGATACCTCATAATCCTAATGAGTTATGCAAATTCTTAGGCTTAAGGGGCTATTACTGTAGATTTGTTAAAGACAATCATAAAATTGTAGCTCCTATCATAAGGCTTCTTAAGAATAAAGGTTTTCTATGGAACAAAGAAGCTACTAATGCGATGGATACACTTAAATGGGCCATGAAGAAAGTCTCCATATTAACTCTGCCCAATTTTGATGAGCCTTTTATTCTTGTAATAGATGCATCAAATATAAGGATTGGAGTTGTCCTCTCATAGAAAGGTAGGTCTATCACATTAATTAGATCGGTATTATTATAAAAGGCATGGCAGAAATCATGTATGAATGTAAGGCTTTGTTTGGTTGCGTTGTCAATTCAGTTTTGCGTTTTTGTTTTTTTCACACACAGAAACTGAGGCTTGTAACTATGTTTGGATGTGATGCAGCTTTTTAATTTTTTTTACATGGAGAAACGAATTCTTGTACCTGTGTTTAGTTATGTTTCCTTGTTGTTTTTTGAATTCTTAAAAAAAATCCATTGTAAAAAAAACAAAAACAAATGCACAAAATGTTGTGTTTCTTTGTTTCCTTATTGTGTTTTGTTATTGTCTCTCCTTGATTGTCAAGCCTCTGGAAAGCCCCAATCCTTATCCATTCACCACCGTCCACCGTTGGTCGTCCTCCTATTAGATCGATGTTTATGAGATCCCCAATAGCCCTAAACAGATGCCTTCAACTCTACAAAGCTCCCACAGTTGTCTACTCAAGCATCGCATTTCCAGTCACTCACGAGGATTACAAGGTTATGGCCAACCCTCCTTATGCACGATACCTAGCGCACAATCCCCTTCCTATGTACGATGCCTAGCGCACAATCTTTATTTGGGAGAATCAAAGAGGAGGTGCAAGAATCAAAGAGGGACAAGAGGCAAATTCGTGAGAACTAGAGAGGAGGCAGAGGCGCAAACACGAGCTATCGAAGGCAAAGGTGTGAGCTTCTCGCTACCGGAGGAGGGATAAAATTATTTTATTATTATTTATTATTATTATTAATTAGTAATATTTTATTTATTATTAATATGCTATCAATAATAATAATTAGCAATATTTTATTTATAATTTAAATTTTATTAATAATAATTATTATTGATAATTAATAATATATTT
>JAOXYD010000136.1:20134608-20146013 GCA_028565735.1 Pinacopodium congolense
TTATAATTATTACATATTTTATTATATTAATCTAAATATTTAATATAATATATAATGATATTTAATTAAAAAATTTTATTTATATAATCCTTATAATTATTAAAGATGTTATTAATGTAAATTTAAATATTTTGTTTACTATAAAATAGTATGAAATCAATTAAAATTTAATTTATGATATTTTATTTATATAATCTTTATAATTATTAAAGATTTTATTTATCTAAAGTTAAATATTAAGTTAAATATAAAATTATATTAAAATAAATTAATTTTTAATATTAACATATATTAAATAAAACTAATACATATAATAACATCGCTCTCAAAAACAACAACAAAAAATAATAACAAGAAATAATAAGATAAAGTAGAATATAAAAACTAAAAACAGCAATAAGAAACAACAACCAAAAACTAAAACTAAAAATCAAAAACAAAAGCTGAACTAAACGAATCCTAAGTTGATGGCTATCGTTCTTGTAGTTAAAAAAATAGCGACACTATCTACTAGGCAAGCAGTGTATTATGTGCACCAATCAATAAAGTTTGAAATATCTGTTAGAACAAAAAGTTGTTGCACCTGAATATCAAAAATAGTTGATAAAACAAATGGAGTTCAAGTTAGACATTCAATACAAATCCTTGTGAAATAAAGCTCCACACCTTGGTTTATGTAGCAATTGTGGATTAGGACATCATTTCTAAAGAGGTCCAACTAGATCCCAAACTTTGCCTCTAACTTATGACTTAAATTTAAGAGTATAGACGAAGGGGTGCTCTTTAGTACGGGGGCTCCTACAATACAAGAATATAATAGTGCTCATAAAAGATTCCAGCTTAAAAGGAAAAATCCTAGAGGAATTTCATACAAGACCCATGGGTGGTCGTGGGGGATTCTTGAAGACATATAAAAGGATAGCTTCTAAACAACATTAGGAGGTTATGAAATCAAATCTTAAGAAGTTTGTGAAAGAATGTGCAGTTTGCTAATAAAAACAAGAATGATACACTCTCCCCTGTAAAGTAGCTACAATCTATACCGATTCTCCTAGCAATTTGGCAGGATATCTCTATAGATTTTATTGAAGAGTTCCCAAAGTCAAATAAGTTTGACACTATAGTAGTTGTAGTGGATCGACTAAACAAATACAATCACTTCATCTTGCTTAAACACTCATTTCCAGCAAAAGAAGAGGATGAGAAAATTATCATCCACGTGATGAAGTTCCATGGACTTCCCAAGACAATTATGTTGGATCGAGACAAAGTCTTTATAAGTAATTTCTAGACTGAATTATTCAGGTTACAAGATACCAAATTTAATCGAAACACTGCTTATCATCCCCAAAGTGATGGTTAAAGCGAGGATGTGAATCGATGCCTAAAGGCATGTTTGCACTACTTCATTAGTCAACGATCGAAGGAGTGGTCAAAATTAGTAGCTTAGACTGAATATTGGTACAATACTTCTTATCATACTACAACCAAAAGTACCCCATTTAAGATTGCCTATAGAAGTGACCATGTCCCATCCTCAAATACGCGACATTTTCTCCTCCATCTAATTTTGAGTTGGACCAGTTGTTCACTCAATGAGATGTGGTCATTAGAGAATTGTGTGATTAGTTATTGTGGACTCAAAACCAAATTTAACAAAAGGCAGATCAACGTAGAAGGAATGTAGATTTCTAAGAAAGGGAATTAGTCAACTTGAAGCTTAAATCATATAGACAAAGACCCTTTGCCAGTGAATGAGAAGATATCTCCTGGGTGTTTTGGCCCATTTCCCATTATATAACGGGTGGGCCAACTGCATTACAAGCTACTTTTGCCTACGAGAACATCGTAGCATCCAATCTTTCATATGTAGCAGCTTAAGAAGGCATTGGGAGTAAACGTGATAAGTCAACCCCTTCCTCCCACTCTTGACGATGATATGGAGTGGGTGATGAAACCAAGAGAAATGGTAGGTTTGAGGGATGGAAAGGATGGATTTGAGGTATTGATACAATGGAAAGATTTACCTGATTTTGAGGCCACATGAAAACCTATTACACTCATATAAAATTAGTTTCCTGACTTTCCCATTGAGGACAAGGTGAAATTGCAGGAAGAAAGTATTGTTAAACCCGAAATTCAATATGTCAAAAGCATAAAGGCAACTCATTAAGCCAGAAAATTAACCGCCCAAGCGAAAAAAGAGAAGGCCATGAAAGCTTCTTTTGATTACTATTATTGTGTTGGTCCTCTTGTGTTGTCTGTGATGCTAAGGTACAGCCTATTACTAGGAGGGAGAGAATACCGTGCATTTAAATAGGAAATTGTCTTACATAAGGGAAAGATTGTAAGTTGTTATGCCCCCTTGATGGGAGTAGGAGAGAAAGCCGTCTCTTAAACATTGCTATCTTAGGCAACCTTGTGACCCACTTTTTACATAATACAACAATCCATTATTCTACATCTTCTTCTCTTTTCTTCATTCTTAAATCACTTCTTTAATCTTTTTATGCTGAACAATGAACCCAGTCCAGAATCTTAACAAATTACCATGCAGATGAATTTAGTTGTAAAAATGCACCTAGTATAAGAAATGTGCATTGAGAAACAAATCCTGGCCTGCCATTCATCACCAAACAGAAAAATGAATCCATTAACTTACAGCTCATTCCAATCCTAAAAAAGGGTAAAACCTCAACCAGTTATCAAACAACAAAAGCCAGGCTCTGTTGTCTCAGCTTATATTTAAACAATCTGCAAACATCCATGGCTGCTGCTATGGCCATCAAAAGCAGCAGCTGCATCCTTGTACTGTTCACATCTTGCATCCCAATTTTAACCTCAGGCATAGCACAGTTTTTGTTACCTTTTACAGTTAATGACATTATAAATCCTGTGAACGAAAAAAAGCGGCGAGAATCCAACTCCGAATTCGACCATAACCAAGACCCAGAACTCACAGCCATATGTTGTCACGAATTTTGGGCAACAATGCAATGAGAAAGGCAATATAAATAAAACGTTAAAGTCAATCCGCACTCAAGAACGAGAAATGTCCAGACCAGAAAATAAGATGGTAAATGTTTGTTACCAAACATTAAGCTTATTTACTAGTTAAAACAAGAAGGGTACAAGGTCTCTCTCAAAAAAGGGGAACAGAAAAAGGAAATATCGAAGAGCCTATAAATAAAGTATGCAGAATTCCTCAGTATCGGTGAGCCAACTTCTCTTTTTCCTTGTAGTTCTGCACATATCTACAGAAGACAACAGGTAATAGCAGAAACGTACAGTTAACTAAAACCTTGACAATAGCTAAAAGAAAGAAAGACAAACATGAATTTGAACAAACGAAATGCAAGATTGGTCTGGGGTAAACTAATTGTATGTTTATCATAGTAAAAAGAAAGCTTGATGAAACTATTCATCGTCTTTGGTTTGATTCATGAAAAACAGTAAACGTGATCTCTACAAACAACAAAAGATCCCCAACCCAAAAATACAATCTTAGCAATGATAAATTAATGGCAAACAAGCAATAATCCTATTACGTATAAGAAAAAAGGAGTATGTATAAAAAGAATTGGAAATGGAAACCTACAGAACAAATGCAAAAAATATATATAGATAGAGAAATACGTGTAAGTGCCGACGACAGGAGCAAGGAGAAGGGTAGCGCTGATCCAATTCTCGGAGACCTTGTGGTGTATCTTGGAGGTGACATCTTTCCATAAGCCTGACATAACTTTCTGCTGAAAGGGTGACAGTGCATACACTACTGCCTTCATTCTCACCGGCTGCTTCCCCATTAACGAATTGATGCAAATACCCTAATCCCCAATTTCTTCCTCTTCTTTTTTCTCGACCTCTCCTCTCCTGTCTCTTTATCATTCTGATGTACGCCTCAAATATATATGTTGGGCTTCCCTTCTGTAGCCCTTTGGGCCTAATTGTTCAACCACGCAACTCAAGGCTTTTTTTGGTATCCTTTTAATTTTTTATTTTTGTTTTTTATTTTTAAAAATACATAAATTAATAAAAATACTACAAAAATCGAAAAGACAACATATTAATACAGTACAGAAATTCAAAAAATAATACAAAAATTAATACTAATATATTATAAACTAATACATATACACCAAAATAAAAATAAAAAATAAAAACGAGAAATGATATCAAACACGCTCTAAATTTTACACTTTGAAAAAAGAAAATAGCAGCTTGTATCTATTAATCGCATGTTTATTAACTGATGCGGAAAGTCCCAATTGATTTTTCTCTACAAAGCACAACACTTCAGATAAAAACCCACTCATTTAAATCAAATTTTGAAATATTCCTAATACAATTAATTATGTCTTAACAAAATATAGGGTGAGTACAATTATTAAGGTTTGTGGAACATTTGCGTTAATTGGAATGCTTGCCTTGCAATTAAATTAATATTTATCACTAGTATTTACAAAATTTAAATTTTAATATAGAGATTCATAATTAGGAGTATACTAACCACTCAACAATTTTTTTTTCAAAAAAATAATTTTTTTTCTGATGCAAAACATCAATACCATTTACATTTATATTTTTAAATTTTGTAAATCAAGAAACATCCTCTAAATCTACTTTAGATGCATGGTTTAAGCTTCATCCTTGCTTAATTAAGTGGCCCGACCAAATTGACAATTAGACAACGTTTATCCATTCAAAGCCTTTATACCCTTTGATGGTAGGATTAGGCTGGCCTAATTATTGTTAAAGAGTTACAACAAAATATTACTTTAGTATTCACATAGTCTTAATTAACGTTGATAATTAATTGACTGAGCAATTCATTTTCCAATGTTCAATTAGCAACATTAATTTATTGTTATTGCTTCTATTCTCATTAGGATTTTCAACTTGGTTTTTTCTTTTTCCCCCAATTCTTCCTTGGAGTGTCTTGTCTGACGGGAATATGATTTTTCTAAAAAATTATCCAATGAAGACTACTTGCTTTTGATTTCGGATGGATATGCATGGACAATGCCAAATAAGAATCAAAACTGATAGAAGAGCCACTGAGAATTGGTTCAATTGACTTACCAAAAATCATATGAAATTACTGTATTTTCTTGATGAGATGATCAACATCGAGTTCAAACATTCTTGATTCGTCCAAGATAAAGATGCGCTTTTTTTTTCTGCAGCCAAATGATTTTTTCTGTTTTTAATCCTAAACTTTGATTATTGTAACTCCAATTCCAAGGAGCACAGACGATATCAAGACGTGGACGTAGTTGGAATTAAGGCTCTAACGAAACTCAAAAGAATCCCATGCCATGATGACTCTGGGTAACGAAATTTTCCAGGAATGGCAGGGAACCAGTGCACTCAACCAAAACCTGGTTGACTTGCTTTGCTACACTGTTCTTAAGCTCTGTCAATGCATCCGAGAGTTGTTGCAGCTCTCGCAGCTCAAGTTGATCCACAGGAGCTTCCCACCAACACTGTCTTTGCCTAGCTTCCTTTATCTGGTTAAGTATTTCCCCTCTCTTTCTTTCCACTTCCAACTGATTCAGTATATGCGTCAACTGCATGTTGAGTTCGCGGACGTTCGCGTTTCTATGAGCTTCAATGAGTTGGTGAGCCCCAAAGGTTGGGGGATGACGGGCGTTTCGAGTGAGGAACTTGTCGATGATGGAGTCAACCTCGGGGTGGCCGAACGAGAATGGCTTATTTGCTGGTGAGTAAACTATGATGGCAACTTCAACCCCACAGAGTGTGCAGAGCTCACTAGCCTTCTTGAAAAGCCCTGCTCTACGCTTTGAGAAAGTCACCTGTCGATGACTCTTGTTAAGTATTTTTTCCATGGGAATCTTATTGCGACCTGCATTAGGTTTTCTCTTCGCCATATCAGTATGTTTCAAAGATGTATGCATGTAACTAACACAGATGTGATGGTGTAGTAGTATTATTGGAAATTTGGAGGGAATGATTGGATTTATAGTATTATACGTTCCCACCAAATTAAAACTTAATCATTAATGTAAAATTAGTGCCTTAATTCCCTCATTATGTTTTTTATTAAGCACTAGATTTTCGTGGTTATGTAATCTTATGCATTCAATTTGTGATTAGTGTTAGACAATTTAGACGTTAAATTTGTAACTAAATGTCATTCATTAACTATGAGTTGTTTGCAGTTACAAGACAGTGCAATTAGTACGGGCTTCAAAGTTCAAGGGAATCCAAAGGGCCGCGTCTTCTTTATCACTAATCAACCAGTCACCAATCAGTGATATGTCACGTGACTAAAGTCTCTTGGTAATTGAATATGTAAGTTACTTTTCACTACCTCTTTAAAGCATAAATAAATTGTGGATCTAAATTCTATAATAATTATAGTCTACATATATAACATATTTTTTAAGAGATGATTTTCTTCTATAATAATTTATAATACACCCAGGATATTCATCGTAAAAAAGGAATAAGCATTAACAAGGTTTTCATTATGTAGTCATCACTGTCCTTTCAATATGTTTATTTTGAAATTTCTTTTCCTTTCTATTTTGTTCTCTTTAAGAATTACAGTATGATAGTAAAAAAAAAAAAAATAATATCATGGGTAGTCTCTATAATTTTTCAAATTATCACTTTAGTTTTTATGGTTTGAAAGTTATTATTTTAATCCCTATACTTTCATTTTTTTTCAATTATAGTCTTTTTTCAGATTTTACTGATGTAGTATGGACACATAACAAAAATTCATTGGTCCACATAAGCAAAATCTGATAAAAGACTGATGAAAAAAAAAAGAAAGTTTAAGGACTAAAATAATATTTTTCAAATTATAAGAACTAAAGTAATAATTTGACAAATTACAAAGACTACCCATGATATTAATCCAAAAAGATAAGGATGAAGTGATCTACTATTTCCTTATTATTTTGATAGAGTGAACCGTTATTCTTTTTCGGAGACCTTTCGTTGTAAATAACATATATGTTTACATACTATCAAATGCAGAGATATAAAAGAATATTGGAAGAAACCTATATACTTACGGGGTATTACTGAAATGTATTAGAGAGAAAGTAAAAGTTATTAAGCACCAACCTCAATTAATTTTGCTCACCTCAATTATTCTTATTACAGCTTTCTCAATAAAAAAATGTTTTTTTTAATTTCTGAATAAAAATTGTTGTATGTCTATAATCCATCTATAATCTGTATCTATGCTATCAGGTAAATGTATGCTAAAAGTTGCAAAGTTTTGGCCTTACGTTTTCTACAAAGCCCTTCATTTTGGATTCATTGATTTAACATTCACATTAATTATATTATTTTAGTCCAAATAATCTATTTTTATGAAAAAAATTTAAAAGGAAATACTTTTACTTAATTAGGTAAATAATTTAAATTCCACATTAATAAATTCTAAAATAATTATCTCTGGTTTTGTAAACTTATTGCCATTGCACAAATAATTTTTTGTGCTATCCTTTTGAAAAATGATTATTTTTACTAAGAAATTTATTTAGGCTAATCTAAGAAATTTATTTAGACTAATTATCAGTATAAACAATAACAGTCTTCAATTCTATTCACTCAAGTTCTACATTGTCTATCATTGAACAAACAAATCCCTTTTTGATTTCATCCTAAAATATACCAACAAATATTAATAATTTTATTTTAATAAATTGATGATTTAGAGCTGCAATCATCTTCAACTTTTATAATATCTTTTAATATCTATCGTGTGTTCTAAGTTATAATATGCTATATATAAGTTAACATTGTTCACGTAAATCCTATTGAAATTTTAACTTAAAATAAAACAAAATGCAGTATATAAGTGGAAATTATTAATAGGTGTATTCACTTTACAAGACGTATCATATGAATGAAAAGAAACCGCTGTTCCATTTCAAGAAGAAACGAAATACTAAGTACCAGATAATTCTTACAATAAGACACCAAAAATTGCGTGTTCATGAGTTCTCTTAAACATAATGACAGCTCAAGAAAAATACTCTGCGGTGTCGAGCAAAGAGTTTCTGCTTCTTCTAAAACAGAACAAAAACCTAGTAAAACCCACGTCCATATCCGAGGTTGTATCCCTGGCCATGAGGCATCATCAAGTTAGGATTGAAGTCATTGAACGCATCAGGGTTTTGATCAAAAGGAAGTATCCCAGAAGTATTACTAGAGCTGGAAGCAAAAAGTTGATGCTGATGATGATGATGATGATGATGAGTGTTGGGTATATTGTTAGAATGTTGGATGAGAAGCTTATCAGTTTCTTTTGCCACATTCTTCTTCAGTTCCTCCAATGCCACTGTTAGTTGCTCCAGTTGAGGAGTGTTTAGCGCATCAATTGGCGCATCCCACCAGCATTGACTCTGGTTTGCCTTTCTGATTTGGCTAAGCTCTTCTCCGCGCTTTTTTTCCATCTCCAGCTGCTGGAGCACCTGACGTGATATCCTTCCATTTATTAGTATTCTTTTGAACTATTTTCTTGTTGCTTTTCTCATCTTCTTATTTATTTTTACATGAACATGATTGAGCGACAGTGATATCTATACTAATTTTTCTACCCAAAATTAGGTCGTTATGTTCTTCAATTGATAATTAATGTCGTATTTATGAATTTTTACTTTTCAAAGAAAAAGTTTATATTTCTTAATTAAGAATTTTGAAATTTAATTTAAAATCAAAACATTTTTTTGCAAACATTTCTTAAAAATTGTTTATAATGCTACATATAATATTACTTTTTCTGTCTATTTATACTAATTAACATAGCAAATTTTAAATGTCGATTACTAACATTAGAAAACATGCGTGTGTCCCTAACATCACTCACTCCGAAAACAAATTTACAATATCTCCAACACTAATTTTACAACAAAACATGTTCATATTGATCAAATGTTTTTGTTTGACCATGCGTACACAACCTTACTCATTGAATATTATTTGCTCACAAATTTAGTAATTTATAAATACAATCGTCCATTTTTTGCATCCTTTTCGTGAAACTGATTAATTCCTATGATATCAAAACCTTTATGAGTGAGAAGCTAGCACTCGAAGTTCAACTCATAGAGTCTGAGTATTTCCAAGCCTCGTCTAATAAATAGTTAAGATCATTGAAAATGAATGATTTTTTTATTGTAATTAACTTGTATTGCTAAAATCGGAGAAGGTAGATGGTATAGTAGAGCAAATGTCCAGCTCTAAACATACAATTAGGTAGTACCTGAGTGAGCTGCACATTGAGTTGACGAACACTAGCATTGCGGTGAGCCTCAATGAGTTGCATGGTGGCGGACAGTGGTGGAGGGTTGCGGCTGAGGTAACGATCGATAAGAGTTTCAACCCCAGGGTGGCCAAAGGAGAAAACCTTTTTCCCGGGTGAAAACACGATGATCACAATCTCCGCACCACACAGAGTGCAGAGCTCACTTGCCTTCTTGAAAAGCCCGGAACGTCTCTTTGAGTACGTCACTTGGAGATTGCTGTTTTTCACCATTTTCTCCATCTCCACCTTCTGTCGACCGATACTCTTTCTCTTCAGCATCGGTGATGCCATCAAAAACCAACAACAAGAAGATAATTGGATAAGATATTCTATACACTGGTCGATATTCCTATGAGCTAGGATTATTCCGGGAGAGATGGAGTTCGGTTTTATAGCAACTTATCTGTGTTACAGATATAGCTGTCTCCTGGTGGCAAATCAAGCATGACAATGCTTGAATTGAATGTGTTTCTTGTTTCGGAGGTTGTAGAATCCTTTCCAAATTAAATTACAAGGAAATAACAGCAAATGCAAATCAAATTGTTTAGAATTGATATCAGGCATGTAATTAAATGGTCGGCTTTCTTGCCAATTGAATACTGTAAGTTGTCAAATTTTTCTAGGAGCTTGATTCTTAGTTCCTTTTTACTAAATATAAAAATGAAACAACTTTCTATCTATTACATATTCATCTACTCATAGGTGTTGTATTCTCCGAGAGAACTCATATTTCTGATGAGCTTCATTGTGACTTATTATTTGTGGGTAGTTTGATGCAAATTTTTATGATGTCTCATCCAACAATTCCTTGTGAGATTTTGTCTACGATTGTGGACGAGTAGGCAGAGAAGTAAGGTAATCACCAACTGAATTTATCATTCATATCTAATCAGCTAGAAGACCAGCACACTCTTCGTCTCCGTAACTATTTCTCTGGTATTTAGAAAATTGGATCATAATAGTCCACCTAAAAATGATCAAAATTATTTGATAACCAAGTTCATTTCAATCTTAAAAATCAAGTAACAATTAGCCAATTTTGTTCTGTTGAAATAAGAATTAGTAAAACGTTTTTAAAAATTATACATTAAATAGTTTAGATTTATTATTTAATTATCATGTGAAATTCAATTCAACTTGATTAAATTTAATTTTACTAATAAAATATTAATTCCCTTGTCATTTTGATTCTACACCTCAGTCTAGGTTTCACTGTCAATTAATTGAGACTGATACCAAAATGTATGTATATATTTGTATATATGTTTACTATAGATTCATTTTTTTGGCAACTCATTTGCGTCTCTCTCCTATTATTCATGCTTATAACAAGAGGCATAACAATTCTATTAGCATTCTCATCCTCTTTGGTAGGGATGTTAAAAATGGACTCGATCTGATAATCTGATCTGTCTGTCCTGGACTATACTCGACCTGATTCGATTTGACAAAAAAAGTCAACAGACCGAACTCGACCTGACCTGAACCCGAACTCGATTTCATATAAACCCAAGATGACTCGAACTTGATCAGACCCGAACTCGATTCTACCCGACTCTAATAGACCCGAACCTGAATGACCCAAACTTGTTTTCACCCAAACCCGAATTAACTCGATTTATTAACTCAAATTGATTCGACTTTAATGCAAAGATTGCATTTTAAAAATATAAAAAATTGAAAAAAATTATTTATGGATATGATTAAAATTTAAAATGAGGAAACATCAAATTTAAAATTTTAATTAAAATAAAAAAAATTATTAAAATGAAACTTGAAGTACATCAAAATATATTTGAGAACAAAGTTTGCAATCGTTTAATACATCTCTACTTATCACAGTTTTATACTAGTAATGAAGAACTTACAGTTATAATAATATTACGAAATCTCGTATTAGACACTACAATTATAATAATATTACATGCCCCCATATAGAATATAATACACTATTATTATTATCATTATTATTATTTAATCTATTATTATATGTATAGCAGTTAAACTCAACAGAAATTACATAATATTTGTTTATAATAAAGTAATGTATTTTTTATATTTTATGTTAGACTCTTGTTATATAAAATTGAAGAATAATATTTTTAATAATATTAAA
>JAOXYD010000136.1:20159466-20173626 GCA_028565735.1 Pinacopodium congolense
TCACCAGCCCTGGTGATTCACAAGTTGGCGTGACAGAAGGCAGATGCGAATATATTTACGATGTTGATCTCAGCGGTGCAGTTCCTGAAGACACCATAATTACTTACACTGATGTCAATTCAGCACCGGACGTCACTGAGGAGGACACAATTGAAGCTGCTTACAGCAGGGTTGATGTTAGTAATGCAGTTCCTGGAGCCAAACCCGAAATGCTTGAAAAAGCCATCAACTCTGATGAACCTGAAGCTATTTTGGCAGAAGAAGAAAGTATTGAAATCTGGCACTCCAGCTCTACGCCTGGGAATCAAGTAAGTTCAGAACCAGCGGACTTAGTAGTACTCAACCGAGACATTTCTTCTGCACACGTAGCGGCAGGGGTTTCCTTGCTTGCTTTAGGCCTCCTAACAGCAGCTACAGCCGTCATTTTTATGAAGAATCGAACACCTGTAACCAAAGCAGCTTCTGCACCACTTAGTAAGAATCTGAATCATAGTCCCATGTCAGCTTCAGAATTTGATGCGGTCGGAGAATCATGCCCTTCAGAAATGAGCAGTTTTCAGACCTCGAAGAAAGAACTACTTGCTGGAACAAGTGAAGCTCAGAGCTATGAAAGGGGGCCTAGGAAGAATAGCAGAAGAGAATCATTAGGGCCTAGGAAGAATAACAGAAGAGAATCATTAGCTTCATCAGATTACTCCACGGGATCACCTTCTTATGGCAGTTTCACCACATATGAGAAAATCCCCTTAAGAAATGTAAGCATACAATTTTTTTGTCCTAACAATTTATGATTGCTAGTTAATCCCTTGAATTTCAGCATCCAATGTTTCTCGTTGTTTTGCTTTTCGAAGGGCCACAAAGATGAAGAGTTCCCCCCAGTTAGGCGGTCCAGTAGGATCAGAAGCCAGGTCACTTCTCCGTGACACAAGAGGAAGATAGGAGGAATTTGTTATGGTACCTGGCCATTGGACTAATCTGATTAACACCTAAAGTCCCACTTCTCTTGTATGATTTTTTCGGATGGCCAGTAATGATTTTTAGGTTCCATTGACGATTTTTGAAAATTTTTTGTTTACTCTCAAGAGCGAGAGACCCTTAAGAAGCAATTTGCCTGATAATACAATTTCAACGCCGCCACCATTTAAGCTAATTAAAACTTTGCAAGTGATAATTTATAACATTTTCATATAATTAATAACTTGAACATGTTTAAGAAAATATAAATATTAAATTTCACCATATTATTAAGATAAAAAATTATTTTTTTTGAAAGTTATTTCATCCATTTTATAATTTATAAAAAATTATTTTTTTTGAAAGTTATTTCATCCATTTTATAATTTTCATATAAATTTATAAATTTATTATAATTAAAATAAGAAAATGTGATTTTTTCTATTATTGATTTCTATATTTATAAAAAATAAAAATATGAAATAAAAATAGCTTATGAATTTACCAAAAACATAAATAGAAAATTATAAACAAAAATTCTGGTTTCTTATGTAATAAATATGATTAACAAATTTCAAAATTTTTTATTATAAATATCAACTATATATATATATTAAAAAGAAACAAAAACCAAAAATCACAAAAAAAAAACAAGCAATGCCTAAAAATTTGTTCTTACATTCCAAAAGCCTAAAGTTGTAAAAAGAAGTTAAAAACATCAGCAAATAACAATAAGATTCTTACAAAAGTAACTAAGAATTACGTTCAAAATAAAAAAAAAAGAAAAAAAATCATATTGATGTCTTTATGATACTCATATAAAATTTGGTTGAAGGTTTATTTTGATTTATAAAATTTGAACTAAATTTTAAAAGAGTCTTTTTTTAAATCTAAAATTTAAAAAAATTCTTAGCATTTAATACTCTTATTTATTCTTATTACTATAATATTTTTATTGAACTTATATTGTATCAACAGATTATTTGGTATTTTAATTATATTTTGGATATTTATAAAAATTTAATTTAGAGATTTAAGATTCTTTAAATCTAATAAAAATATAAAAAAATTAGCATAACAAAATAGGATTTCTATTAGGTTTAGAGTTATTTCTAATATTTTTAAAATAATTTGAAACATTAATTTTTAAAATTCATATTGATGTCTTTATGATACTCATATAAAATTTGGTTGAAAGTTTATTTTGATTTATAAAATTTGAACTAAAGTTTTAAAAAGTCTTTTATTAAAATATAAAATTTTAAAAAAATCTTAGCATTTAATACTCTTATTTATTCTTATTAATATAATATTTTTATTGAACTTATATTGTATCAAAAGATTATTTAGTATTTTAATTATATTTTAGATATGTATAAAAATTTAATTTAGAGATTTAAAACTCTTTAAATCTAATAAAAATATAAAAAATTAGCATAATAAAATAGGATTTCTATTAGTTTTAGAGTTATTTTTAATATTTTAAAAATAATTTAGAGTTTGGTATGGCTTTAGTTTAGGGGTTGTTCGGTATTGTTGTAGGTTGTGATGTTTAGTTGTAGTTTTGATATATTTGTATTGATTTTTGTATTTTATTTTCGATTTTTGTGATATATTAATGTGTTGTCTTTTTTGATTTTTGTGATAACCAAATAAGTTTTAAATGATTTTGGTTTCTTGTTTTTTTAAACATAAAAACTAATAAAAATAACACAAAAATAAAAAAGACAATACATTAATATAATAAAAAAATAAAAATTAATTAAAAAATATAACAATCCTGAATTAACAACAATACTAAATGTCCTATGTTCTTAGTTACTATTTGCAACCTCTTATAAAATTAATTAAATAGTTATCTTATATTTACTTCAATTTCTTACAAGAACACAGTAGCATATGTCTCTCTTGTTAGGCCTGAGTCACTTTTCTCCCTACTACACAGCACGTACTCAAATCCATGTCTTATACCAAGAAAATTCCCTAAATCCCTAAATTAAGAATTACGCTTAGGGTTCCAGGACTTGGTGGTGGCAGCCACTAACATGGCTTCTGCGTCCCAGGCTTTCCGGTTTCTGGGACCGACATCCGGCGCCGACACTCTCAATCGTATACTCACAGACCTCTGCACCCGTGGGAACCCCAAGGTACTCTCAAGACTCTTCCTTTCGCTTAATTTGTTGAATTTGGGTTCTTAATGTAACTGTACAGGAGGGGACTGCTTTATCGTTCAGACGACATGCGGAGGAAGAAGCGCGTGATCTTAGCGGAGAGGCGCTTTCGCGGTTTATGGATCAGTTGTATGAGAGAATTTCTAGTCTTCTGGAGAGTAGTGACGTGGCTGAGAATTTGGGAGCTTTAAGAGCAATTGATGAGTTGATTGATGTGGCACTCGGTGAGAATGCCTCTAAAGTGTCCAAGTCCTCAATTTACATGAGGAATGTGTTTGAAAATAAACGGGATCCTGATGTGTTGGCTCTTGCTAGTCGGGTTCTTGGCCATTTGGCTAGGGCTGGTGGTGTGATGACTGCGGAGGAAGTCGAGTTTCAGGTAGGTGTAGTAAGCTCTTTTGGTTGTTGTTGATGACGATGTTTACATTATTTAATTCTTTGCATGTAGTATTATATATGTGTATTTGTTGTTTTAGATGAGAATGGCTCTGGATTGGCTTCGCAATGATAGAGCAGAGCACCGGCTTTTTGCTGCTGTCTTAATATTGGAAGTAAGCGTTGGCAAGCTTTTTTGCCACCTTTGATCATTTGATTTTTTTAAAATTGTATTTAATTGGCAGTTTCATTTAGTTGGTTCTCTATACTTAATGTTCTTGTTATTGCAGGAAATGGCAGAAAATGCTTCCACCGTATTCAATGTTCATGTTGCTGACTTTGTCGATGCGATCTGGGTTGCACTGAGGCATCCAACTCTGGCAGTAAGGGAGCGGGCTGTGGAGGCTTTGCGTGCTTGCCTTAAAGTCATTGAAAAGCGTGAGACTCGCTGGCGGGTGCAGTGGTCAGTAATATATTCTTGCAAGTTGTAATTGTGGAATTATCTAAGATAAAATAATGTTGTAATTGAAAATCTGTGAATGTAGATACCTACCATTGTACTCATTTTGCATATCTATACATTTCTTCAAGTATCTTATTTGCTTATATTGAACTATGAAGTCTTATACTTGCTAGATTCCTAATATGTTTTGTTAACATATTTGTTTTTGGATTTGCTTTTGGTAGGTATTATCGCATGTTTGAGGCTACACAAGATGGTTTAGGAAAAAATGCTCCTATTCACAGCATTCATGGGTCTTTACTTGCTGTTGGAGAGCTTTTGAGGTTAGTAACAATCCCATGCATGGAAATCTGTTTCCTATCCACAAGTGACTTTGTGATAGATAGAGTTCACTGGAATTTTGTTCTTGATGTACTTCTCATATATGATCTGCCTTGAGTATATTTGGTTTGATAACTAATTACATGTTATTGTTTCTGGCTAAAGATTTTTTTCTTTGTTTTGTCTATGACCAATCATCTTCTACTTTTTGTTAGATTTATAGATGGTGTTAGGAGTTGTAAATGCTTTTTGTGTCAGATGAACAACTGTTGCTGCCCAATGTGCGGCTAGTAGAAGCATAATCTAAATCCATGATTGAGAATTTGTGTACAGATTTAATTGATTTAATGATGGCAGTTCTTATCAACATTCTTGAATAAAATCATAACTGAGGCCCTTAACATATCTCTAATGTGGGATTTAACGTAGGATCTAGTCACAGGTGACTTACAGGGAAGTCTTTCTTCTTCTCGTATTAGTATTCATTCCCTTCCTAAGCTTACCTATGTTGAAAGAAAATAAAGAGGGAGAGCTGTCCTTGATAGACCCTCTGTACGTTTTTTGATAATGTTTTTATCTATTTTATTCAATAGAAATATGTCCTTTAAAGAGGCGTTATAATAGTAGAGATATTAGAAATTATAGAGATTTTAGGAACCCAAATAGGATAGGATCCCTTTAATTTAGTTTTCTATTTAAACAAAGCTTTTGAAATAATAACTTTTCTAAATTCTCTATACTGGGAATTATAGAGATTTTAGGAACCCAGATAGGATAGTATGCTTCTAATTTAGTTTCCCATTTAGAAAAAACTTTTGAAATATTAACTTTCCTAAATAATTGTATTGACTTTTAATCACTCCCTTCTTTTTCAGCCTTTCTTGTATAATTTTCCCCACAAAATGCATATTCCACATCATTTCTCCCCTCCTAGACGCAGAGCTTGTCCTCAAGCTCGAACTCAAGTTATTCCTTCAGCACCTACATTCCTCTTACCCTTATGCCCCATCATAACACATCCCTTTGGCTCTTCTCTCTAACGTATCCGCTCGAGAGAGTCGCTTGAAAATCAATGTTAGTTTGCTACTTGAGTTGTTGGCTACAGAAGAGGTTGGTTTCCCTCCTCCATTCAGCATCTTATTGTTTTTTAATTGTTAGTAGAGATAGCAATACTAATTGTTGATCTTGGAGTTTTCCACCCAATTGAAATTTTGGTGCTACAAGGTTGCGAACACTGTTGTTTTCTTTCTACAGCCCTTGCGATTTTCATGGCAATTCCCAAGTTTCATAATTATTGTAGTTCCAACTCAATTCGAAGGCCTCTACCACCCTTTTGTGAATAAATTCACTTTTTGGTGAGGTTTTAAATTGGTGGCCCTTGCTAATAGTGATTGGAATTGGCATTGATACTCCTCCATTGATCTTGTTTGCTTCAAATTAGATAATTCTGTTAGAGGATTATTAGTCATGAGTGGACCGAATATGACATTGCAGTGCTTCTTAAGTGCTTTCCTATCTAGCTCTAGTTCTTCTTGCTCCACCTAATAAAACCATAATTGAGCTTCTTCCACTAGATGGAAAACTGGCAATCCCACTTTATCTCCTTCTGGGGTTCTTTGGTTTTGGAATAATTGTTTGACTCGTCAAAGGATGGAAATTCCGACTTGGAATACTGTGGCACTAGCTATCCCATGATTTGTTCTTTAGTCCGCTCCTTCGATTGTCACTGCTAAAACCAAGAACCCCATCCCTTCCCATCTTTTTAGATTCTCGAACATGGTGTGTGAACTCCTCTATCTGCTGATCCAATGACTGTTGCCTTAAAGTCATGTACTGCATAAAAGCATCAAGCTTGCTTTCAGACTTTCTAAGTCAACCATGCCAGTAGGCTTTGATACCAAGTTGTTGTGGGATTTAAAGTAGGATTTAGTCATGGACTGACTCATAGGAAAGTCTTCTCTTCTTCTCGTATTAGTATTCGCTTCCTTCCTAAGCTTGGCTATGCTGAATAAAAATAAAGAGAGAGCTATCCTTGACAAGCTCTTTGTAGGTTTTTTAGTAATGTTTTTAGTTGTTTTATTCAATAGAAATATGGGCTTTAAATGGGTATTGCAGTAGTAGAGCTATTAGGAATCATAGAGATTTTATGAACCTAAATAGAACAGGATCCCTCTAATTTAGTTTCCTATTTAAACAAAACTTTTGAAATAATAACTTTCCTAAATAATAGTATTGACTTTTGATCACTCCCTTCTTTTTCAGCCCATCTTGTTGTAGATTTCTCCTCACAGATGCATATTCCACATCAGCCTCTTTCGTTCTTAATGCAATCTCTTTCCTGCTTATACTTTTTGCTTTTACTTGTGCAATGTTGTTAAGATAGGGTTACTTAAGTTGGATGACTTTGATTTAGCATCCTCTTGTCCTGTACAAAATTTATGAGGATTGCCATAGAGTGAGAACTTAACAGGTATTTCTTATGCATGTCTATTAGATACTTGTCTTTTAGGCTAATAGTAGTTATAATGTTTTTACCATCCATACAATTGAAAGTTGCAAAGGATAAGATTGTGCTGACCTCGGAGCTGCTTTCTTTTCTGAAAACTTGTGTGCTTTGCCCGCATTATTTAGTTGCTTTTTAGTGTTTAAAGTTTGATTTAGTTGCATTATCTGGCAGAAATACGGGTGAGTTCATGATGTCAAGGTACAGAGAAGTTGCTGACATTGTTCTCAGATACCTAGAGCACCGTGATCGGCTTGTTCGCCTTAGCATCACATCACTGCTACCTCGCATCGCGCACTTTCTACGGGACCGATTTGTTTCAAACTATTTGGGGGTTAGTGAACTTCGCTGCCTCTTTAATCACATCAATCATATCAAAAGTGAACTTTGACAAGCACTTTGAAGCACATTTTATGATCTGTACTTCCCCAAGACTACAATGTTGTTGTATCTTGCAGATTTGCATGAATCACATTCTTACAGTTCTGAGTATACCTGCTGAACGTGGCAGTGGGTTCATTGCCCTAGGGGAAATGGCTGGTGCTTTGAATGGAGAACTTGTTAATTATTTGCCGACAATAACGTCTCACTTACGTGATGCGGTAATGTAATTGATTTTTAACATGTATTATTCTTCTTGATTGATTTTGGTTTTCTTCCCGTTTCTTTTTTCCTTAAATTTGTGCATTTTATTGGTTTTTCCTATAATTTATCATGTGGAACTGTATCATTGACACAACGATCCTCTTTCCTTCTTAGATTGCACCACGAAGGGGTAGACCCTCACTTGAGGCTTTATCTTGTGTTGGAAATATTTCAAAAGCCATGGGGCCAGCAATGGAACCTTATGTTCGTATTCTTTTAGACATAATGTTTTCTGCTGGTCTCTCCCCCACGCTTGTTGAAACCCTTGAGCAAATAACTATGAGGTATGCTCTACCATTCGTTTATGATTTCTACCAGGTACATTTTCTCTTCCTTTTTTTTTAAGACATAATAATCTTTTATGTCGTTTGTCTTTGTTTCAGTATTCCATCACTACTTTCGACTATTCAAGACAGATTGCTTGATTGCATTTCACTTGTTCTGTCGAAGTCTCACTATTCTCAGGCAAGGCCAGCTGTTCCACTCGGTCGTAGTGTAGCAGCTAATGCACCTCAACAAATGTCAGATCTGAGTGGTTCAACCCTTGTTCAACTTGCTTTACAGACTCTGGCTCGTTTTAATTTCAAGGTTTGCTAACGTGTACCTCTTGGTTTAGAATATGTAAAAATCTACTCTATTTTCTGATTCTAATTCATGGTACAGGGTCATGAGCTTCTTGAATTTGCTAGAGAATCTGTTGTTGTGTATTTGGATGATGAGGATGGAACCACACGAAAAGATGCTGCCCTTTGCTGTTGCCGATTAGTTGCAAACTCTTTTTTCTGTGGTACATCTACACAATTTGGTCCTAGTCGGTCCAATCGAACAGGAGGAAAACGCCGCCGCCTTGTTGAGGAGGTTTGTTTCTTCCTTTTTTGCTGTTGTTGGTATAACAATCTCTCAGCCTATATCGTCTATCTGCAAACAATAGTTCTTCATTCTTTTCAATCTTATCCATATTTTTGTTCCTTCTTTGTGTTGCAAAGGATTCATGAGAAATTTAAACTCTGAAAAGCTAAAAAAATTAAAGGTTATGGATTTTCAGGTTACAGTTTACCCTTAAGCTGACATGCTTGTCTAATCTGGTGTCACGGATATGTGCATGCGTTTAAAAAATCCATATCTTGTGTTTCATAAATCTTTTAAATGATTTTTGAAGATAATGTATGAGCTAACTTATTGTGTTTTCCCTCAAATTGAGATTGCTTTTGATGCTGGTGGATGCTATTTCCTAGCTTGTCTTGATCCTTGGCATTCTACAGCTTGTGGAGAAGCTTCTCATTGTGGCTGTAGCTGATGCTGATGTCACTGTTCGCCATTCAATTTTTTCCTCCCTACATGAAAACAGAGGTTTTGATGATTTTCTAGCGCAGGCTGATAGTCTCAGTGCAGTTTTTGCTGCTCTTAATGATGAGGTATCATGACGTCATTTGGGGTTTTATTAATTAGTGTTTTCTGCATAAACTAGTTCTTTGGACCTAAATTTTTGAGGACATCTTTTGTCGTGTTATACTTTTTTCTCAATGTGTACTAATATATTTTTAACTTTTTTTTTATTCTGTGGCTAAGAATTTAGTATTGTGAAAGCTCTCTAAGTCCCTCCTTCTATCTTTTTTTTTTTTGTATTTGAGTATACTTTTCTTTTCCCCTGGATAAATATTATTATCTTGGCATATTTGATATATCTGACCCCTCAGTTCGTAGATATAGTGACATGTGGTGTGTCTACACAGCTTTTAGGATACTCAGTTTAGGTTGAATTTTGTTATGTTTCTGCTGAAAATTTCATTTACCTGATAATGGAGGATATTTTTTACAAAATTGTCCCTTTCTTGAAAACCATTTAATGCTGTTTCCCCCCTAAAAACTATGGGGTTGCTATGTAATAGGACTTTGAAGTTAGAGAATTTGCTATCTCGGTCACAGGCAGATTATCGGAAAAAAATCCCGCATATGTTCTTCCAGCATTACGCCGTCATCTAATACAGTTATTGACTTATCTAGACCAAAGGTGATCTGAAAAGACTTACCTGCTAGGCATCTATTATAAACATTGTATCTAATAAACACCATTACGATGTATATCTGATAAAAAATTCTCTTGCTTATCAACAGTGCAGATAACAAGTGCAGAGAAGAAAGTGCTAGGTTACTGGGCCGTTTAATACGCAACTGCGAGCGCCTTATACTTCCATACATTGCCCCTGTGCACAAGGTCTTTTTGGTTTTTTTACTTGGGAACTGTCTGTTGATTTTTACATCTGTTTCCTCTCAATTAACTGAACAGTAGTCTTGCAGGCACTTGTCGCTAGACTGCGTGAGGGAACTGGAATAAATGCGAATAATGGGATTATTAGTGGTGTCCTAGCAACTGTTGGGGATCTTGCTAGAGTGGTGGGTGAACCGCTCTCTTCATGAATTTCATTGTTGTGTACATAATCAATGTACACACATCTTTTGGCCAACTATTTATCTGAGAAGGATGCCTTGTTTGGTTGGCAACGGAGTGTCTTAGCTTCTGTTGATTCTAATTCATTAACCTGGTCGTTTTATAGGAAAATTACTAATTTTCTTGACATTTCCAATTATGTTTTTCATGTGATTGTGCTTTGTGATTATCTCCGTGTTGATACTGCTTTGTGATATTCTTTTACCTCCTTATGTTGTTAGTTAGAAAATTTAGCTTGCTCATGCTCTTATGCTTTTACCTCGCATATTTGTTTCTTCCTCTCTCTCACTCTCAGTGTGGTATGACACATACATTCTTCTGGTTATTACAATTTTCCATTTACTTGTGTGCTATTTATTCTGTATTCACATGACCCAAGCCCAGCGATCACACTTATAACAAGATGTTTGTATATTGCTGCACTGGAAAAGTATTCAAACCTTGTAGCTCTTTTCCTTAATATTCTTCCGTGCACTTCATCAATAGTACTTGAAGATCTATCTTTATTTTTCATAAACTCTGTTGAGTATCTTAGCCTTATTTCTGATATCTATAGCATTTTGTTCCCTTATTTTTGGTCTTTGTTTAGGGTGGCTTTGCTATGAGGCAATATCTTTCAGAATTGATGCCTTTGATTCTTGAAGCACTATTGGATGGAGCGGCAGCTGCAAAACGTGAAGTAGCTGTTTCAACACTTGGTCAAGTTGTTCAGAGCACTGGGTAGGTGAAATGCTCCTATTCTACTGTGGGATTGATATTGACTCTTCTATATATAGTGGCATCCTGTGGTGTTATATCCTGTGGAATTTCTTCCAAATTTTTTCCTGGTAAGATTTATTCATGTAAATAGAGCAAACTTGGCCCAATATGGGTCCAACCAGGCCAGATTGGAGCCAAACCTTTAATGTGGTGGTGTCCACAAAATTTGGAATATCAAACAAATTTCCAGAATGGTTTCAAGCATTTCTAACAAATGCTTTTGAGTGTTGTTACTGGTTTCAAGGGGGTAGTTGATTGAACGTGCCTGAGATGGTAGAAAGTCCCAAGTGTTAAATTTTTCAGTTTAGTCTCAATATTATGTCGCTTCCTTGGGCAAGTTGCTGTGTCAAGTTGTTTTTTCATTTGTGTGAAGGTATTTTGATACTTGATACATCAATGAACTGAGCACTTGGGCAATTCTGCTTAAATTTATTCAAACCATTTGTTTATAACAAGTTTTTACTCTTGTATTCGGAGCATATGTGATTGCTCTGGACTTCAAATCTTTTGTTCAACTTCTAATAATGGACAGCTTCATCAACTGACGAGGTTGCAGCAGAATCTAGTTTTATTGTTCTTACTAAACGATAAAATGATGTCTTCTGCTATTGATTTTTAGTAGATGTTTACTTGTATCTAGCCAATCTTTATGCAGTGAGATGGCAGGTATGCGATATTTGAAGCAATTGTTGTTCCTTTCCTTCTTTCTATTGATAGGTATGTGATTACTCCTTACATCGAGTATCCACAATTACTTGGCTTACTCCTAAAGTTGTTGAATGGTGAGTTGGTGTGGTCTACCAGACGTGAAGTATTAAAGGTAACTTTATGTCCACTCGGATACTTGGTGCATCCTGCGGTTGTTTTTAATACACTACTTTGCTTCATCAGGTTCTTGGAATTATGGGAGCCCTGGATCCCCATGTGCATAAGAGAACCCAGCAAACACTGCCTGGGCCACATGGAGAGGTTTCCCGTGCAGCTAGTGATTCTGGTCAGCACATTCCATTGATGGACGAATTACCTATTGACCTTTGGCCATCTTTTGCTACTTCGGAAGATTATTATTCAATGGTACTTTGTGGCAATGCATCTGTCATTCTACCTATTTCTTTTTCTTTTTGAGTATATATTGCTTGTCTCTAGCTCTTTATAAGCTTTTGTTTTTTTTTTGGGTCTAATAAACTCAGGTGGCTATTAATTCTCTCATGCGAATTCTTAGGGACCCTTCATTAGCTAGTTACCACCAAAGGGTGGTAGGATCTCTCATGTTCATATTCAAGGTATATTTAATGTTAGTTTGTTATGTCCTTGTTGCTTTTCCCAATTTTTTTAGAATAACTTACTTTTATTGTTGGATGTCTAATGCCGCTAATTTGGTATATTTGTGTTATTGCAAGATCAGTCTATGGTTCTTAGTTGTGTTCCGTACTTACCAAAGGTTGGTGCACTTCTTCCATTCATAAGCTGTATTTCTCTACCTCTCCATAAAACCTCTTTGGGCATTGTTATTGACAAAATCAATAAAAAATCAATAATGAGCATGCTTAGATGTTTTACTTGGTCTACTCTACTGAAATATAGAAAGGAAAATAATTTTGATAAGACAAGTGTTCTTGATGATTCTGAATTGATAAGTTGGAGATGGCAATCTTATGTACATTATTATTATTGTGAACATATAAGTTTCTCAGTAATTTATTTTGTTACACCGCTTGACTACTGGATGGCGTGGTTACTGGTAATTTCTGTCAGATATAGCTGTTTGTACTCAAAGGAAATATAACTTGTTTTTGCCTCCTCTCTCTCTAGGTTTTACCTGATCTATTTCATACTGTTCGCACATGTGATGATTATCTTAAGGATTTTATCACATGGAAACTTGGAACTCTTGTCTCAATTGTGCGCCAGGTAAATAGGAGTTCATAAAAATCATTGAACATGTTACAGTGCCTGCAGAATGTTTTTGATTCTATTACTTTGCTTGTGCAGCACATTCGTAAATATCTTCCAGAGTTGCTTTCTTTAATATCTGAATTGTGGTCCTCCTTAAGTCTGCCAGCTACCAATCGTCCTCCTCGTGGCTTCCCGGTGGGTTGATTCTTCTTCTTTGTTAATTTTTTGTTGGCAACATTTGCTTGAATGAGATACGTCATTCATTTTCTAACTATTATACTCTTCCACCCCTTAATTCTTCTCAAAGTTATTCTAACTGCAATTTTTGTCTCAGGTTCTGCATTTGGTGGAACAACTTTGCTTGGCTCTTAATGATGAATTCAGAAGATATCTTCCTGCAATTCTGCCATGTTGTATTCAAGTTCTGAGTGAAGCAGAACGATGTAATGACTATACCTATGTTCTTGACATACTTCACACGCTCGAAGTGTTTGGTGGTTTGTGCTCTGTCCTCTTATTATTCTTGCATTAATGATGGATATGCTGATAATTCATTGGAAAATTTATGTTGTACTAATAAAAACCATTGAGTGAGCTTAAGGTTTATAGGATGCTTGTACTCATTAAGATGTGTTGATGAGGAATTCACTGCAGTGCATGTTCTACTTTTTACTATGTGGTGAAAAGAAGAAACGGTAGTATATTTTGTTAGACTTTTGGTGAGAATGATGATATATTTTTTAATTAGACCTAGATGGCAGGAAGTATTCATATTTTATGGATAAGACATAAATGTACTTTTTTAAGTTTCTACCTTTGAAATGTACCAGTGATGCTCCATGATCATATTTCTTACAAAATTGATGGTAATCCTAGAATATAAATTCATATTGCTATAAAGGCTCATAATTTTAGATTGTCCTTTTCTTTTTTCTGGATAAATTTTTAGATTTTGTTTCGTCCTACACCTCAAAGAGTTTCTGACTACAGCCAAATGATGTAGGAACACTGGATGAACATATGCATTTACTTCTTCCTGCACTTATTCGGCTGCTTAAAGTCGAGGCTTCTGTTGATATAAGACGTGCTGTCATCAAAACATTGACAAGATTAATTCCTCGCGTCCAGGTTTGTTCCTGTGCCTTTTTACCTAGCAACATATGAATTTATCTCTGCAATTTTTTGTATACTTGAAAAAAGATTGGAGTTGCTGGCTTTTAGATGATGGGCCTATATATATTCTCTGCTAATAATGGTTATATCTTCTGCATCAAAAGCTCCTTAAGAATGTTATTATACGGATGGATGTAATCACTTGTTTGTGCTTATATACTCAATCGATTGTAGTTTGTATATTGACAATGTTTTTGTGATTTTGTTCACCAGGTCACCGGCCATATTTCTGCACTTGTGCATCACTTGAAGATAGTCTTGGATGGGTAAGCCAATTCCAAACATATGGGTATATAATGTGTTGAAAGAGAGAGATTTTTCTAAATATTTTCTCTCATATATTATTCATATACATTCAGCTCCTATAAATATATGAGTAGTAAGTACAACTTAAAAGGAAATATCTTAACTGTTTCCTATTATAGTATATTGACTAAATCTAAACAATAAC
>JAOXYD010000136.1:20180191-20190525 GCA_028565735.1 Pinacopodium congolense
CTGTCAGAACTGGTGGAGGTGTTTTCCCATTGTTTGATGGCTCACGTTGAGTGTCTTTGTTTTGGCCTTAGTTTCTTTATATAAATACTGAGTAAATTACACAACAATTCGTTTCTCTGTAGGTGATCGACTATTGTACTCTTCCTGTGGGAAATGCTGTTGCCGAAGGACGGCGAGGCCTAATTCGCAATATGTGGACTCAAAGGATACAAGGGGCAAAAAGTAATGTTGAGGTAACTGAAATTGATGTACTTTTTTTCTTAGCAAGTCTTTACATGTGATAACAGAGCTGTATAAGTTTTGAAGCATAGTATCTGAGCAAATTGTAAAGTACATAGGAAATTTTATAACAATATTATTTAAATTATTTGTATCTTCCTAATCTTTTGTAGAACTATATTTGAAGATTGAAACTTTATATGGTTCTAGATATCAATATGCCACTTGATTCCCATTCTGAATTTCTTTTGTAAAGTTCACCAAATGGAACCTAGATCCCATGAGCCTTAACTACCAAATATACAAGAGGCTCTGGTTAGTGGTATCCTTGCTTGCATTTGGAAGACCAATCAATTCGATCCCTTACTATTATTTCTAAGTTACATTTTGGTTTTTCTTCTGCATGAAGTGCTTCAGATAGTTATTATTGTGTCTTCTCTTTCGCCCTCATTATCTTTTAATCTTCCTTCCTTACCTCTATTATCCTCGTTGAATCAGGTTTGGCAAACACTTCTGGCTGTTAGAGCTCTTGTACTGCCCCCTACGGAGGATGTAGACACCTGGTTAAAGTTTGCATCTATTTGTAGGCAAAGCAATCGGATTAGTCAGGCTAAATCCACTTTAGTGAAACTATTGCAGGTCTGCTTACGTCTTGTAATTCACAGTTATACTAATTTTTTACTCCATTCTCCTTTCCTTTGCCTTTAAAACTTCCCTCATTTTTTTTCAGTATGATCCTGAGACATGTTCTGAAAATGTGAGGTACCATGGGCCTCCTCAAGTAATGCTAGCATACCTGAAATATCAATGGTCACTTGGGGAGGATCACAAGAGAAAAGAAGCATTTATTAGGCTGCAGGTATGTTCGAGTATTTGTTGTTTGTGTATAAGCACCGATGGATTTCTTATACTATGTACATGACTCCTTTTTTGACTGTGGATTCTGTTCCAGAATTTAGCTTCAGAGCTCTCAAATGCTCCAAATGTTGAAGCAGTTCCACCTACTGGCTTCAGTGGCAGTTCAAGTTCTAATGTACCCCTTGTTGCTCGTGTATATCTAAAACTTGGAAGTTGGCAGTGGGCGCTATCGCCTGGACTGGATGATGATTCCATACAAGGTGGGTGTCCCCCCTTGCAACCTACTTTTGTACTTTAAGGAAAAGTGCTTTAGTTAATATTTGTTTCTTTTCTTGTAGAAATACTTGCTGCATTTAGGAATGCGACTCATTGTGCAATCAAATGGGCAAAAGCATGGCATACTTGGGCTTTGTTCAATACTGCAGTTATGTCACATTATACACTAAGAGGGTTCCCCAATGTTGCTTCACAGTTTGTTGTTGCAGCTGTCACTGGATATTTCCATTCAATAGCAAGTGCAGCAAATTCCAAAGGGGCTGATGATAGCTTACAGGTAAGATCTCTTGGTATGAAATGCACATGGTAAACAACTAATGCTGCAGTATCCGAATATGTCAATTAATACTCTTATGGTGTGTAATTATCACTGGGGAGTACAATACCACCAAATCATTTATGTGAGAATCGACAAAATCTACCATTTTTATATAGCCTCTTATCCTAAGCTAAAAACATGTGAGTTCTACCAGAGCACACATGAGCTTTCCCCTCCTTATGGAAATCCTTCTGATTCTCTATTCTGCAGTGTACAAAAACTTGGCAGCAGGGGTTTCACTTCAGTTATTTTCCTACAAGACATTCTAGGAAATTTTTTCTTGTCTAAATTATATATATATATATATATATATATGTATTTTATTATTGTCTATGTTTTTTCCTTAGAAAATTTGTTATGGTGCAAATGTCATGTGACGCTTCCTGCTATTTTAGAAAAGCACATTTTATTCAAGTTTAGTATGGTCAGTTTTTTATCCCTCCTCCCTCTTGTTCTCTCTTTTTTTCTTTTTGCAATTGATTCTAATTGACTAATGGCTGCTATCTGCCAGTTTCCCTCATATGCCCCTGGGTTTTAGTTTTGTTTTCTACATTTAGATACTCTGTTTTTCTAATGACCTTTTTCTTGAAAAATGCTACCTGCACAGGATATACTTCGTCTCCTTACTTTATGGTTAAATCATGGAGCTAGTGCAGAAGTTCAAACGGCCCTGCAGAAAGGATTTGCACTTGTCAACATTAACACCTGGCTTGTTGTTTTACCTCAAATAATTGCCAGGATCCATTCAAAGAACAACGATGCAGTGAGAGAACTGGTGCCATCACTTTTGGTGCGAATTGGCCAAAGCCATCCCCAGGTCTGCTATTGATACATTTTTCAGATCAATTTCCTGGTTGCTACTGATACATGTTTCACATCAATTTCAAGGCTTAGCCACTATTTACAAATACACTGTTTGTCTAATCATTTTGTCTGTTCTTTTCAGGCTCTTATGTACCCTCTTCTGGTGGCGTGTAAATCTGTAAGCAACTTACGTAGAGCAGCAGCTCAAGAAGTTGTAGACAAAGTTCGGCAACATAGTGGTGTACTTGTGGATCAGGTTAATTTTTTTGACACCTCAATACTACTAAATTTTCCCTATATATTTCATTATCTTATAACTGAGTCTACTTGCAGGCACAACTTGTATCAAATGAATTGATCCGGGTTGCTATACTTTGGCATGAGATGTGGCATGAGGCTTTGGAGGAAGCCAGTCGTTTGTACTTTGGTGAACATCACATTGAAGGGATGCTGAAAGCATTGGAACCTTTACATGAATTGTTGGAGGACGGTGCTATGAATGAAAATACCACAATAAAGGAAAGAGCATTCATTGAGGTATTCACCCAGATTTTCTATGTTACTAGTCATAATATATATTCCTTGTTGACTGTGGCTCCTATATTCGATCTCATTAGGTCATGTATTCAAATGGAATTTCTGTTCTTTCCTATGGAAGTAAAATACCTTAAGTTTTTGCGGAAATCCAGTGGAGGAATTGTGTATTTTCTGAAATTTTTGGTCCAGTCTATTTTTTAAGGATCCTTTGACCCGCTATGTTGTCATTCTATCTTACCATTGTAGGCATATCGACATGAATTATTGGAAGCCTGGGAATGTTGCATGAAGTACAAGAGAACTGTGAAAGAGGCTGAGCTCACTCAGGTTTGAAACTAAAATTCAAAATTGTTCCATGAGTTTTGGTTTATAGATGAGTACCCTCGTCTTTATCTGCTTCTCAGCATGTTATGTACATGGTGGTGACGAATCCGCATTCATGCATTTTGCTCTTTAGTTTTTTTTTTATCCCTTCACTTCAGGTTTGATGTTGAATGCAATTATTTTGTACTCTTTGATAAAGCTGTTGAACAAAAATATGAAAGCAGTGAGTAGGCAATTTTTATCTTCTTGTGTTCCTTTAAATGCATACCAAATCATACAGATGGTTGAAAATGTCAATGTCACAATATAGCTGGTGGTTTTAATAATTTTCAGAATTCATAAAAATATCATGAATTTTCTACAAATTCCTTGTTACCATTAATGTGAAGCATGAAAAGCATACCAGTGGGAGAACTATCTCGTGCCATAAGAATGGCTGAACTTTTCGCTTTCTAATTGTCCAATGTAACCAACTTTACAATCAACTTTGTTTAATTGCAAGCATCTGATTAAGATGTGTTCTATAACAGCAAAAAACCTACCCCATTTCATGTTCTGTCAATAATTCACAATCTCAAATCTGCCCGGTCTAAAGGCTTTAAAAGATTGAAGAAGTCAATCTATGACACACAGCGAACTTGGAGGAGAGTGGGATGATTTGTGGTTGCAAGATTCTTGTGTTCTTCGACAGTATTTTCTCCAGTTCTTTCTTATGAGATTGGTTTTAAAAGGCCCCTTATTGACCTTACTACTCCTTTGAAATGGATATTACTAACTAAACTATTGAGTGATTTTTTTAAAGTCAGTAATGTAGCATTTATTCTGATAGATCAATTTTTGTAACGTTTTACTTTTAATTTATTGCTGACTGTATTAAGTGTCCAAAGATTCATCTTCCATTATTGTGCTTCAAGACTTGCATGTCATATTTCACAAGTATGTCAATGGTTTATGAAAGGGTATGATGGAATGTTACCAAACCTTGGCAGTATATCATGCAATTCGACAAAACCTTTGCAAATCGTGCAAGCTATTTTAATGCTTTACCTAGTTACCCAAGGAGCATTATAGGATCAAAGGACGTAATTTTTGTCATTAATTAACCTCAGTAATTAAATGATATGTTTGAGACTTATACTGTGAACTTTTGAATTATGTTTGTATGAATGCATTCTCAAGCCAATTGGTAATGATGTGGATTAAGTCTTGGTCAGGCATGGGATCTATATTATCATGTTTTTCGGCGGATAGACAAACAGCTTCAAGGCCTAACTACTTTGGATTTGCAGGTAAGCAAATGTACTTATTGTTGGATTCTAGCCTTATTTAAAGGTGCTAATTTTAATATGATTTTTCTACTGTAGTCTGTATCCCCAGAGTTATTAGAATGCCGTAATTTGGAGCTTGCTGTCCCTGGGACATATCAAGCTGGTAAAGTCAACTCTAATGGATGACAGGGATTCTTCATTTTCATACCTTAGTTTCCTCACTGAGGGTTGCCTTTTTCTTCATTCTTTCAGATTCACCTGTGGTGACAATTGCTTCATTTGCACCCCAGCTTGATATAATTACATCTAAACAACGTCCGAGGAAATTGACAATTCATGGGAGTGATGGTGAAGATTACACCTTCTTGCTGAAGGGACATGAAGATCTTCGCCAGGATGAGCGTGTCATGCAGGTAACTTCTCTTTCAGTTATTTTACTCTTTTAAGCTTTCCTAGTGGAGGAAGTTATTCAGTTATCACAGAAGGGTCTTAATTGCATGTCTACTGAAGTTTTTGACAGACTGGAAATGCTACTTGTTAACCTGAACTGTTTTCCTAGACCTTTACAATGCAAAGGAGTAAATTTGCTTTCATTTACATTTTTTTCAGCTTTTTGGTCTGGTAAATACTCTGCTGAAGAATTCAAGAAAAACTGCAGAGAAGGATCTGTCTATACAACGATATTCTGTCATTCCGCTCTCTCCAAACAGTGGATTAATTGGATGGGTTCCACATTGTGATACCTTGCACCAACTCATTAAAGAATACAGGGAAGCCAGAAAGGTATATCAGGATTTACAATTGGTGGCTTGTACAATTTGGCATGGGTGTCTGCATACATATGGATATTGCATGCTATTATTTGGACACTGCATTTTAGACATTTGCAATTGGTTTTTCATCAATATAGTCATGACTGCAGATAACCCTAAATCAGGAGCACAAATATATGCTCAGTTTTGCACCAGATTATGATCATTTGCCTCTTATAGCCAAAGTGGAAGTATTTAAGTATGCTTTGGACAATACTGAAGGAAATGACTTGGCGAGGGTATGGACAGTGACTAGCCTCTTGGTATATGTTTTTTTCTGAATAGCAAGTACATTGATGTTACTGAAGTATTGCTTCTGCTAGGTTCTTTGGCTAAAAAGCCGCACTTCAGAGGTGTGGTTGGAGAGGAGAACAAATTATACAAGAAGTCTAGCAGTAATGAGCATGGTATGTGTTTACTTCTTATTATCCTGTATATTTTTCACCCTGCGTAATTTGTCATTTCTTATCTGTAGGCTCATCACTATTTCACTTTTGAAATGCTGTATTTAAGTATTTATTGCTTCTTTTCAGGTTGGTTACCTTCTTGGTTTAGGTGATCGACACCCAAGCAACCTTATGTTGAACCGCTACAGGTAGGACTTTTGGAAGCAAGATATTAAATTAGAGATGGTACTTGGAACCTTTCCTGACCTGTATTATGTTTTGCAGTGGGAAGATTTTGCACATAGATTTTGGAGATTGTTTTGAGGCTTCGATGAACAGGGAGAAATTCCCTGAGAAGGTCTGTTGTTAAAAAAAGAAAAAAAGAAAAAATGCATCAGTGCATAACGCTTCCTTATCTTTTACAATTTTCAGTTAAGGATAATGTCGAAATATGATGTATTAGGTTCCCTTTCGATTGACAAGAATGCTTGTGAAAGCCATGGAGGTTAGTGGTATAGAGGGAAATTTCCGATCAACCTGTGAAAATGTGATGCAAGTTCTTCGAACTAATAAGGATAGTGTTATGGCCATGATGGAGGTATGCAATTTAAATGTCCTACATGTTTTTGATTGTCCACCTTTAATCACTATAACTCAGAATAAGTTACTTGCAACTGTCAAGATCCCAATTTTATGGCACAATGCAGTGGGACTTGCAATAAGCATAGTTATTTAGAATTTGCGATATTATAATTAAGTTTTGGTAGATGATATTTGAATATACATACCATCATCAGTAAAACAGATGTGGTTCACAAATGAATGGGTTGGGGTTGATGTTATTTTCATTGCTAATGATTAAAAGTTGAGCACAAATCTGATATTTTGATTTGACCTAATTCAGGCCTTTGTTCATGATCCTCTCATTAACTGGCGTCTTTTCAACTTCAATGAAGTCCCTCAAATGTCAATGTTTGCTAATACTCATGTTCCTGCTGTTGTAAATACTGAAGAATTGGGTCCAAGCAGAGAGCTTCCTCACCCTCAGCGAGGTGCTCGAGAAAGGGAACTTCTGCAGGTTCTGCAATATTTCAATCTTTTTTTCTTGGAATGGTGTCCATTTTGCTCATACTTTAGTTGATATATGCAGGCTGTTAATCAGCTTGGCGATGCCAATGAAGTTTTGAATGAGCGTGCAGTTGTTGTCATGGCTCGTATGAGTAACAAATTGACTGGGCGTGATTTTTCTACCTCTTCAGTATCTGCCAATTCTATACAATACGCAATGGAGCATAGCTCATTAATATCTGGAGATACATGTGAGGTGGACCATGGATTATCTGTTAAATTGCAAGTTCAGAAGTTAATTATCCAAGCCAGATCGCTTGAAAATTTGTGCCAGAACTATGTTGGGTATGACGTTGCAATTTCTATGCTTTTTATTATTATTTTTTCCCTGCTCTTTCACAAATGGTAATATGCAGCATTTAGGGATCATATATGAAGATAGCAATTAGCAATTGTTTTGGACCAACATAACTGTTCTTGAATAATCTCCTCTGAACTCTTTGCCTATCATAGCTACCTCCCTCTTCTACTTCCTTCTGCACTTCTTAGTAGTGCTCCTGGTTTTGAATAATGTAATACCGTAGGCCTGCTACTGTATATATGACCAATTAGCGGGTCCTTTATTTCTTCTTCATTTCAGCCTTTATGGGTTAGTGAAGATTTTTGAGTGTCTGACTTCGTCTATTTGCATCAGGTGGTGTCCTTTCTGGTGAAACCAAGACAGCTTTGTACCATGTAAATAGCAGTGTACATAGCAGAGTTGCAGTGATCACATGGTCACCCTTCTCTGGTTGTAGTTTAGTATTTATATACATAATTTTTAAGGTTGTAACATGCATTTGTTAGTGTATAGCTAGAGTTTATATATATGTACACACACACAAGAAATCCAATAGATGGGAATGTAATTGTACGAACGATCATTTATGATTATCCATTGTAAATAATTTCAGAGCTACTTGTTAATGGCAACGTGAGTTACGTTTTTTCAGAAGCTACTTCATTCTGTTGGAATCATTCATGGGATGTCTAGTTGAGTTAGACCCTATGGTAGTCCGAACGAGTGCTTTGGATGGAAGATGCAATGAGAAATGAGGTCCATGTGGTGGTGTGAGTGGTTACTAAGGCAAGCATTCTCATGCTATCATTAGCGAACACCTTTTTACTGTAGCCAGGCTCTGTACTTGCATCAACACCTGAGCCAATCGACCCATAGTTTTTTACTGTAGCATTGTCAACTAAAAGCTTAAGACGTATTTGAATGTGTCTGTGGAACCATTTCTATAAGCTAGCACAGCCATTATGAGTCAAAAAGATGAATAATTAACATAAAATGATTCATAATTCAACATTTTATGATTTTGAGTGAACTTAATTGCATTTAGATCTTTCAAAATTACAATTTCCCCCCAATCCTAACAAGTATCAAAACCAAAAGTGTAGCATAGTCTAATTGAAATTCTTTTCTAGCGGTATCAACAATCTCCTTCATTGAATTTATAATTTGTTATGATTTATCTGGCATTTGACTTAAAACTTTTAGGTTAAAGGTAGCATGTTACATATATTCCCCTATTAAAATTTAGAAAAAATCTACAAATTTATGATTAAAAAACATATTTCTCACCAAAGCTCTGATTTCCTCACCAAATCTACTCGCTCCTGAAACCCTAGCTACCATTTTCATCCCGATTCTCCGTCGCTTAACAAAATTGAATAAAAAGCAGGATTTTGAGGTTGAGAATAAGCTCGTGCTTGAGACTTGAGACTGGTATTAAGCTAGTGGTTAAAAGTTGAGATTAAACTTGTGGCTGCAGATTGCACAATAACAATATAATATTTTTCTTTATTGAACTACACTTCCTACACTTTTGGATTCAACTCCTTTGAATAATTTATGCAAGTTATTTTTCATCTTTTAAAGACATATTCTTGTTCTTTCTCTTAATCTTTTTGGGCTTTCCAGACATTACCGTCTTGGTTGAAGGGTGTGATTCCTCATGTTCAGAATACAAAAATTTTTAATAGGTTGCTAAACATACTCATACACATTCATAAATGTGTCTTTCTTGTAGCAATTGTTAAGAAAGTCTTCCACCTTTTCCTTTGAATAATGTATTGCACTTATAACATGTTTGCATGTTTAGCCATACAAATATAATATTCTGAAGCTGTAAGTCTATTCTATTAGCTTTATAGCGCATTTTGAATCACCTTATGATACTTCATATGTACCGCTTTCAACGTATTTAATATTGTACTGATACAGGTTGATATGTATAATACCGGTTAGTACTAATCGATATTTTTAAAAAATAAAAATAAATTTTTTTTTTTAAAAAAAATTTGTATTTTGACTTTTTAAAATTTAAAGTTAAGTTAAAAATTACACTATATAATACATTTATAGACTATTTTATAAATTTTATAAAATTTAAGAATTAATTTATAATTTTAAAAAATTATCTGAAATGATATTAATATTGACCGATATTAGTACACTACCATTTTAAAGATAAATCCAATACATTAATACACCGACTATTTCATCCCAAATTATCTTCAATTGTATTACTTTTTTTTTTTTATATATATATAAATCTTTTCAGTCTTCGTCACTATGTTACGTGCAATATCACTCTTCTATTGCAGCACATGCTCTCTCCCGTCTGCTTCTTCTTCACTAGTGTTTTAATAATCTGTATCATTCAAATAATTGGTGTATTTCTAACTGGCATAGGCCTATGAAAATGAACTTGTTCTTCAGAATTGGACTCATCAACATTACATTACTTTTTGACTCTTGATCACTTGCAGATTCCTATGTAGGTCCCTCTAAGCACAAGGGTTGGGCAACACTATAAGAATATCAGTCCTATGCTTTATATGTATTCAACTCCTTTAACGAGTTGATTAATCTAATACAACTTGCATTGGAATCGATCCACCTTAAACTATCATCTGAAGTGTGCTTTAGAAATGTTCTGTTATCCTAATTGCTGTCTCATCTCACAAATCCAAAACTAACAAAATTAACAATATCTACATATTTTTATATAAGTCTAGCTTAAACTGGCCAGCATAGAATATCTTTATATTTAGCCCTTTTTCCCTACCATCCTAAAAAGTTAACAAACTTCTTGAAACTAAAAAGGCCATTATATCCAACTTTCGAAAAACTAGCAACTATTATATATAATAATAAAAATAATAAAAAATATGCTAGTAACAAACTTTGTGATATTTTTTTCATTTTAATGTTCAACTTTTAAAAGTTTTTAATTTAATGTCAAAACTTTTAAAATTTTTTCAACTTAGATCAAAAAAGGTAAATTTCATTAATTTTTTACTAATGCAATTAACGAAACTTGATACGTGGACATTTATGTGACAAAAAGTACACACATGAATACCTATTTATAGAACCTTATTACTAATCAATCGTTCCTCAAGGTAATGGCGC
>JAOXYD010000136.1:20194470-20208556 GCA_028565735.1 Pinacopodium congolense
ATTGCAGATATTCTTTACTATCACATGTGATATTAGATACCTATAGGTCTACTGTTGATTTTTTTAAAAAAATTTCATAGGTCTACTGTCAATTTTTCTAAAATTTTGTTGCTTTTCATAATTTATGCTATGTATTATATTGAACACCATATGTTTACCTTAATGTCAACGTAGGCAACTGTAAATGTTTGATCTTTTTCCATAAATTCAGACTTACAAATAATATGTTCACACTATAATTTGGGTGGATCAAGTTGCTCCTGCATTAATTACGTACAATGCAATTGAAAATGTCCAATAGCACTGCACGCTGGTAGTACCATAATAATTTGTGCCCGTTACCTCTTATTACTTCTTTGGTGCCTACACTCATGTACCTCCCACGCCTTCTTAACCTTCTTTTCACCTACAAGTAGTCATAATAATCATACAAAATTGGACACCAGTTAACAATATACTAATTTATGACATGCTAAAAAATATGTCATCCTCCTTGACATGTCTTTATCACTAAACCGAATGATGTTCTATACAATCAGGTCACAAGAGTATATATTACCAATATTATAACACCTTTCGATCATAAGCAATTTCAACATTAATGTTATAATCACAACTATTTGTAACTGAAATTAGGTATCCATATTATAATTTAGTTTATAATTGCATGTAATAGCAAGATTGATTACACATGCCTAATGCTCTCATGTTCCCAGGGATTATAATCTTAATTTCAAATATTTGGAAGAAAAAATATTTTAACTAATGCACTCAAAACATATAGCTCAATGTCATCAATATAGCTCTTTCTACAACCTACTATATAAGGCAGTTTGTGTGACTCAACTGCTACTCTCAAAATATAATATAATTACAGTGCATCCATGAATTCATATGATTATTTTTTTTCATATAATGTATTATATTCCATAAACACCAAAATACTGACTAGTTCTCATATTCTGTCCATCACAATGCAATCCTCTTGGTATTTACCACACCATAAATGGAATAGCTTCTTAGGAGTTGTGTTCATTGTTTCTTATATGTTTTGACCATTCAAAATCTATATTTCAAAACAACCATTTCAGTTAGTTTGAAATTAAGAGAAAGTGTGAACCATTTAACATTAATCACATTAACAGGGAGACATTTATCATGCCCTCATTTCCAATTAAATCATTTTGTCACCCATGAACAATAAATGCATTGATTTCACATTATATGACATTTTTTGGATTATTACAACTATTTTTTAGGTTTAAACGATGTCAATGCACACACTTATAATTCTATAAACAAAATTTTAAGCAATTTTCATAGTAATTATCTTAGATTTGAGGTTTAATTCCATGTGATTTAAGTATATGTTTGGTTTATTCTTGAATAAATTGTTACTTAAGTTACTTTGGATGATTATTTGTGTTTTTTAAAATTGGTGAGCATTTTGAGACACTTTTAGAACTATACAAAGTGTCAAATCAATTTTAGGACTTATAGTATTATATTATGAAGTTTCACATCAAATTTCAAGACCATGTGACAAGCCATGAAGAATACATCAAGAGAAGAATAAGAGAAGCTCAAAAAAGCATCAGTTTTGGTGCAAGTGATTTGGTGATGCATTAGGTATACTTCTAGAGCTCATATTGTTATGGAATATATTAGGGTGTAAGAATATCATGTGAAAAAGGTGTGTAAAAGGAGTTAGAGTAGAAAATGTGAAGAGAGGTAGGAGTTTTCAAGAGACCCATAGCCTAGGAGAAGACCCACAACTTAAACCCATTACCATGATATCTTGACAAAAGATATCATGACTAGGACAAATGGGTGTGGGTCCTACATGATCCACTCTCTAATTAACCCTTCTAAAGTTATTTTAATAAAACTTCTTACCTCTAAACATATGAGGAGCCACTAAGGAAGGGTTTTGAAGTCTTATGCTATCTTTAATGGATTTTCACTCAATTCTAAAGAAAAAAGAAGGGTTTCAATCATAAGGATTGAAGAATTAGGACAAGGAATTAAAATTAGCCATCATCAAGGAGTTAAGGAGTAAGATTGATTCATCATGAGCCTTTCTTTCGCTTTCTATTTGTTGATTATTTTTGTGATTCAAATAATGGTTAGGAACTAAACTTTTTAATAGAATTTGGATTTTTTATGAACTTTAGGATGTATTATTATTGTTTATTCTTGATTTAACTTTAATTTCTAGGTTTTATGTTAGGATTATTTTTAAATTTTAAGAACATTTTTTATTGAATATTACGTGAATGTAAATGTCAATTTCAATGCTTTGATTTGTGTATGTTTGATTAAGAGATCATTCCATATACAATATATCTTACGTGGAGTCTTAAAGATAGGCTTACATAAGATGTTCGTGTTAGGTGTAAACTTAGTCAAAACAATAGATTTCATAAAGCTAAGTAATACTTTCAATTAATAAAGTGGGATAGAGAGAACTTTTGCCTAGTTTATTGATTTAAATAAGATTATATAACTCGAGAGAAAGTGTAATTTACATTAGGGAATCTACGATTTAATGAATCTAGAAATTAAGTTAAATCAAGAGGAACAATGAATATGTACACATACTAGAGGGATTAATAACCTAAATCCTAGCCTCATTATTAAGTGTTATCCTACATTTAATTGTTCATTGAATTTTCTTTATCAAACTAATTAACCAATTTGCATTTTGTTAAAGTTAGATAATTTAGAGATACTCACTAATAATAGTATTCCTTGTAGATTCAAACCTAGACTCACCTTAGCTATATTACTCTAAGATAGGTATACTTGCCTAGTTATGTGTTATGGTATTGCTATTGTGTTTCTTGGATAATTCTTATTTAAAACTTAGGCACATATATCACATATAAAGTTTTTGGCACCATTTCTGTAGACTACACCATTATTTAGTGTTTTTCTATTATTTGTTAAACTAGTTTTGTTTCCTTTGTTTTTAGTTTTTGTCTTTCTTTTTGTTTTTTAAGTTTTGTTTGTTTAATTTTTTCATAATCCTTAATTTTGTGCACTTTAATCTTCACTTAATACCTTTGTGTTTCCTTGATCTTAAGGTTTTTTTTTTGTTGCCATTTTTAGGTTAGATGTTCTTCTTACATGACCCTTAGTCATCCGATTATTTTATTAATGCCAGATCCTAAGGTAGAGTGAACATTCAAGAGAGGTTTAAGAGAAAAGAAATTTAAAGGAAGAGTGAAGTTAGAGATATTAAAGTAACAAATAGATAATGTGGAGTGAGAGTTAGGGCCAAGAGTGTAACTTACAATAAGCGATCTTTCACACCCATCTCTACAAGGGATGGAATCGAGCATATAAAGGCCACGAGTGGAAGGTGTGTTGCGGTCTAGCTATACTATAATTTGAATCAATTTAATCCTAGACCAACCAAAGGCAAGCATATCTTGTCAACAAGTAGTATAAAACGATAAGAAACCGAGTATCGGTCTCCCTAGGAATTTGATGCTTACACTAGGTCAATTAATGTAAGATTGTTCAGACAACTCTAAACGGATTGATTAAACAAGAAACAAACAAGAACAAATGAAAACAAAAATAAACAAGCTCAATCTAAACATAAGCTAAAGGAATATGAGTAAAACAAGTCATAAATTAGCTAGGGCTTCAGATTCAATGAGTTAAGCAAAAAGAAACACAACGTTGGACAAACTTAAGGCCTACGTCACTAATGCAAGACATAACCACTGATCATGGAAATATCTTTTCTCTTCTAAACTTAATCCATCCATTTTGATCTAACAAACAAATTGAAATAAAAGACATTAATTTCAAGATGCTTAAGAATAAGTTCATTAATCTTAGGAACTCTCATAAAAGATTTTAAGATCGATTCAACATCTAAATTCAATTGTGTCACCTAGTTAATTTTCCAATAATTAAAAGTCTATGACCATAAGTTCCCTAATCATCTAAAAATCTAACTAAGATGGTCTTCAAAACTATATCAGATTAAGTACGTTAATTAAGCAAAATTCTTCCATAAAATATAAAACCAATTAAAATCATAATCCTAACTAAGCATTTAAGCACACAAAATCAATAATAGAGACACAAATATAACATATAAACACATCTCTATTGATAAAAACAAGAGTTAATACAAATAGGATAAAAAGAGAAGGAAATACAACCAAAATATGGTCTATCTCGAATAAATATGCTCTTCAATCCACCTTATAGCTCTTAGGAACTCCAATCTAGTAGCAAGATGCTAGAAAGAACAAAAGAAAATGAAAACCTAAGCTAAACCTAACTAAAATGATGGAATACAACCTAAAGATGCTTTTCTCCTCTCTATCGACCCGCCTTTTTTCAACGCTCTTTCGCTTCCATTTATAGTTGGTAGAAAACTACAAGGGTTGCTTGGATGGAGTGGCATCATTTCATTTATGATTTGTGCAAAATTTAAATGAAACGTTGTGTCTGGAGCATATGTACGTGTGGAGCCCCCTATATGCCTTAGAGTGTAGCCCGCCGTATATAGCTTTCACTTGGAGACCGCCTGTCCAAGATTTAAGCTTGTATGTTGTTTTTGTCCATGTTTTCAAAGCTTTGGCCCCACTCTTTAATCACGTTTGAAAAGCTCCTAGACATCTTTTATGCTTTTGATTGTTTTATTCCTCTTTAGCCGCAATTCTTGACCTCCTTAAGGCCCCTCTCCAAGTTAGTGAATGTTGGCTTTGGTGACTTGCAAGAATAAGGAACATCTCCTCCTTTTAGAAGCTCACCTTATATGCTTTAAACCATATGATGCTGTAAACAAGAGAAAGGAAGGTTCCACTCCTCTTAAACAAAGTGTTGCCATTTTGAAGGAAGAAAGGAGCTCCTTTTTTCTTGCTATTTGAAAATGACGTCACAAGCATGAAGCTCCTCTCCATGTGATGAATGATAATGCTTTTCCTTGAGCTCACCATAATGAATTTGGAGCATCGTATGCATCTTGTAGCCCACTATATGCAGCTTGGACCTGCTGTATTGAAGCTCATGCACCTGCCATTTTGAAACTTCATCAAATGCTTTGAGTGCTACGTATTGAAGCTAAAAAAATTTTTGGCAACCCACTAAAATTTAAAGTTTCATAAATGCTTCTCCAAGCTGAAATTAATACATTTCTTTATTTTTAGATTGAGATGTCATGCGGTTTTGCTCCAATTTACTCCAATCTAACATGTACCTAAAATTAATACAAATAGCTCTACATTAGTGTATTTTAAACAATAAATGAGCAAAAACATAACAAATGTGAAATTAAAATCAATAGAAATTGACCATCAACAAGGTGTGAGCTTTAAAATCAAACTGTAAATGATTAAAATATTGCAAAACTATGTACAGTTTGACGAACTATCCGATAAATATCCAAATGCCCACATTGCCAACTTTTTAGAGATCTGTAACACTTTAAAGTTGAATGGCTTGTCTGAAGAGGTGATCAAGTTGAGGTTATTTCCTTTTAAGTTGAGGAGTTGAGTGAACAAGATAAAAAAGGGTAATCGAGTTGAGTAATTGGGAGACATTTATGTCAAAATGTTTGCCCTTACTTCAAAAAAGAAGGTGAAATCCCAAATTTGCTCCAAAAATTATAAATTAAGTTATACTTTACATTAGTAATGATTTCCTTGAACAAGTTTACATGATGATCTATATGGAACTACATAAATGTTTGATATTGTACATTGAAGGTTGCCTATTTACTAACTGTATGAATGTATGTGTTTTAATCAAGTTTTTGTCATAAAAAGGGTTGTGATGTGTAAACTAAATCAAAAGCATTGATTTATTTTTTATTGTCCGCAACTACTTCTTAACTCTTGATTAGTTTCATTTTCAATGGTTGTTGAAGTCGTTGCTTGAGGACAAGCAACAATTTAAGTGTAGGAATATTTGATAGCACCTTATTTATACATTTTTTAAGCATGTTTTCATAATGGTTATCTTAGATTTGAGGGTTAATTCCATATGACTTAGGTACATATTTGGTTTATTCTTGAATAAGTTGTTACCTAACTTGCTTTAGATGATTATTTTTGTTTTGTAAGATTTGGTGAGCATTTTAAGGAATTTCTGGAACTAAAAGAGGTATTGAATCAATTTGAAAACTTATAGCATCATGTTATGAAGTTCTACACCAATTTTCAAGGCCACCAAGAAAGGGTTTTGAAGTTTTAAGCCATCTCTAAAGGATTTTTATTCAATTATAAAGGAAAAGAAGGATTCTAAACACAAAGATTGAAGAATCAAAACAAGGAATTTACATTAACTATCATTAAAGAGTTAAGGAGTAAGATTGATTCATCGTGAGCCTTTCTTTCTATTTCTCTTTGTTGATTGTTTTTGTAATTCAAACAATGATTAGGAACAAAAACTTTTCATTAGGATTTGAGTTTTTATTAACTCTAGGATGTAGAATTATTATTTATTATTTATTTAACTTTGAATTTTCAGGTTTTATGTTAGGATTGTTTATAGATTTTAATGACATGATTTATTTAATGTTGTCAAATGTAAATATTGGTTTCAATGCTTTGATTTATATATATTTGATTGAGAGATCATTATATACATTAGATCATTCAATAGGTAATACATCTTATATGAAGTCTTAGAGATTGGCTTATATAAGATGTCCAGATTAGGTGTGAGTTTAACTAAAATAATAGGATTCATAGGGCGAGGTAATACATTCAATCAATATAGTGGGATAGAGAGAACTTTTACCTATTTTATTAACTTGAATAAGATTGCATCATTTGAGAGAATGTGTGATTTGCATTAGGGAATCTACGGTATAATTAATCTAAAAATTAAGTTAAATAAAGAGAAATAATGAATACATACACATTCTAGTGAGATTAATCATCTAAATCCTAACTTTATTATTAGGTGTTATCCTTTGTGAGTTTGTTTAACTGATTTACTTTTAATTGTTCATTGAATTTTCGTTGTCAAACCAATCAAGCAATTTGCATTTTATTAAATTATATAATTTAGATAGACACTCATTAGTTATAGTAGTTCTTGTAGATTCGACTCTAGACTCATCTTATCTCTATTACATTACGATAATTACACTTGTGTAATCGTGTGTTGTGTTATTATTATTGTGCTTCTTAAATAATTTTTATTTAAAACTTAGATACATATAGCACGCATCAATACACAAAGTCACACCTTAATGATTGCATGTTTGTATTTACTGTTATCACAATTACCACATCTCCTTAATACATTAATCACTCTAAGCACCTCTTTGTAATATTATTTCCTTTTTCTAGTCACCACACTGCTGCAAACTTCTCAAATGGGTATCATAAATAATACACACATGATGTATTATTCTTTTGGGTCACATAGAATAACACAAATATGACAAACATGCTTATAAGAACACATTTCACAACATTTAAGTTGATGGGTAGAGAATCTAGTGTTTGAAACAAGAACCAAACTTTCAACCTACTCTCTCATTCCAAACAATAGGCCACGCTACTTACTCTACAAGTGTTCTAAGGGAATTACAAACCTAACTGGGTACTAATACCACGTCCAGTATATATTACCTAAAAACAACTGAATAAGTTTACCCAAATTAAACCCAAGTTCCATACATGCCCATCGTGCGGAGTCTGTGTGTCGAACTATGTTGACACACACAACACAAATAATTACAAAGGCAAGGCACACAAGAAAAGAAAACAACTTGCGGCTCAATAAAACCCTACTTTTAACCATTGTCATCCAATTGATTTTACATATAAACTGGACACAACACTATAAATAAGAACGAAGACGAGAACAATCGTTCTAAACCGACGCTTGCATCACACATTTAACAACAATTTTGATAGACAGACCGATGGATACCAAACTTACATTTCATACCGAGAACTAAACAATTCCTTCTTTCTCGAGATGCTTGTTTAGTATGTTCCCTTTCCTTTTCAATCACATTCGATTCTCTATTTTGATTGTTGTTGGCCTCAAATCGTTGACAGAAATTAAAGGGACTGTACAATAATGAGAACTAAACACAGATCGTACTAACACCGCCTAATAAACGCATGGAAGTGGTAGAGACAATGTTTTTACTTTCTGAATTTTTCATTTCACCCTCCTTTGTTATTTTCATATTCGAATGGAAGCTTACGTAGTGCAAGGGCCACTAAGTCACCCTCTTTATTTAAATATAATTAAAGATGTTGGCACCTGTCAAGTGAAAGTATAATTTATGACCCTTTATATAACTTTAGAAAATTTTAAAATTTTAATAATAATGAGATAAAATATTTTTTAAAATGTAATTTTAATTATTAATAATATTTAAATATTAAATTAAATATAAATATAAATTATTTAATTAATTATATTAATAAATATTATTATTTTTATTTTAATAAAATATTATCATGTTTATGTTATAGTTTTATCATTTTTATTTCTTATAATTCAATAACAAATTTTTTAGATGGTTTAATAACAATGGAATTTGATAGTTCAATTTTCAAAATTGTCTTTTGGATTAAGGTATATAAACTAAAGGTCGTCACTCAACTTCTAATAGCCACAAAACGTACCAGGACACGCATCATCCCATGTACACGTTAGCCTGCCACCGTAAATCTTACTATCATACGCTCTGTACCGCCACTCTGCCTTCAGTAGCATTTCGTTCGATTCTGTGCAAGTGAAAATTTTCTCTCTTTTTCTTTGAGGCAAAGCAGCACCGTAACTACCAGATATAAGGAATGGCTTCGCTACACATTTCAAAGTCGAATATCTACCCGTTTCCTGCGTCGCATCATAATTTTCCCGAAAATTCCAGGAAATGTTTTCTCAGGTTGACAGCTCGTGGCACGAGCTCTACCGTATGCTTGCCAAGACCAAAGCTTAAGGTTTGGTGTTCCGTACAAGAAAATGATAGTCATAGCAATGGCAAGTTTCGATACTTATCTGGTTTAGTGTAATTTTCATTTTGTGGCATGAAGCTATTAGTATTTGTTGTTGGTTTCAGTTTATACGTGTTTCTGTTAACATTGGAGCGACAATATCATCTCATATTGGGAAAGTAGCAGTGGAGTGTTTCTAAGGATGGGAATTTCGTGAAAGTTTCAAACTTGTTAGAGAATTAGGAAAGTAGTTTAGTTGTTGTACTAGTTAGTGTTAGTGAGAAGGAATTGAATTTTAATTATGTGAATTTGATTAATTAATTGAATTTTTATGTTGGGGTAGTGATTTCATAAATGGTTATGTGCTTTGAAGGTGAGGAACCTCCGGAGTCCTTGTTTATGAAGGAGTTGAAGAAAAGGGGTATGACTCCCACTTCCTTGCTTGAGGAAACCAATACTGGCAATTATGGACTGGAAGATGAATTAAATCTAGGGGAAGAAGATAGTGGTTTTCGGAAAAGAAATGCGGTCTCAACTAATAAAAAAGAAATTGATCAACGCTTGTCAAATCAAAGGCAGCAATCTATGGCCTTGAACAGTGAAGGACTTGAGGTTTCCCTCAATTTCCTTAATCACTTACCAAAATATAGTCCAAAACGGATACTTGGGGTTATTACCAGTGTTCTGGTTCTTTGGGCTGCCTTTTTACATTGAGTCCTATACTTACATTCACTTTTTGTTTGTTGATTCTTTTTGATAATCGATTAGTGCTTTTAAATCTGATCAAGTAATAATAAATTTTGTTTTTAATTAATCCAAACTGGATACTATGATTCTTTTTGCTTTCTTCATTTACTTCTATACCAGGTTATCATAGATTTGCAATTTCAATCTCTTCAGGGTTTAATCCCCCGAGCTAAACTTTTGCTGACGATTGGAGGAACATTCTTCTTGGGATTTTGGCCATTGATACTCGTAACTTTGGCATTCTTTTGTGGTCTCTACTTTGTAAGTTATCTTAACATTCTTAAATGTGTTGCATGCTTTTTAAGTTTTCTATGATTTGCAGGGTAATTGCTTTTAAGTTTGCCTCTAATTTTCACATAGTTAAATGTTGTTTAAGTTTACGTACCTGATATCATAATTCTGTAAGGGTGGCAACTCATCATTTATGTCACAATATGAAGTGGCAATCTTTCTAGATTCTGTTTTGTTTGATTTGAACTGTTGTAGTCTGACTATTAATAATTTGTTATTTTCTGGAGATGGTCAAACAGTATAGGTGGTGCTTAGAGTTTGAAACTTTAACATGTGTGTTGTTGTGGACTTGTTCTGTATGGGATCCATTTATTGATAAATCGTAAACAAAGGGTTTCAACAAGTAACAGGCGACAATAAGTTGCAAATTGAACTACAATGAGATGTATACAAGGTCTAATGTGGAGAGAAATGGCAAGGGCCACAGCTAGTTCTACTTCATTTATTGTTTGTCTGTTCATTTTGGATAAATTGATTCTGTGTTTAGTGCCAAAAGCATACTTTTTATTGAGGGTTTTGGGACAATATAGCTGACTTGTTAATGTTAAACCTAACCTGGCTGCTGAACAGTCTTGTAGTTTGCCATGGTAGTTAACTACTAGGTTGGAAAATTTCAGATTCTTTGTCTGCAGCTTGTCTCTTCATGCATTAGTTATCTTTTGTCTATGCTGACAAAGTTTTGCATTTGTGCTTACATTTTATTTCCTTTTTCTTAATTTTCAAACTCAGTATACTAGGGTCAACACCTTCATTTGGTGTTTGGAAGTTTGTATTTTAGACGAGCAATAACTGCATCGTATTTCCTTGTGTTGGGTTGTAATTCAAATAAAAATATTTCTGCATGATGTTACTTCTTTATCCATATGTTATTGGACATATATGTGGAGTTTGAGGTGCAGTGGAAACAATAGAAGATTAATCTGTTTCTAGTTGTTAATTAAGACCATCACTTTTTACCTGTGGCTCTAGCTCTTTGTGAATGCAATTGTAATGAATTAATGATTAAATATCAGTAACATTTTTGCACACAGATAGTTCTGTTTTGCCTTGTTATGTGGAAACTGGCTATTGATGTCCTCTTTCTTTTTCTTTTCTTGTTTTGGCTTTCAGTATTTCGGACCAGCATTCTTCCATGATGCAGGCAACACCGTGTCACCGCCACCATATGTTGACCCATATGCCCTCCTGGAAGATGAAAGAATATCATCTCAAATAGCTCCGACATTGAAGGATTAAAAGGGCTGCAAAATCTAATGTTCTGAAAGTTATTTTCACGTGGAAGATGCTTTCTTTACCCTGTTTATTCTTTCCCCATGTATATATAGTGTCACACTTGGCAGTTTAAACGAACTTCTCTCGAGTCATAGCCATCTATGGGCAAACACTCCCGGTATTATACAGGGGGTGGCTGTAGATGGCCATCTACAACTTACTTTGGAAACTGAAGCTGGTCATGATTTCTGTAGTCATTTTAGGTTTGGTAGCTATGAAATGCTTGGAAATCAAAAGAGGCGATTTTGGTTGTGGTAGTTTTGTCAAGTTTGAGGTAGATTAGGAGCTTTAGTTGTTCGCTTTGGCGCATTTTAAGTGAATTGGGATAGAAAGAGACGTCTTGTCCAAGTTGGGGAAAGGTCGATCTACCAGGCCTTGTTCACTGGTCCTTCAAACTTGGTGAATAGGGAATGACGCCTCTCTCTCTAGGTATCATGTTGTTGCAAAGTTTTTGCGGAAACTTTGGACCAGTTATGTATGGAATGTTACTTTGTGCTGGTTCATTCGGAGATAACAGAGACTAGAAATTGTGATGGCCACGTTTTTTGGCATTACCTTGAATTAAATATATATATATATATATATATACAAACACATTCATGTAAGGAAAACATTAACATTTCAAAACCGTAATAGAGTTGTAGCAACGAAATTATTGGGAAGCCAGAGGCTTTACAGATTATGAAACAGACAAAAATATCAATGCGGAACTATAGCAGAGGTCAAACTATATAATCGATACCCAGAGAATTCCAAGAGATGTCTTAATATTCTTCACCATCATCCTCTTCACCCTCATTTGATTCAGCACCAACTTCCTCATAATCCTTCTCAAGGGCTGCAAGATCCTCGCGAGCCTCGGAGAATTCTCCTTCCTCCATGCCCTCGCCCACGTACCAGTGAACAAATGCACGCTTGGCATACATGAGATCGAATTTGTGGTCAATGCGGGAGAACACCTCAGCAACACTGGTGGAGTTGGAGATCATGCAAACAGCCCTCTGCACTTTGGCCAAATCACCACCAGGAACAACAGTCGGTGGCTGGTAGTTGATACCACACTTGAATCCAGTGGGGCACCAGTCAACAAATTGGATGGTGCGCTTTGTTTTAATGGTGGCAACAGCAGCATTCACATCCTTGGGCACAACATCACCACGGTACATCAAACAGCAGGCCATGTACTTGCCATGGCGAGGATCACACTTGGCCATCATAGATGAAGGCTCAAAAGCACTATTGGTGATCTCAGCAACTGAGAGTTGCTCATGGTAGGCTTTCTCTGCTGAGATGACTGGAGCATAGGAGGAAAGCATGAAGTGAATTCTTGGATAGGGAACCAAGTTGGTCTGGAATTCAGTCACGTCCACATTCAGGGCGCCATCAAACCTCAGAGAGGCAGTCAATGAGGAAATGACCTGAAAAGTGCAAACAAGAGATTGAAAGATTTATTACTCATGCAAATGTGTTTGTTATGTATCCTCGTATTCCGCATTTATCTGTTTTCTTGGCAGCCAGTTAGAATAGGTCGTAGGTAATTTACCTGGGAGACAAGCCTGTTGAGGTTGGTGTAGGTGGGTCTCTCGATGTCGAGAGAGCGTCTGCAAATGTCATAGATGGCCTCATTGTCAAGTAGCACAGCCACATCAGTGTGCTCCAAGAGCGAATGTGTGGAGAGGACACTGTTGTACGGCTCAACAACAGATGTAGAAACCTGAGGAGAAGGATATACGGTGAAACCCAACTTGGATTTCTTGCCATAATCAACAGATAAACGCTCCAAGAGAAGGGATCCAAGACCAGAGCCAGTGCCACCGCCAACAGCATTGAACACAAGGAACCCCTGGAGACCAGTGCAGTTGTCAGCAAGCTTCCTAATGCGATCCAAGCACAGATCAACAATCTCCTTGCCAACTGAAAAAAAAAATTCAATTATTTGATGAATGCCGGTGAACAAAGGAAATGAAAGTAGGTAATTACTAGTGTAGTGGCCACGGGCAAAGTTGTTGGCAGCATCTTCCTTGCCGCTGATGAGCTGTTCAGGGTGAAACAACTGACGGTAAGTTCCAGTCCTAACTTCGTCAATGACAGTGGGCTCAAGATCTACAAAGATGGCACGAGGGACATGTTTCCCTGCACCAGTTTCACTGAAAAAGGTATTGAAAGCATCGTCACCACCGCCAACAGTTTTGTCACCTGGCATCTGGCCATCAGGCTGAAGCATGACCAAAAAAAAAAAAAAAAAACCAAAGGTTACGCAACCCAATCTAATAGACCACAATATTACAAGAAATGAACATTGAAATAGTGGAACTTTAATTTGAAGCATAGCTTGACTGCATAATATACCCAATCCAAGCCCTCAGTTTTGGTTGATTTTTCTCAAAAGGAAAGGAGATACAAATGAGTAGTGTAAAATCTAGATGCAAAACAAAGACGTGAACCAAGAAAAGAAATCCCACCTGCAACTAAAATTCTCTTATGGAATTTTTGGAACAGAACATTAGAAACAAACGATCAAACGCACATAATGACAACGCAAACGAAATGAAGCAACTTTAAGGCGTCACAAAGTGAATCAAAATCAAAATGTTCATAAACAAATCTAAAAAGACAAAATCAAAAGTTTTGAGAGGGATAGCGAACCTGGATGCCATGCTCGAGGCAATAGAGTTCCCAGCATGCATTGCCCACCTGAATACCAGCTTGACCAATGTGAATGGAAATGCACTCCCTCATTGTCTTAAAAACCACAAAAAGCAATCCGACTTGTGAAAACAAAACACAAATAATTATGCAAGAAAACAGAGAGCGTTTATCAAGACGCCTCCTTTCTTCAC
>JAOXYD010000136.1:20219679-20264441 GCA_028565735.1 Pinacopodium congolense
TTAAAAGTATTAGAACTTTGAGGGTGGAATGTGAAATTTGTTCATAACAAGGATCATTTTTTATTACACAGGTGGTGGTATGATGGGTGCTCCATTCCCTGTTGTTGTGTAAGTTATTCAATTTCATATTCATGGCTTTTAACCTTAGTAATAGTAGAAAGGGAGTCAATAATTCTTCAGTTTCTTATCCCTAGTGTAGCCCCAACAATGGTCGAAAGAAATGAAATATAATTTTAGAAGGAAATGAGACGTAATAAAAAAAGTGCAAGAAGAAGAGAGGCAAGTTTTGTTTCATCTTTGCTTGTGTTTTTTTTTTGGATTTCCTGTGGTATGTATATTGAAAATGGTGTTTGTAAATATCATGAAAATTTGGTATCTATATGATAATTAAGTTTACAGTTTGTGTGAACCCTTTTGTGGAGTTTATATATTGAAGAAAGGACTGTTGTCCGTCGTCAGAGAATAAGTTTAAGTATTTATGAAAATAAAATTCTGAAATTTTTATTCCATTGGTAGGTGTTGTGCGTTTGGGTGTAGTATGTTTTTATTAGACATCTAGGTATCGCTTGGGTAAGCTAGGTTGGGTTTTTACATTAGGATATGTCTATGGTTAATCCTTAAAGTTGTGTTTGAGAGATTGAAAGATGAAACTGCAGGATGACCTGATTAAAAACTTAAATGCAATCAGGGCCCTAAAAGCCTTAGTTTCTCTAATTGCCCTAGGAATTGGGGGGTAGAATGCTAAGTTTTTAAAAGATGGAAGGATTACATAGAGTGAACTCCCATTTTATGTGTTCTATTTAAAGGATGGAAATCTAGTTAGATGGGTTGTGTTTTGTTAGGATTTGACAATAATTAGTGAAGACTTGTCTTTAGCTAGGTACCTAGATTCATTTGTTTAAAGTTTGGGTATGAGTTCACAACAGTATTTATGTATCCTTCCCCCTATTTCTTAGTTAATTTTGGTGCTATGAGTTTAATTGTGAAATGTTTGCCTTAATTTTTTACTTAGATAACATCTATTTTATTATATTATCACTTAGTATTGGCAAATTTGTCCAAATAACAATAAAATCAAATCACTTGCATTAAAAAAAATACTTAGAATGGATAAGTTATTGTTTAATATGAACTACATGATTATAACTAGTGTGTGTTAAGGATTCCATGGCTTTTACAGATTATTAAAGATATTACTGTAGATTACAACAGATATTCTGCAGATATTACTACGGATCACAACAGATATTTCAGCAGTATTCTTCTCTATTCTTCTACTGTTATGTTAAAGATTTTGCTATTATTGTTGATATCCTTCAAGATTACACATTCCCTGCAGATATTCTTATCCTTATCACCAATACTTATCTCATATTGTATAATCCCATATATAGCAATCTAATGTACTCAAAATAGAGTGAAATGAATATTATTTTCTAGTCCTGAATTCTCAGATTTTACATGGTATCAGAGCCAGAATGAATTCAAATACCAACAGCAAGTTTTTCCTCCTTCTCCCCCTTCATTATCTACCTCTACTGAACACAATTTTACCATCAAACTAACCTCCAAAAATTACTTAGCATAGAAAACTCAGCTGCTTGCCTTATTAAACTTTCAAAACTTTTTTACAGTGTGAAGATGCTTAGTGATAGCGTGTGAAAATGCCTAAGATTTAAGCAAAAGTAAACTAAAGAATCATAGCCAAATAATACTATAACACGCAATAAGGCAAACATACCTATCGCTAAGTAGTAGAGCTAATGTGATTCTAGGTAGTTGATCCACGAGGACTACAACTATTAATAAATTCCTATCTCTATTATCTAACCTATTCATTGGGATGATTGATTAATTAATTCACTAAAAAATAAATGAAATAACTAAAAGTAAATTCTGGAGACAACTCACAAGAATTAACAAACATTTATAAAGTTAGGGCCTAGGTAGTTAATATGTTTAGAACGCATTTGTATTCATTGTTCAACCTTGATTTAACATGTTTTAAGATTTTTTAGACTTCTTATGATAAATTACACCCTCTCTCAAGTTATGTAATCTTATTTAAATTGATAAGTTAAGTGAAAGTTCTCTATTTGAACAAATCATTTAAATGAATTAATTTATTCTATGGACTTATTGTTGTAACTAAATTCAAATCTAATTCAAACATCTTATGTTAGCCTATCTGTAGGTCTTCATGTAATTAAAATGCATTGTTTATAGATTGATATAAAACATACATTTGATTAATCTAATCATATGTAATCATATCATTGGAATTGAAGTTAACATTTGCATAACAATTAAAAGCCAATGCCATTGATTCCATAAACAAATCAAATATAAATATAGACATCCAATGTTAAACCAAGGAAATAATGAAATACTACATCCTAGACTTCATAACAACCTAAATCCTATGAAATGATTAGCTATAATACATCACAAAAGTCACAATAATAATCATAAAAAAAAGGAAATAGAGATGCGCATGATTATAAATCTTGAATCCTTCAACTCCTTGATGATCCTTGATATAAAATCAAATCTTGATCTTGAATTTAATGCATTTAAATCAATCTTTCTACTTTAATCTTGTGCAAAACCCTTGGAAGATGGCTTAAGACTTGAGTTTTCTCTTTTGTCTTGATTAGAGGTGTCAAGACACAAGTAAGTCCCAAGAAAATAACAATTTAAGTTAAATACATGTGGTAGCTCGTTAGAACCATTATCGTGACTCTTCCTGTGATTTACTTTGGCAATGAAATTTGATGTGGAGCTTCCTAACTTGAAGATCTTGCTCCCTAAATTTCTTTCACATCTTTTTTACTCTAAATTTCATCCAATTATTCTCCAAAGTCCTATAAAAACATGATCAAAAATTGAAAATATATAAGCAACATCTATTCTAAAGAATTAACTAAATATGCACAACAATCACATGAATTTTCTCTTCAAACTCAAGATAACGTAAAACTTTAGATGTCATAAAATTACTCTCGTTACAAAAATTGAAATGTGTCCATGTTATTTGTTTAATGGAACTTGTAGTTTAAAACATGAATATTTTCTTGGTTGTTGGATATATGGTTTATTCGTTGTCAGTTTATAGTTTCATGAAAAGGGAAATTGAAAGCATTGTAACTACAACCATTCCATTTTTTGTTTTTCCACAATTTCGTGAAAAGCCTGTGATATGGGCCCTAATTCGTTGTTTGTTGTGAATGATAGGGACAACATCTTTGAGTCCATTCTATAAATGGTTTGAAAGCTATTACTTCTTCTGTGTTTGCTTAGCACTAGATATACATGGTAAGGAATAAGAAGGTCATGTACAATTTATCAAAACACCCACAGTAAGTGCAATTATGTAGAAATGTGAAAACATGGGTGAAATCAAAGGGTGTTTGGTCATACTATTATGTTAAAACGGAGGGTTATTAGCATGGAATGTGTATGTTTGTTGGTTGTAGAGACAACTATATTTATGAATAGATCATTTCAATGTCTGGAGCTCTGTGAAAAATATATGATAGTGATAACATGAAGCCTCTATGACAAACAATCAAGTTGGCCTAATTTATAGCTTTTACATAAATGTAGCAACGACAAATAAAAAAATAGGTTAGTGATGTTGGAAAACTTATACCGATCAAATCGATACAGTGAAAAAATTAAGGTTTTCATCGCGGGATCAATTTATCAAAATTTAAATTGAAATAAAATAAAGTTACAAATAAATCTGAATAAAGGATTTGATGTTGTAGCGAATTCTTCTTGAATCCAAACCACAATCGTTCATGTGTCCGGCCTATAATAGTATCCACAAGTCTACTAGAAGAGAACTCAAAACAGTTTTGAGAGGAAGCAGGGCCATCCTAGCAACCCAAGGGTTGCCTCCTTATATAGTGAAAGAATCATATTTTTTCCTAATATTAAAATTAAATATAAATCATAACTAAAGTCTAATTTTAATTTTAATTTTGATTTAATTTTAATTGAATCGAATATCTTATATTTGAACCTAAAGTTTCTTAAACTTTACAATTAAATCCAACTTCATTAAATTTTGCTCTCTTCCAATAAACCTATGTATGTGACCCATTCGGTTCCTAATATATTGAAAATGATCATAAATTATAATTATAATTCATAATTAGAATTAGATAAATTAAAAATCCTTTTAATTTATCTTTAATTCTCTAATTAAAAAATTTATGATCATAGATCAAGATTGACGTCTAGCAACATGCCATGACCACCCAAATATTAGGAATGTCAAAGTAGTTTTGACTTAATCTGTCCGTGCATGATTTTTCGTATAATTTAATCCTTTTGTCATACAATGTTCCAATTAGACATAGAGTATAGAATTAGTATCTTCTCTATTTGAGTCCAATCATATTAGTTCTCTACTATTAGTAATTGATTTTATTAATGACTTTTGAAAACTCTTTTCAAAGTGTCATTCCACCTTAGCCAAAGATTTCATAAATCAATACTAATTGATAACAACTGAACATTATCCCTAATTACTTTAGGGTGACAAATCCTATATTAATCACTCAACTGCCTCTATATAGTTCATGCTATATCCAATAACTACTAAGTGAATTATCCATGGTTAGAATAGGTCGTAAGTAGCATCAAAATATAATAATTGCTATACAAGATAACCTTGGTGATCTCAAGTGTAAGGATCACTTATACAATCATCTCAATGAGTATTTCAATAGACACACAAGTAATGTTCCATATAAAATTTTTTTTGGGTCAGTTTAATGAACTTGTTCTCCAATAAGCATCGGCACGTTTGTTCAAGTATCTTCATACTTTAGCCTATGAGATCGACTACTTCCTTCATAAGGAAAAATATAACTTGTACTAGTCTTTCCACTCTATTAATGTCCAGTCTTAACAGAGCAACGACTAGGAACAATTTAGGGACAATATTTAATTATAACACCAATCTTATGATTATGATCTCCATCATAATTTCATTTGTAATACATATATATCCCATAGGCTTTATCTTATACATTAGTTAATTAAACAATTATGTACAAGATAAATAATGCCTTTAATAAATGTCACAATTCTACAACCAATCGATTGTCTGCATAGCATAAATCAACAGATAGATAACCCTAAATTCAAGCGTGCAAATGGGTAGCGTTTCAAATAGAAGGTGAACTTTCAGACAATGTAAGAACGTAGTTTCCCTATGGTATAATCTATAAAAAGAATTTAACTACTAAATCTACAGGCTAAGTTAAGCATATAAATCGCAAACAAATAGAAGGAAAATGTTACTTTAGGGATAGAACATGACAGCACGATAAGGGCACATTATGACCCAATGACGTCAACATTGTCCTCTGATACTTGGGTTACATACATGCATTTGCCATTAAGTTAGAGGGTGTTATTGCTGAAAGAGAAGAGGATGAAGATCTTAGAAATCTTAGTTTCTGGACCAGAGGAGGTTAGACTAGCGACACGATAGGGGAATGCATTCTCTTTTTAGAAAGAGTATCATGACATGAAGAAAAAAGGTCTCTAATTTAATGGAACCCAATGAAGTACAACAAAGCAAGGATGACACTCATGATATGAATACTAGTGACCGAGATCAATAGAACAATTGAATAGTTAAATGAAAGTTGTTCAAAATGTCGGCTCCGAAATTTTGAACAACCTCTGATGTTATGGGAAATGAGTCATATCCTGCCATCTATGTGAAACCTCTACCCATTCTTGATCCATTCGAGAACCCAGTTATCCTATACTCAAGAGACTAACGACAAACTATGCAACAATTTTCATATTCAACTACTGTAGACATTGTTATTATCAACAAAACAAGTGTTTTGGTTGTAATCAAGGTTGGAATATCCTTTTTTTTTTTTTGTTTCTCTTCTCATCCATGATGTTAATGAATTCAACACTTCTTTGTAATTACTACTTTTGTCTTTTGACTTCAATTTTCTGGTTGTCCTTCTAAATCTTACTTATTATGTAGTTTTATTACACTTACAATTTCAAATTTCTTTCATCCAATGACCACTTTCCACCATTTCCTTCCGCATAACTGATGACCATCCTAATTCTCCTATCCTACCATAAATATGGTGCTTTTACCACATGTTTATCACACAATTTTTGTATCTTATACTAATATTTTAGGATGAATGGAATGCACTTCTATCTTATCATATTTACATACATCATTTGTAAATTTAGTGTTATTCCACTAAAAAAAAACTTTAGTCGCGTATATGTAAACTAATTACAAGGTAAAAACCATACAACACATTCATTCATATTATCCTTACTTTACAACTAGATTGTATAATGCCATTGAGCATTCCGTACTACATCCACTAACGGAGTACATACAACAATCCTAAATACATTGCATACAACCACATATCACAAATACTATATGTAACAGCATCATATACCAACTTCGTTCAAACCATACCATAACTACTTGGATATTGTCTAACAATTACGCAACTTAAACAACTGGTATTAAGAACTACTTCAACATTGTACAACGATTATGCCCAACTCAAACAACTAGTATTAAGTTTTGATTTAACAGCTTAAAACAAAGTATAAGGTTAACTTCTTTTCAAACCATTTGACACTTTTGTACAGAACATACTGCAGATTCATGCTCGTCAAACACACATAAAACATATAGTGTACAAGTACATTGTACAATGCCTAATGCTTATGAATACATGTTTCACATTCATATCGTACAGTATTTAATACTCAAGTTTACATTGTCTCACTCCATTCAAGTCGTTTAATCAATAACAGAAACACAACATGATTCCGCGCCCTTGGCCCCCCTCATAGTCTTAACATTCTGTACTACCTCTATGAACAATGTATATACAATACTACAATATAATTCATACAATCAGGAAATATTTGTGGTATGGGTTGTTTATACGTAGTCTTTGTGATACATCATTAGATGAACTGTGTTTTACTATTGTATGTACCCCGTTTATAGAAGAATTACAAATTGTTAATTGCTCCTAATCAATCAGTTAATACTAGTATGCCTTTATGATTACTACACATACCTATCTCCATAAATCCTTACAGAACTTTAGATACTACAATTCATCATTTCATGAAAAGGAAATGAAATAAACAATTAAAACAACAACCTCCTAATGTATTTGCTATTATCTCATACTAATATTTCGAGATGAATGAAATGCACTTCTATTTGGTTATGTTTGCACACATCACTTGTAAATTAAGTATTATGCCACTAAGAAAAACCTTTAGGTGTGCACATACAAACTAATTACTATGTAAAAACTATACAACACATTCATTCATATCGTCCCTACTTTACGACTAAATTATACAACGACATTAAGTATTTCGTACTACGTCTACTAACAAAGTAGATACAATGATAACATACAATGATAATAACACATTGTATATAAACCACGTATCGCAAATACTATATGTAACAGCATCACATATCAAACTTCGTTCAAATCATACCACAACTACTTCGACATTCTATAATAATCACGCCCAACTCAAACAACTGGAATTAACTTTTGATTGGACAACTTAATACTAAGTATAAGCCTGAATTCTTTTAAAACTATTTGATGCCTTTGTACGGAATAAAAATACTGCATATTCATGGCTATCAAATACATACCATACATATAGTACATACAACGATACTAACACATTTCATATAACCACGTATCGTAAATACTACATGCAACAATATTACATACTAAATTTCGTTTAAACTATACCATAACTATTTCGACATTGTACAATGATTACGCCCAACTCAAACAACTGATATCAAGAGTCATTTCGATATTATACAATGATTACGCCCTACTCAAACAATGAGTATTAAGTTTTAATTTAACAACTTAAAACAAAGTATAAGGCTGATTTTTTTTTCAAATCATTTGATGCCTTTATACAGAACATATAGCAGATTCATACCCGTTAATCACACATCATACATATGGTGAACAAGCATAATGTACAACGCCTAACAGTTATGAATACATGTTTCAAATCCATACTGTATAGTGCTTAATACATAAGTTTACATCGCCTCACATCATTTATGCCCTAGAACCTAAATACATGTGTTTCGCTGCTACATCACACTAACTGACTACATTTTACACTTTAAAGTTTTCTGCTTTTTCTCATTGACAAGTGTGGGCGAATGTGGAGATGTAGCAAGTATGGGCGAAACACTCTAACTTTGACTTCTTCTGGATGAAGGTGGAGATGCAAAGTTGACGGAAACATTTAAACCCTAACTTTTTCTTCCTATACTCATCGTCCTGTTCTTCTTTACTCTGTATGACACTACATTTAATAAACTCATACAAGTGTTCAACGGAAGAGACTTGAATAATCTGACTGTCGTCCATCGATGCCGATAAGGAGAAGGATCGATTTCTATTTATTGACATAAGAAGCCCCCAGTAAAAATTATCGAACATGCTTATATGATTAACTTTTAATCTTCACCCAATTAAAAATTTTAATTTGTACAAATTTAATCTTAAGTGTTAATTAGTCAAAGAGACCACGAAGGAGGTTGTTTAAGGAGACCGTGTAATTAATTTGTATTATAAAATGATTACAGCGTCAATTGGATTAAATGAAAACGAAGAACAAAAGTGTGACATTTGAAAATTCAATAAAAATAATTTCAAATAATTTGTCATGCACTATTACAAAAGATCATGAATAAACAAAAGAAAGATTTCGAATTTCATAATTCTTTCATTCTTCTCTTTTTTTATAATTAAATTATTGTTTCTTTAAAGAAAGATTTCTAATTTCATAATTCTTTCATTCTTCTCTTTTTCATAATTAAATTACTGTTTCTTTGGTAAAAAGGATGTCTAGACATCTCCTTTCACATTGTCAATTGAAAATTTTTCTTATTTGATGAACGCATGTTAATTGAATTACAAAATAGATAAAATACTATTTGTTTGAAATCATATCGACCTAAATAATGGTTTGAACTTTAATATCTTCAATTCCATTCAATAAACGAGTGATAACTATTAAGTATTCCTTAACTACTAAAATTTACTAGAAAACTTGTATGAGCTTATGTTCATAGGTTTCCAACTTATCATTTACTATTTAATATTCTCACTAGATGCTATTTCTTACGAAAGAACAAAGCTAAGGTAAGTCTGTAATCTCGACAAATAGAATTTATTAGTAGTTAAAAAGGGGAAGAATTGAAGAAAAATATCGTTACTAGCATTGAAAGATCAAGAAAATAGAGACAGATAAAGGGAAAGAAGCAACCTGCGAAAATATGCGAAGTAACAAGTGGAACTTTTCCTTTGGTGTCGTGTGTTTACCTATCAAAACCAAATTGAAGACATAATTCTTAACAGCTGTTTTTCTATTTCGTCTCTCTCACCCCTCTCCCTCTCGGAGAACAAGCGGACCCCAATTCGTGCGTTTCAGGAAAAACCAGCTAACCAGTGAGCCCCCTCAAAGGAAAAGATCCATCTTTTTTTCCCTGTACACTTGACAATACGAGCTCCACCATTTTTTCCTTGGTTGTAACCTCAAGAAATTACTCCGTGTACTGTGGTATGGTTTCGTTCTATAAACATTCTCCAATGGAGTACGGATTGGAATTTTGTGCTTTGCCCTTTGCTTTCTCGTTCTATTTTGCTTTCTTGGTCTTCATATTCTTTACGTGGGAATGTGTGATTGGTCTAAATTGGGCTTCCAATGGTGATTGTTGGAGTTGGGGGTTTTGATGGGGTTTTGGGATCGAGGGTAATGTTGATATGGGATCTTAGGTGATTGCATTTTGATTTTGAACCTTAAAGAAAGGAACTTTGTGGAAATCAAGGGATACCAAGAATGCAAAATTTTGTGTTTAGTGCTCCATGGATTTTCCGGAACTATTATTCCAAATAAAGGGAACTCAGGAAAAAAAAAACAAATCCCACTACGAATATGTTTACCTCGTTAATTAAAACTTAGTTGCTTTACAAAACTGACTTTTATAAGTGAAGGAACACTAACTTACTGTGGGAACTGGACTTTTATGTGGTAAATCTGGAGAATGTGATGATGATAATGACATACCGATTGGAAGTATCTGACGTTATCTTACTTGCTTGCATATGTCTATATCCATACTGTTGTAGTAATCTGTATATGGTAATTTAACCTGGTACTTTGTTGCACCTCTTGAATTGGTAGAATGCTTTTGGAGCTTAAGGAATGAGTTGATGATTATATGTTAGTCGGGCGATCTTTAGGGTCTCTCATGTTCATAGAATTGTCATTATTTTATTGGCATGTATAGCTCTTTTGGTTGTTACTGGAGGGATTTGCTCCGTGTTATAGCATGCGAGGCTGACTATTTGCATGATTCTATTAGTATATGAGTTTGGCCATATGGAACTCATTTAATCCTTTTGAAACTTGAGAAGTATAGAGATCATGACTATTTGATTTACTGTATCAGTATGGTCATGCTTAGCTTTAATATATGTATTAGTCTTTCTATTAAAGATAATGACATTGCTAGTTTATCTGTCACAATATAAACTAAATTACCATTGCTGGAATTTCTTGGAAGGAAAAAGTGAAATGGAATGTTATGGCTAGGATTTCAAAGTTGTTGATGCCACAATTTTTAAGGTTGCTATGTGATTCAAAAGCTCCTGTGTTGATTTTGAGTCTTTCTGTTGATTTAGGTTGCCTTGTCATTTTCCGGTTGATCCTTGTTTAGATACATTGTGTATTTGTTGCAAAGTTCTATTAGGTTCTAAAATTATATAAAAAAGATAGTAATGGTTGTTGAGCTGGTAAAGTAATCTTTAAGGGGATACTGTGGAGTGTTCTAGTCATCAGATCTCTGGAGCTGTACTCTGAAGCAAAGAGGGATGTGGTGAAAAGAAGTCTCTATAGATGAGGGGTATTTCATCCAGCAGGGAATATGAAGACCTTTGTTGTTATGCTAGAAATGTGAAGCAGAAATGTCAATGATTGGTGAGATGTCATTAATTCTAAATATCCTGAAAGGAACATCAGAGACAGGGATGCTTTCAGGGGTGCAGTCAAAATGTACCTAGATACTTGAAATGAATTGTCTATGGAACTCTTCAGCCATCATACATTTTGTGTACATTCAAGTTAGTTTGAAGAGCTACCCAGATGTTGTATTAGTGGAAAAAGACTTTTTTTCCCCTGTAAATTTAGTATGTCTATCTAGAAAACTTCCAGCTAATCGGAGTGAGCATTCAAATATCTGTCCTACATTCATTCTCCATTTTATGGATGTAGTCTGGGGCGTCCTTGATTATGTTCAGTATATTGCTAGTTTGAAGTTTTAAGTCAATTGCTCAACTAACCAATCCAAACAGTTGAGTAGGTTAGATCTAATGAGTTGACAAGAAAAGAAAAGAAAAGAAAAGAAAAAAGAATAATTTGTTAAGTTTTTGTCCATAGGTTTTACTGGCATCACTGGCAACTGTCAAGAAGGATTATGCATTTGGTTGTCAGCTTTTTCCAGCCTTTATAGCATAAGCATGAAGTTCAGAGGTTGGCGCAAGTGGAAGCTGAAAATTGTTATGTCTCAAAATTATATGAATGGGCTAAAACAATTTTCTTGTAGTCCAACTGTGGTGTGCTTAATATGCCTATCTGTTCATGAAGTAGACTTGCAGTTTTCTTTTATGGTCGCTTCTACAGAAATAGCTGAATTTGCCGCAAAAGTTAATCTGTCTTAGGTTTATATCTTAGCACTTTTTAATCATTTAGCTTATTGTTGGTGCACATTACACATTTCAACACTTCCTATTGTTTTATGTGTAGTTTGTGATGATTTAGACCAGAATAACATTTGGTTCTCATTATTTCCATGTGGGAGACAACTAATATCATTCTTATGCTTTTTAATTGTTTTCTGATGTGCAGTATAGTAGCAAATGGCCAATAACCCTCAATTTTCGGGCATACAGGTAATATTCCATAAGAGTAGATTCTTGGAGTCTTCAAAAAGCAAATGGTCTAATCATTTGCCAAACTTAAAAAATTTAGTAGAGTTAAAATAGTCAATTATCCTGCTGCATGAAATTTTATGTTGCAAAAGTATGTTTCACATGAAAATCCTTGTCTGGTAACCGACCTATATTCACTATTGCTTACTTAATATGATGTGTGCTGAAATATGATTTAGATTCTGCAGATTAATGGAACACAGATACAAGCTTAAATTTCTCTGTTTGATAACCTAGAAAATGGGAATTCCAGGCAGATAGTTGCATGCTCATTATGTTGAAGATGGTGTTTCCTTGTGTACATCATGAAACCACTTTCCGAGTTCAAAAGGTTTCACGATAATGGCAAGCTCACTCTTTATTCTTGTTGTACATTTATACCTAGCAGTTTGTAGGACTTCCTTATTGTGAGACTATTGAGGTTTAAGTTCACAGAAATGCATTTGATGTTAAGGATTTTATAAGGGCTAAGGCTTTATACATGCAGGGTCACTTTATTTTTCTAACATAGCCATTAATAACTGTTTACGTTTTTCCTATTGGTGCTTCATTAATCATAATGGTGACTTTTTCAATATGCTGGGGGAATTGGAGATCAAATCTTAAAATTAATACTCAAAAAAGAAGAGAAATTGCTAACTCTCAAACATTGACTATTGGTGAGGGTTGTATAGTGTCATTGAATGAACAAATAATTATAGAAACATAAATGATGCATACTTTTTTAATGATATTTTGTACTTTTACACAGCTACAGATGGTTAAAGGGGACTCAAAATGTCTTTGTCAAATTGATTGTGTAAATTAAATGTTGGGGCTGTGTATTACATCATTATTGTCAACATAGCAACTTAACATGAGAAGTTTTCTGTAAGGTATCTAATATAAAATAAATTTTCTTTTTGATATAAAAGTAAACTTAGTAACTTATGGTGAAGCAATTTAGTTGTGGCTTAATAATTCTTGATTGATATGTACAGCTATATGTTTTTTTTGGTTTTTGGTGTGGAAGGCATAATGGGCTTTCGGAAAGCAGCCTCAGGCCCATCCCCCAAGTGTTCCTCATAGAGGGCTAAAGATGTCTTAATTTTAAGAGTGCATGTATGCTCTTACCTAGAATACTGGGTGTCAACATTGATGAGGAATGGAGTGCGTGACTTAAATGCTTCCTGCATCTATCTATTGTAGGCAGCCTTCAGATGTTGTGCTATAAATTCTTTACATGTTGAAGGTTCAATTCATTTAAAGAAAGTCTTGCAAGGAGAATAAGTCTTCCAACTTTAGATGCTTACAACAGTAAATTAATTGTTGTTGGTAAGTGGTCAATAAGATTTAATTGCTATATTTCTATGTTCGTTGTAAGGCTACTTGTCAGTTTCTTCTAAGGTTCTGGATACAAATTTGTATTTGCTTTGAAGCATTTATGTGAATTATAAGTAGAAATTTCTGCATTTGCCATCTAACTTTATCTTGCTAACTTTATACTTGTCTTCTGATGTGAAAGCCCCTTCAACCTCCTTTGAGCGGCTTAATGGATCCTCCCAGAAATTTTGTTCCTTCTGCACCTGGCCAAGTAATATTTCTTTTGCTCAATATGTCTATCATGTAGAAAATGATTACAAACACTGGGTCTTGAGAGTTGTTCACAATTGATTATTCCTGCAGTTCCGACCAGCTGTTCCACCACAGCCATCACAGCAGTTCATTCCTATGGTTTCTCCACACTTTCAGCCTGTTGGTCGAGGTATCACTGTAATGAACACTGGTTTGCCTAATCAACCTCAGCAACTTCCATATCCCCAACCAGTGCAGCATTTTCCTCCGCGACCTGGCCCACCTGGTCATGGTCTGCCTTCATCACAGGTTATTACATTCCCTAATACTCAACCAAACAGCCATGTTATCCCTGGATCAGCTGCAGCTCCTCCTAGCATTCCAACACCTAGTAACTTCACTCCAGGTTTTGGTGGCTCAGGAGCACCCCTTTCATCTTCGTACACTGTAAGAAATGCTTTTACATATAATTGTTATGATGTATCAGATCTGTTGAATAGTTAATTAATAGGATCTTGATTTTGCAGTTTACACCAGCATCTTATGGTCAACCAGCAATAAACTTTAATGCTTTAACTCAGTATAAGCCTGCAAGTCAAATGCATACGCCAGTTGTTCCTGCTAGTGGACAGCCTGGGCCATCCTCTTTGAGCCAGGGTGGTGCTCCTGTTACACCTGTGCAGAATAGTGGTGAACAATCTTCGGCTGCCACTGCCAATGTATTGGTTGGAAAATCTCTCTTTGTTTTTCTTTCATGCCGTTTTCTTATGTTATCTATGCCTATCTAAAACTTGGGGTTGTTCACAGGCAACATCTACCCAGTCTAAGCCCGCAGAAGAGCCCCCAACAGACTGGATAGAGCATATATCTGCAAATGGAAGAAGGTAAGTAATTTTCACTGTCTGCTGTGATTATTGATGTTTACTGATAGCTTGGTTTGGTTATGGTACTTATGTCCATTTTGTGATTTAAATTTCTTTGCCTTCTAACGGTTGAATCCATGAATATTGTGAACTTCATTGGATTAGAGACTGGATCTTTATCAGTTTATGCATTTAACTGTACACTGCTTATCTCTCTTACCATGGCATTTGATTGCAACTTTTTAGTATTGTAGCCTCTCTGCCCTTTGAGCATTAGACATATTATGGCACTCCATTTATTTAGGTAGTAAGGTATGAGAGTAGAATTTGGATGGCCAATTTATTGCACATTCTTGCTGATTTATTTGGTTTCACTTTTTTTATGAACTGCAATAGGTAATTAGAAGTTATGCCACAATGTCTTTAGGGCTCTGGATAGGTTACATCTTGATGTGGCCTAAGTCTTGACCTTATGAAATGGGATGTTGATGGACACGTTACTTGTCCTCAAATAAAATCAGTTACTATGCTGAAGTATGAGAGGATTCTGGCATTGAAAAACATAATTATTTGTCGTTTACATGTTTACTAGAGCAAGTGGAATTGGCAGTAACTTCCCAGTAGAAACTTTGTGGTCTTATGGGCTCAAAAAGGGACTACGAGTATGGTAGTCATTTCCTTTAATTTCCATTTGATATGAGAGGCGCTCCTTTGGATGGCCATTTCTTACTGGATCTACACTTTGTTACCAAAATCCAGAAAGAAAATTTGCCATCTTGTTGTATTATTTAATATCATTTTGGTCTACCCTCTTGCTGTATTACAGCATCCGCTGATTGTCAAAACTCTGGCGTTAGCAATCTTTTAAGACCAACTATCAGTAGCTTACATGTACAACTGCTGCTGTTTGCATCACCCTCTAGTTTTACTTTTTGTTATAGCTATTCATCCTGAGTTTGGTGGTTCATCTTTGATGGTGCATCTCAATTACTAGCGAATATAGTTTTCATATTTATGCATTCTTTACACCTTACTTGTACATAAACCGTTTTTGTTCACCTTGGCACACTAGACAGCTGCCTCCATTTCCTTGAGCCATTACTTTCTAATTCTACATATCAAATAAGAATGTATTGTTCCAGGCTAGCAAAGGTATGCAGCTCTTTTGTTGCATGACTAATATTGTCTCTATTGCATAATATTCAGATATTATTACAATAAGAGGACAAAACAGTCTACCTGGGAGAAACCTTACGAATTGATGACAACAATCGAGGTGAGTTTCCACCGCTTCTCCTGCATAACCTGCTGAATTTTTATATTTAAGCAGTTAGTATCCAAAAATTTCACTGGACTGTGCTGTTATATGAGTTTTCCTCTATATTGTTAGGAACAATTATGTTGATCTTGAATCTGTGAGAGGTTTCTCAGCTTCATGATTTTATTTCGTCATTGCTTTGGCAATTTATAAGCAGAGTTTATTCAGGGCTACAGGGTAAAATATCCAACTTCGCTAGCTATTAATGTTGGGGATTCTCTCTTCAGAAAGAAACCATTGCTTAAACTTTTGGCATATTCTCTTATTGCTGCTAGAAAATTAATTCCTTATCCTCTACTATTTAATTTGTGAGAAGTCTTTAAATATTTCAAGTTTGGCAAAGAAGCATTTTTCTATGGAAGGATCATTTATATTATTTAAGATCTGGTCTCAATAGTTGATGGAAGTAAATTTACTTCATCTAATTTGTTTACATCTTACCTCGTTTGCTATTCTTTTGTATTTGAAAGAGATGCACATCTACTGTCTTCCCTAGCAAACCATTCTGTGGCTAGCTAATGGTATAATTCTTTCTTGCTTATGAGGGTACTGCCAGGGACATGAATACAGTTCTGATGGATCTTTGGATAGCAATTTGAGTCACAAACATATCACATGATTAAATGAAGCACTAAACTAGTTTTCTGTGTTTCTCTTGATATGCTCTATCGTCCCATGTTTGAACATGATATACCTGCAGGGTACACGTTTTTTGGAAACTTTTCTAAACTGCTTGCACCAGTGGATTGATTTACTTATTTAACTATGCAGCGTGCAGATGCTTCAACTGATTGGAAGGAATATACGAGTCCTGATGGCAGAAAGTGTGTACTTTCCATGTGGTTTTTTCTAATTATTTATGTTGTCTCCAATGTCCCTAGAACCCTTTCTCCAATTCCTCCATTATGAGTGATATTAATCGTTTTGATTCTCTTTTATATTTTCATCTTCTGCAGATATTACTACAATAGAGCCACCAAATCATCAAAATGGGAAATCCCTGAAGAATTGAAGGTTTTCTCCTTTCTCAACTATTGAGACGACTGATCATCTCATTTTTTTTCCTGATCTAATTTGCTTTTTCTTGTTTATGCTTCAAGGTAGTACGTGAAAGAGTAGAAAAGGCAACCACCATGGAATTGCAGTCAGAAAACCTTGGGTATGCTCCAGCCTCAGCTTCTGTTCATCCACCATTAGATAAAACACCTTCTAGTGTTGATTCTCCCACTGCATCCCGTGAGATGCCATCAAGTCCAGTTTTTGTTGCACCTGTTACTGCTGTTGATGACCAACCGCAGTTAGATTCTGAGTCACCAAATGTACCTGTTGTGTCCTCTTCTACAACAACAAACATTGACAATGTTAAGAAAACCACAAATCCAGATGATGTTAGTCCAAGAAGTGTGGAGACCATCACTCCAACTGTCGACAGTGTGATGGCACCAAGGTCTGATTCTTTTTACCTATTTTTGTGTATGCATATGTATCCCTTACAAGTTCAATTTCATGCAATTGATCATCAACTTATTTACCAAATATTTTAGGAATGACACCAACAGTATTTCAACTTGGGATATTTCTAGTTCTGTAGAAGTTCCTGCTCAAGATAAAGAGGTACTAATAGTTATTACCATCTCACTAAGTGTGGAAATAGATGCTTTACTGGCATTGTGAAATTCTGAGTACCTTACAGGAAGCCGAAAAAACTGATGAAAAAGCCGACAAAGTTAACAGTATCTCATTGGATGAGAGGATGGTTAATCAGGAGCCCACTAGTTATGCTGATAAGCAGGTATTGTACCATAATTTTACCACTTTTTAGCTTTTTATTTCAATTTTATGGATATTATCATCTTGATTGTCTTTTCTTTAATAATTTAGGAGGCTAAAAATGCATTTAGGTCTCTTTTGGAGTCTTCAAATGTTGGATCTGACTGGACGTGGGACCAGGTACTTCAGAAAGATCTTTACAATTTCATTTCCTACTGACATGTGAATATTTAACTTTCATACTGGTTACACAGGCCATGAGAGTAATAATCAATGATAAGAGATATGGTGCTTTAAGAACTCTTGGTGAGCGAAAGCAAGCGTTTAATGAGGTAGATTTCTCTCTTTATATCATGTGTGTATGTGTGTGGAGAGAGTTGGTGTGTCTTTTATGTTCTCTGTTTTGTTCTTTTTACTTTTCTTCTTCCCATTTCTTTCCTTATTCTTTTTATGCAGCTTGTTTTTTTTCCTTTGAAGGTTGTTTTCTAATTTCTGCAAGGAGATCCTTGTCTAAAATGTTGCTGGTTTTTATGGGCTCGAATCTGTAAAACTAGTCTTTAGTTGACAATCTGGAACAATTATTGCCCAGCTGGTCATATTGTATGAATGCAACATCAGCTTGTCTTGATTTATGTTCACACATTTTTTTTCAGTTCCTGGGTCAAAAGAAAAAACTAGAAGCAGAAGAAAGACGACTTAAACAAAAAATGGCAAGAGAAGAATTTAGAAAAATGCTGGAGGTAAGTAATTGTATCTGTCGTTTGATTTGATTGGGCTCTTTTTTTCAATTTTTAATGAGTATCCATCTCTGCTACAATTCTGTTTAGGAATCTACGGAGCTGACATCATCTACCAGATGGAGGTTTATAAATTTCTTTTTAAAATTTTCTCTCATTTTTGTTTCTGTTATGCTTGCTTCATTGCTAATTGCAGATAACATGTTCATTCACTTCATAATTTCTGTTATGCTATTCATAAATTTACTTTTCAGCAAATTGGTTACCATTTTTGAAAATGATGAGCGGTTCAAAGCAATTGAACGGGAAAGAGAACGCAGGGACCTAATTGAAACATATTTAAAAGAACTTGCGGAAAAGGTACATTCTCTTGCTAAATGATCCCTGCTCAACCTGTGATGTCTGGTGCATATTTTGTTTGAATCTATTTGAAATTCAAATTATACAGCGTTGCAGCTTCATGATGAACTTGAAATCATATTATGCGGCCTTTTATAACCTGGACTTGGAATAAAATGTGGAACATACCACTAATATGTGTAGCCCATCGTGGTCCTTGGTTGGAAAATGAAACAAAGAGCTCAAATGCTCTCTCTTCCAAGTATGATTTCTTTTTTTTTTTCCTTTCTTTGATTGTTAGTAGGGCACTTGGCCTTGGAGGAGTGTGGGGGAGTGACGGGTGCGAGAGGGGATGGGAATCATTTACACTTTGGACCTGGGTAATGGGGTGCTTACCACTGGGCTACCCCCTCATTCCTTTCCACTTGTGTTCAGCCCATGTTTACGACTGATGCATTTTTTTTATAAATGCATGTTTTTATAATATGAAGTATCTTACTTGAACATTCACATGTAAGTCAGGCTAGGTGAGGAACTATGGCTAAACTGATGTTTTTTTGTAGTGGCTTTTTAAAATGCTTCTTAATTTAACTAATGACGGTTGTGCCCCATCTATTTAATTTGAGTATCACCTGGTTGAAAAAGGCCTAATTCACAAACCCTAGTGACATCATTTGAAGCTGTGTTTTGAAAACTAAGCATTTGATAGTTGATGATTATATGCTAAGATAGTTCATTGGTCCTTGCTGTGGTCAGGAACGGGCTAAGGCACAAGAAGAGCGTAAGCACAATATCATGGAATACAGGAAATTTTTGGAATCTTGTGACTTTATTAAGGTAACCTTGTGGACGCTGTGATATACATTTTCCACATGGTCTTCATCTAAGTTTTATGATCCTCTATGTTCACAGGCAACTACACAGTGGCGAAAAGTTCAAGATCGTTTAGAGACAGATGAAAGATGTTTACGCCTTGAAAAAATTGATCGATTGGAAAATTTTCAGGTAATTTCAGTTTTCTGATTAATTTTGTCTTAGTAGTAATGATCTAATCTCAAAATGCTTTCTCAGGACTACTTACGTGATCTAGAGAAGGAAGAAGAGGAGCAGCGAAAGATACAGAAGGTGCTAGAATTGACTAAGTTTACACAAAGTTCTTCTCTTTCTGTTTTTAGAATTATGTTTTTATTTTGATTTTTTAACTAAACAGGAAGAATTAAGAAAAACGGAGCGTAAAAATCGTGATGAGTTCCGCAAGATGATGGAAGGACATGTTGCTGATGGAACTCTTACAGCCAAAACCCATTGGCGTGATTATTACATTAAGGTTAGGTTGAAAACAATGATTATGTCAAGCCATGCTACGGAACATTGTCTATGTTTCCTTCCACTTCAAGTTGGTTTTTAGGTTAAAGATAAGTCATAAATTGAGGCTCAGTTCTTCCCACTTAAATTTGGTTTTAAGATTATAGGTTCAATTCAATGTTGGGGCCTAGGTGCTCACTGGACATTTTGCAGGTGAAAGATTTACCTGCATATTTGGATGTAGCATCAAACACCTCAGGTTCAACACCAAAAGATTTGTTTGAGGATGTTGTTGAGGAGCTTGATAAACAGGTGATTGTGCTATATTTGCAACTCTTCTTAGCTTCAGTTGTGTGCCTGGCAATGCCATTAGAACAACTAGCAACACAAACAAGTATATGCTGAGAAATATTTATCGTTATAGACTTGGTACAAACTGTATATTATTCCCATTTAGTTTTACATTTGAGGTTCCTTGCTCTTTCTGTTCTTCACTTTCAGGTTAATTCTTCAGGTTCAGGTTTGTATCTACTTATTATCTAGATCTATACTATCTTTTGACTTCAATCTGTTAGGCCCCCAAAAGAAATATGGGGGGCAACATGCTAAGGGGTGGTAGTTTCGGGGATGTTTAGTACCGATTCTTATAGTACTGTTCAGGGAGTTGATAAGCTAATTCATGTAGATGTCTATTTGATGGGATTTTCAAATTGAGAGAGATATTGAGAGAGAGAAAAAATTCTCACTATTTCTTAGATTCATGGACCCAATTCAATTCAGTGGGATTAGTGAACAAGGAAAAATATTTTATCTCTATGAATCTAGGAACTTTTGCGTGCATTGTATTATTTGGAAGCAGGAGCTGGAACTGAAATAGGCATAGTCCAAATTCTTAAGTAGTATTACATGTTGCTTATTGTATTGGTTGCTGACTTGTTTTTGGGTTGTTAGGGGAATAACAGAATTTGTTGGAACAATGTGAGGGGTGGGGCAGGGGAGTGATATATAGGTTGCAGAGGGAATTTTCAAAGACATGGAATATTTTTGTAAGGGACTGGAAAACTGGAGAGAGGGCACCTCTCTACTGTTGCCTATTTGTTCTCTATTCTTATACTGAATATAGTTGTTGACGTTGAAGTGGTTTCTTGTACCTATCACAATCTCCTGTAACTGGGCAGGCTGAACAGTTCTGTGTTCAAAGTGCAGTCAGTCTACCTACTATTTTAAAATTTTCTTTAATTTGTTGTTTTTCCCTAAATTGCATACTAATATAAGTTGCCACATTTTGGTTTCTTAGTAGGTTCTATTTTAGCTAAGATTTTCAGGCTTTCTAATTTTTGGCACTCAATTTGCTTTTACAGTACCATGATGACAAAGCGAGATTAAAGGATGCTATCAAGTTGAGAAAGGTCTTGAAATGGAATTCTGTGTCTACCTTCTGTGCACCCTGTTCTTCTGGATGTCTGATATACTGGTAATTTTGTCAGGTTTCTTTGACATCAACCTGGACACTTGACGATTTCAAAGCTGCTATTGAAGATGATATTAGGTCTCCACCTATATCTATTGTGAACATGAAGGTAATTTAATTGGTGACTGTAGTTGACTCTTCTTATTTTGAGCTTGAGTTATTCTTTTTTCTAACTGTTGAATTGTTAGAATTTAGAAGTTCGTTTTTGCTGCCTAGAAACTGCTGATCATCAAGTCCCAATATCCAAGCTTTGATCAATTTTCACTTTTTCCTGGATTTTTTCATTTTATTTGATCTTTTATTTGATTGTTTCTCACTATTCCCGAGAGAAAAAAAGTTATGCTAAGAGTTTCTTCTGCTTAGCTGATGCGAGGCCTGAATAGAAGAAAAAGATAGCTAAAGGAAGATTATATATTTGTATAAATATATATACTCCTCCAAATCCTAAGCTTCCAATTTCCAATTCAAAAAGGGGGCTATTCACCAGATTGCATCAAGTAATCGATTTTGTAATGTTCAAAAGTTTAGTTTTTGACCCTAATTGCCCTCCAGTGCATTTTATTATTTGTGGAAACAGCCAATCCTTCTCTTGTCTATGGATGAACCGGTTGAGAAAAAGATGATATAACTTTAGTGGGTTTTGATTCGTAAGTCCTGCTATGGTGAAATTTTAGATCATCAAATTTGAGCTGCAATTGTTTTGTAATAGAATCCAGAAGTTTGAATATCTTGTGTAAGATACTAGCATTATAGAGTCTGACGCTAGTTAGTTAATTTTTCTTTTCATCTAAATGCACCATTTCCACTCAACACGTGCTATTTGATATGAATAAGCCTCAAATGAAAACATGCTGTAACCGAGTATAGATGGTATAATGAACCTTTTCTGGTGTCAGAGACCTAACCATTTCTGGAGGAACTGAAGTTATGTCAACTTTCCTTTTCCAAATTCTGTTCAAGATTTCTTGTGTTTCTTCAATTATCTAGGCACATGCACAATTTGCGTTTTATATGTAATTTTATGAGTGGACTTCCTGATGTGACTTAGTGAATGAAGTATTCATTGATGTAAGTTGCTAGTTAGACAACCTTTTGATCGTGACTTTTGTTATTAGTGTTACTGAGGGTTTTCTTAACTGCTGCACCTCTAGGATGTGATTTTGATGTCTTTCACTTATAACAGATGGTTTTTGATGAATTAATTGAAAGAACTAAGGAGAAGGAGGAGAAGGAGGGCAAGAAACGAAAACGTCATGCAGATGACTTTCTTAGTTTGTTGCACTCTATCAAGGTCTGCAGCATTGCTTTTCACCATGTTGATTTTGCACTTACCTGGTTGCAATATGATGATTCAATAATTGATTACCGCATGATGAATATCTGTTTCATAAATTCAACTTGTCTTTTTCTTCTTTGCTATTGAGAAAGCAAAAGGGGATATTCTTTTCACCTTTCGCCGGACTATTTTGCCTCTTGTAGGACATAACCACGTCTTCCGAGTGGGAGAACTGCAAAGGTCTTTTTGAAGGTAGCAGAGAGTTCAGGTATTACCTGCTAATACCTTTGTCAGCTGAGCGTAAGCTTTGATTCATGGACGTGATATAGTCCTAGGTTGGTTATAATGGATGATGCTTAGAGACATGTTCTGGTATTTAATAGAATTTGAGCTGTGTCCAGGATGTGTCACATGTGGCTGACAGTTAAACATACACTAGTGTACTTGCGATTCACCGTAGCACTTTTTAATAGTAACAATTTTTGAAATCTTTGATGCATGTAACCCAAATTGCAGAGGAAAGCAAATACTAGTTTAAACTGGTAATTTGAAGCATGCCAATAGCAAACACGGATATGCAAAATATGGGGAAAGGAAATGAAAATGTTGATGTTAGGAACTTGTAAATGTGAAATTGGTTTATCAGATTTCAAGCAATTCACATAAAATGATAGTATATTTTAATGGTTAATAGAAAGTTTTGCAGGATAAACAGCTCCCTCGCCCTTATGCTATATAATAAAATAGAGCTACCCTGGATCTAAACTATTGAAGTTATTCATTTTTGAGTATTAGGTACGCTACACATAATTACACTAGCTGATTTTATTCTTTATGTTTAATTTCTTCCCCGAGTTACTTTTGGATTGCTATAATGACCTTTAACAAATGTGTAACTTAAAGTTCAAAAACAATAAACTTTTTAAATAAATTTATCTTTGTTTCTGTGTGTATACTATGATAAGATGGCTTATTTTCTTCAGATTGTTATGGGAGTAGCTATTAATTGTCAAGTGTTCTGCTTAACGGGGAAAAATATCAAATGTACTTATGAATTGCTAATTAGCTTATTATGGCATAGGGACTTTTTTTGGATTTGGGAAATGCCTTTTCTATTATCCAGAAGTTCATTTTGGCATTGGTCTTTTATACGGATTTGTTGGATGCTATGCAGTTCTATTGGCGAGGAGAGCTTCTGTAAGAAGATATTTGATGACTACGTCAATGAACTGAAAGAACAGGCAAAGGAGAGCGAGCATAAAAGGAAGGAGGAAAAGGTAATTTGTCAGCTTCATAAGTTTCTTTCCCTCTTTGAATTCACAAAGTTAACAATTTCTTGAAATTTTTGACATAAGACAACTGCAGAATGAATCCCCTTAATGGGGAGTTCTGCAATTTGAAGATGCATATTAGTTGCATTCACAAGCCTTCTCCTATCTTGAATTTTGAATACTAGTTTGAATGCCAGGACTGAGTGAGTGATGAGCTAGGATCTGATGTATAGTGTTTAACTGCCACGGCAATCATTTATTGCTTATAATGGGAAAGCTGTATAATACTACATCTTAATATTGTCTCATTAAGGCAGTTATTATTAATTTGCATAAACTTTGTTATGCAACTCAATCTGTGTGGCTGTTAGGATTGACAGTTGGCTGATGTGGTTTAGTTAGGTTTAAAATGAAAGTCTCAACTAGAAGAAACTCCAATGGATTGGAAGATTCTAAATATGTAAAGTTAGTGACATAATTGTTCATGATATCGTTTTAACCGATTGAAAATGAAAAAAATGGACCTACTGGACTTTTGACTGAGCTACAGAAATGTTACCTCTGACGTACATATATATTTTTGGTATGAATATGCATTTTTTTGTATAATTCATATATGCTACTTTACTATGCTTGCACTACTAAAAATCTGCATAGCTGGAACTACAGATTGTCAGGATGCTCCCAATTCATGGACAATATTTTTGAATGCTTCTGATCCTTTTCAAGACCTCCCACTGATGTGTGCATGTAAACTAGGAGCTGAAGCTGTTAGCTTATGTTTTTCTTCTGCAGGTGAAAAGGGAAAAAGAGAGAGAGGAAAAAGAAAGGAGAAAAACCAAGCATAGAAGGGAAAAGGACAGGGAGAACGAAAGAGTTGATAATGGTAAGAAGGATGAAGCTGAGACAGGCAATGCTGATATAACAGAAGGTCATGGGTCTGATGACAATAAAAACAAGAAACATAAGAAGAGACATCAAAACTCTGCAGATGGTCTGAATGAAAGTGGGAAGGATTGGTCCAGAAGTTCTCACAGGCACAGCAGTGACCATCGAAAATCTAAACGAGTAAGCAGATATTTCTTTCGTTTTTGTTGCTTTTGTTGCTCATGTTATTTCCTTTCTGATGCCATCACTTTTATGATTATGAAGCATACCTCCACTCCTGAGTCAGATGATGGAAGCAAGCATAAGAAGCATAAGAGAGATCACCGTACTGATTCACGTAAAGATGGTGGTAACGAAGAGCTTGAAGATGGAGAATTCAGTGAGGGTGAAGCTCAGTAATTTATCACAGTACGGAAGTTGGTTGACATTTTTGGGTTCCAGATCTGTTGTAAAGATGCTAGTTTTTTCTTTTTGTTAAAGAAAAAAGAAACTCGAGGGAAATCTTAGCTTAACTTAGTTTTGTAGTTTCTGGTTTAATAAGCCATACATTTAAGGGCCTGTTTGTTATTGTTTCTGGATTGCGTTTTGCGTTTCTATTTTGTTTGGTACAGAAACTTAGATGAAAACTCGTTTGGTTGTGGTTTTTTATTGCTTTGTGTGAACAGTAAAAAAAGAAGATAATGCGAAAACAGAGTGAAAAAACAAAGAGGAAAATGGACGCTGGTGAGTAGCAGCCATATCTCGCGAAAGGCTATCCCGAACGACCCCGAAGCATGGAATCAAAGCTACAGCAGATGATCGATGTCATCACAGTTGCGAGATCCACCCTCTGATCTCCTCAACAATACGTCCACTGGGTTTAAACTGTGACCCAAATCCGTTATGTCTCCACATCAACAGTTACTAATGATTTGTTTATTTTGACTTTTTTTTTATTTCTTGTTTTTTTAAACATAAAAATTGATTAAAAAACACACTAATATAAATAAAAAAATACAATTATTAATACAAAAATACAATAGTTAAAACACAAAATTACAATCCACAATTCAATTAAATATTTTCTAAAATTTGTCATGCACCGAAGCCAGTCATTGCCATCATTGTGCCTCCATCAATTGTTGTGCACCGTGTAGCCAGTTTCGGTCGGAGGAGGATGAATAGTTGAAAACAAATTAATTTTATTTATTAATAATAATTAAAATTATATTTATTTAATTTTATAATTATTAAATATTTTTGTTAATGTAATTTAAATATTTAATTTAATATAAATTATTATTAAAATAAATTAAAATGTAATTATTTAAATTTTATTTATATAATCTTTTTAATTATTAAAATTTTGATAAATATAAATATAAATATTAGTTAACCATAAAAGGTTTTAAAAATAATTTCTATTTTAATTATTAATATTTTATTTGTATAATTTTTATGATTATTAACGATTTTAATTATGTAAATTTAAGCTATTTAATTCAATATAAATATTTTATATTTTTATACTTTAGTAATAAAATTTAAAATTTTTTTGTTTTAATATAAATTAATATTAAAATATATTAATATAAAATTTAACATTTGTTACAATAAAAACAGTACACATAATGACACAACTCAAGAAAATATCATCTAAAAACAAAAGAATAGAAAACAACAATAAAAGCTATATAAAAAAACCAAAAGCAAAAACAAAAGCTGAACCAAACGACCCCTTAAGTTATTGTGATCATAGGCATTTGACCCAACCAAGTGCTGAGCATACTCAATTTTTGATGGATCACTACATGCTATTTTGTTTATTTCATTTAAAAGAGAATAGAAACATCGTCCTCGTTTGCATATAAACTTGTATTTATAAAGGCTGGAATCAAGTTTTTGGTGTTTTGGGATAATTCATGTAAACCTTCGGACGTGCTTCATAGTTATATTTTCTAGACATTGCAATATGACTTGTACATACATTGATGAAAATGATAAAGAAAAAAGAGGGAAGTGAATATTACATATAATAGTGTGGAACATGAGAGAAAAGAAGCCGCCAAATTTAATAGTACAAATTAGACAGAGAGCTAATCAAGAAACTTGCGATCTAGCCTCAATATAACACATCGCAACAGTGAAAGTGAAAATGTGAGTCAAATCCCAACTTTAAGTAAAAAATGGCTAATACATAACCCTAGTATACGAGAGCTTTCATTGTTAAAAGGAAGAAGAGATAGAATGTTATTACTTATCATGTCTATTGCATACTGAAGAACTTTGTTTTCAGGATGTTAGTTATTCAAAGGACAAATAAGGAAGAGAACTGTTTTGTTGTATATATCATAATAGAATTACAAAGGTGTTTATACAAGATGATATGTGTCTATGTATAGAAATACAGTTAATGTAAAGAGAATTATAAGGCTAAGAATGTGGAAATGTATTTGCAGAGAAACTGGAGCTGAGATTGTGGCTTGAATCATTACTGAAGATTAGTCATACATTATCATCCCTCCTCAAACTCATTGGAGAAAGAATAGTGAACTTGTGTCGTAGTTGACGAAATGATGTGGAGGGAAGAGCCTTAGTCATGATATCAAAAATTTGATCTTTAGTTGGTATATGTCGGATGAAGAGAGCCTTTTTGGCTACTAGATCTTGAACCAAATGAATGCCAATTTCAATATGTTTGGTGCGAGCATGTGCTATTGGATTAACAATGAGAAATGTGGCCCTAAGAGTATCACACTATAAGATGAATTGTAGATTGGATAAGCTAATTTCACTCAGAAGTGATGTAATCCAACAGAGTTTTGCTGATGCTAGTGTAATACTCCAATATTCTACTTCAATACTAGAGTGAGCAACAGTTGGTTGTTTCTTAGCACTCAAAGAGAAAATATTTGATCCCAAGTAAATGCAGTAGCCAAAAGTAGAGTGACGATAATCAGGATAGTTAGCTCAATCAGCATTAGAATAGGCAGTGATATTGAGGTGATGGATTTTGGTAAAGGTTAGGCCATGAGAGATTATAGATCTAAGGTAGCGAAGGATTCATTTAACTGCTATCTAGTGTATGTCGATAGGGTAATGGAGAAATTAGGAAACTTTATTGATAGTAAACTGAATATCATGATGAGTGAGACAAAGATATTAAAGAGTACCAATGGTGCTTCGATATTTAGATGGGTTTGGAAGTGAGATGTCATGATTTTTTGAAAGAGGTAGGGTGAGTGTCATGGGAGTAGGTACAAGTTTAAAGTTGTTAAGATTTGTATGGGTGAGGAAATCTTTTATGTATTTGGTTTGGGTAAGAAGAAAACCATTGGATGTGGTTGATGTTTCAAGGCTTGAAAAATAGTGAAGAGGTTCAAGACCTTTTATGGAGAAAGTGACATTAAGGTCATGGATAAGGGAAGTAATAAATGGTTATGAAATAACTGTAACTAAGATATCGTCCCCATAAACCAAAAGAAAGGTGGTGTCGTATGATATTTTGTGAATGAAAAGAGAGGTATCATATTTAGAGGGGATAATATTAAATTAAAGGAGTTATTTGACTTAAGTGATAAAACTAGGCACGAGGAGCTTACTTTACACCATAGAGAGCCTTATTAAGGCGATAGACATAATGAGGGTGATTAGGGCTAGCAATATATAGACTACTTCTTGAAGATTTACACAAAGGGATGCATTATGGACATCCAGTTGAAGAATAGGCCAAGCTTTGATAAGAGCTATGGTGAGCATTATTCTACTGGTGGTTGGTTTAATGACATGGCTAAATGTGTTGGTAAAATTAATTCCAGGTGATTTTTGGTATCCTTTAGCAACTAGCCATGGCTTATAAAGATATAGAGAGCCAACAAGTTTGCGTTTGGTTCGAAAAACTCATTTTCACCCTAAAATATTAGCATTAGGAGGAGGGGGAACAAGTGTCCATGTTTGGTTATAATGAAGGGCTTAAAGTTTGTCAAACATAACTTGATGCCAATGAGGGGACTTTTTGGTTTGTGTATAATAAGTAGGATCAAGAGTATCGAAGGAATATGTATTGGTATGAAACGTATCATAGTTAGGGAGAGTTCGTGGTGTGCCAGTGTTGGTACGGGTGTAGGTTGTTATAGGTTGTTGTTAAGGTTAACCTAGTGGTGATGATGATTGTGATAATAGTGTTGGTAATGGTTAGGTTAGGTTGTAAAGGTAATAAATCAGGTTAGTTTGATGGAAGAATGAAGTTCATGGGTAGAGGTAAGTTAATTTGTGAAGGTGGAGGCAAAGAAGAATGAATGGGAGTTAATTAAGCAAATGGAAATAGGTTTTTAATGAAACAAATATGACGGGATATGTGAATTTTATTGATTTGAGGATCTAGAATTCGATAACCTTTATAATGAGGAGAGTACCCAAGAAAGATACACGAAGTGAATTTATAAGTAAATTTGTTAGACCGAGTTGGACCTAAGTTTAGGAAAGCAGGCACACCCAAAGACTTGTAGATGAGTAAGGTTAGGTTTAGTGGTATAGAAAACTTCATAAGATGATCGATGTTAGAGTATTAGTGTAGGGAGAAAATTGATAAGGTAAATACCTGTTGAAAAAGCTTCATACCAGAGGGATTTAGGAAGGGATACATGGATAAGTAAAGTGAGGTCAGTTTTAGTGATATGCCTAATTTTTCGTTTAGCAACACCATTTTATTGAGGAGTGTGTGGATAAGAAATACGATAGATTATACCATTTTTGGTTAAGTATTAGGCAAGGGTCCTTTGATGAGTTCATTTGCTCCATCACATTGGAACATTTTAATTTTAGTGGAGAAAGATTTTTGACTAGGGTTTTAAATTGTTGAAATTGATGAAAAGCTTGGAATTTATGGGTTAAAGGATAGAGCCATATGTAACGACTGAAATCATCAATGAAAATTATAAAATAATGATAATTAGATAAAGAAATAGTGGGGGGATGGGCCTCACATATTACAGTGAATAAGATGTATGGGAGTAATGACACACATGATGAAGCAAAAAATGGTATCTATTGCTTTTACCTTGAAGACATGAGGTATAAGGCTTTATTATATGAGGCCTAATAGAGAAACTAGAGAACAAATTGGAGAAAGTTTTAGGATATGGATGGCCAAGTCATTGATGCCAAATGTCAGAAAAGACGTTACGAGCAATGAAGGCAACTGGATTAGAAAAGACTCGAGGAATTAGCATTAGGTAGAGATTTCCGTGGATGGTACCTCTCAGGAGTAGTTTCTTTGTTTGGAGGTCCTTCACAACATAACTAAAAGGGTTAAGTTCAATGGAACATGAGATATCGCAAACAAAATTTTCCTCAAATAAAATATTTTTACTAAGTTTATAAACAATCAAAATGTCCCCAAAATAAAGGGATTTAGGATGTTGAGTGAGTTTCAACGAACTTGTGTAGACTATATCAAAGACATTAGCATTACTAACGAGCACTTAATTTAGACCATTGTAAGGATCCACGGAATCGAGTATTTGGGAATTAGCTGTCATTAGGCAGTGGCACTAGTATCTAGAAGCCATTCAGTGATGATGTTAGGTGTACGATGCAAGGGATCTTGCATAATTAGAGCAGAAAAGGTAGTGTAAAGGTTATTTTGGTTAGGCCGAGGATGAACATTTCAAGAATTGGAGTATCGATATCAATACTTTGCAGCAGTATAACTAGTTTTGTAACATATTTGATAAGTATAGGGGGTATTAGAACAATTTTTCCATATGGTTGAATTAGATTATGTGTGGAAGTGTGGGTCTAGGGGTGGTGGGCTATCCTAGTGTGAATAGGAATTAGAGTGGGCTGCTGATGGGTAAAAAGGGAAATGGGCTGAGGTCTGGAATGGGAAAGTTGTATGGGTTTTGCGCCATGAGCTCGGCTTGGTCTCAGAAAAGGGTTTAGACGGCTGGAAATTAGGGTTGTGATTAGCTGGGTAATGCTGATTGCGATGACTGCTAGAACTTCAATCAATAGGATATGCAGTGGTGACAAGAGCAGTATCAAAGGCAGTGGGCTCGGAAGAGTGATAAAGGAGGAGACACTATTTATAGAGAAGCAATTTTTCCCAGAGCTCTGAAAAGGAAGGTTGGGAGTCACAATTCTCAATCATTGTAACGAAGACTTCGTAATATTACGGTAGGCCATTAAGTGCAAGCAAGACAAGGTCTGCATTTACAATAGGGTGTTCAATGGCTGTGAGGTAGTCAGTGATAAAGGAAAGAGTTTGAAGAAAGTCAGAGATGGAGGAGCTTCCCTTTTTCGTTGTGTGTAATCGGCGTTAGAGGAGAGACTGTCTTGCCATTGTTTGTTGTAAAAAGTGGTCCTCTAGCTTTGTCTAGTGGTGACGTTCAATAGGACAATTAAGAGAAAGAGGGTACATGGCAGGAGCTATGGTGGTGGTGAGAGTGCAGTGCACAATGTCGTCGTTCTTCTCCCATTTTATGTACTCTGAGGTAGCTGCAATGGAAGAAGGTGAGGTGAGACTAGTCTTTGGTGGTGGGAACAGGGTGCCATCAATGTGGCCAAGCAAGCCACAGGTACGTAAGATTTTTGTAACTTGATTCCTCTAGACTAGATAATTAGAGTTGTTAAAGATAGTTATGATGAAACTGGTAATGTTTTGTAATGGAAAAGATGGGGATGTGGTTAATAGCGTCTGTTTGGTTCGTAAGATTGGTTGGGTTGTGTGTTGTGTGGCCATGGTATTCAGTAAGGAAGGTAGAAGATGAGCATATTATATGGTTTGTAGTATGAGTTTGGGTGTAGTGAAGTCTGTTTGAGTGAAAATAGGTATAGTTTATGTTGAGAATGGAGATATTGCTAGGAAAGATCGTTTGTAATAAATGTAGTTTTGGGTGGTGAAGGTAGGATTGTTAGGTTATTGTCGTGTGGTTTGGGAGGGTTATATAAAAAAAAGGTTTAGATGGTGGGCTCTAATACCATGAAAGGATAAATAAGAAAGAGAATTGTTTTATTGTATATATCATAATCGAATTACAAAGGTATTTATACAAGATGGTATGTATCTATGTGTAGAAATACAGTTAATGTAAAGAGAATTATAAGGCTAAGAATGTGCAAATGTAATTACAAAGAATCTGGTGTTGAGATTGTGGGTTGAAGCATTACTGAAGATTAGTCCTATGTTATCAATTACAAGAAATAACTCCATATTACCTAGACTTACAAGTTTATACATGAACCTCATACAGTTAAACTCAAATTTCATAACCAGAGAACAAGGAACAAATGGCGTCCACTTGTTGCCTCATTGCTTTCCTCCTCCTCTTCATATCCCTAATCTGGTGCCTGCCTTCTCCAACGTAACTCGAACAGAAAATTAGCATGGGGTGCCTTAACTTCATCACATAACAACATTAACTTTCATGGCTATGGCTTAGGCCCATTTTAAGTTAAAATTATCTAGTTTGTTTAATGACAGAGCGTATTAACTAAGTAAAAGAAAAAAATTTGAAAGTATTTGAGTGAAAAACCACTGAATTATTATTATCCTTGTAAGCAGAAGGTATCAAATTATATAGCATAAAAGATTTGCTCAAAATGAAAACCAATCAATCCTATTTAATTGTAATAATTGAATACATCTATTTGATACTAAATAAGGAACCAAGCCTATATTAATGGATTAGAATCCTAATAATAATGGAGAAAATATCTTAATAATCCAAATCATTTATTTCTAAATTTAAAACCTTAATAAAAGAGCAAAATAGTACTTATTAGGCGGTAAAATGGTCCCATTAATCTAACATACTTCAATTTTGTTTTTTGTTTAAAGTAAATCAACACCCATATGAAGAGATAAATAGTGCCGCTTATCTAAATTGTTTTTCTTAGGCATTCCGTCTAGAGGTAGAACAATGCCTAGTATAAAGAAGAACGATGCCATTGTTCTAGAGCCATTTAGCTTTTGGAGAAAATCAAATCCATTTAGATTTTTGACAATCCAAACAATCCATAAGTTGAATACTTATCTCATCTACATCAGTCTTTTTTGTCTGAGAAAAACTTGATTTCTAGTATGATTGAAAACTTGGATATAAAGGAATTTCAAAATTATAGAGCAGAGATAAGTTTGTCACATTAAACGTTTTGGAAATTTCTATGCTATTTGGAAGATAAATTACATAAGTATTATTATTATTATTCTTCTTCTTTTTTCTTGAGCACTAAATACTGGCCATATTTCTTAGGTTGTCACTTATTAAAAGTCCCAACTTAATACTAGCTCTTTGTATGAAAATATCATGACTGAATTACCTACATTTAAAGTCTTAAAACTTATGCGCTTGGCTGCAGTTTGCTTATATCATTGGTTTGTTACCTTAAGTTTTTGCTTCACTTCTTTATACACTTCGACTATTTGTTCATTCATATGCTTAGTTGGAATGCTCGTTCTATCAAATCAAGTATATGATAACGTGCCTTGATATAGATGGTAGAAGATGGAGATTTGCAATAAGCACTGTGGACTATATTATTATATGTAAATTTTGTCCGTGATAGTTTAAAATCCTACTGTTTATGTTTATTTTATTTCCTAACATCATATTAACAATGTTAATTTATCCATCTGTCTACAAGTGGATTGTACTACTAAAATTTAAAATTTAATCAAATAGCTTCTATAAAGTGCGCTAAAGTAACTAATAGAATTACTGCCACTAGAAGAAGTGATCGATTTTGTTACTCCATACAAATGAACTACTTCTTTAAATAACAATTTGGCAACAATTACAAATCAAAAGTTTTCCTAGAAGAAATAAATTGAGTCAACTTGAAGAACATGTTAATAACTAAAAATACTAAATTAACCCTCCACTGTATCCTAGCTAGTCCCAACACAAAATCTATAGACAAATCTTTCCAAATATTCTCAGGCATAGATAAAGGCATATACAATTTAGTATCCTTGGATTGCCCCTTTGGTTTTTTGAAATGTAAAGCATTTATCAAAATACTTGAACACATCTCTTCTCAACTAAGGCTAATAAAACTTTTTTTTAAAAATTGTTATAAGTGACTTATCATATCTTAAATGACCTATTAGATCTCTTCAATGCAAATTTTGGATCACCTGCTCCCCTAGAAAAGTTTTAGGCAAACATAGTTGATTTTCATGCATTAAATATCCATTATACAATAAAAAGCTAGTTAAGGTTTGATTAGTCGAAACCTTACACTAAATCTTAACAAAATCTATAGCATGCTCATAGTGCCCTTTAAGCTACTTAAATCTTATAATTTTAGTGCTCAAGGTAAGCAATAAGGATGCTCACCTACTCAAAGCTTTAGCCACTTTATTTTAAATCCCTGAATTGTGCTTTAAAAGGGAGTTTTTACAAGAATTGACTTTATCTCGCATGCATATCATTGCTAATACTTTTTTTGCCTTCTTAAGTACTTCAGTAGATCATGATTTGAATATAACATAAATTCCTTTGCAATCAGGTGATATTCTCAAGTTTTACGAGCACACACCACATAATAAGATAATGCCACTAGGGTTTTAGGATAAGACAATACCTTTTCCAACCTCGTTTGCATCATGATTTACTCCTAACTAATTATCAAAATTAGGTAGTGCAAGAATTGGAGCCATACATAACTTTTCTTTTAAAGTTACAAAACTGTTGGCTGCTTCTTCTTCCTACTATAATTTGACCTTCTTCAAACATTTTGTCATTGGTGCTACAATAGTACTAAAATTCTCAACAAATTGTCGATAAAATTTTGCTAGTTCATGGAAACTACATAATTCTAATATATTAGTTGGTGTAGGTCTTTCTTGGATTGTCTTGATCTTAGATTCATTAACTTGTATTTTGTCAACAAGTACAACATATCCTAAGAATAACAATTTATTTTCAAGAAGCTACACTTTTTAAGATTAATATACAACTAGTTCTTTGACAAATCTGTCAATACTTGTCTTATATAAGTTTTCCTTCTTAAAGTAATTAAATCAATATATCGTCGAAATATACCACTACAAATTTGCTAGCAAATGGTTGTAATACCTGGTTCATGAACCTTATGAATGTGTTAGATGTATTTGATAATCTGAACAACAATATTAGCCACTACTAAAATGCTATCAACCATTTATCCCCACATTTGATTTGAATATGATGTTAGCCATTCTTCAAATCAATCTTAGATAAAAATTTAACACCATACAATTTATCTAGTCTATCATCGAACTTTAAAATTAAGAATTTACACCCTATAGTAATTCTGTTTATGGCCCTACTGTCTATGCACATCCTTTAGCTCTTATCTTTCTTTAGGGTCAACAATACATGAACAACACAAGGCTTATGTTTATATAAGTCCCTTTACAACAACTTTTCTAACTTTTATTTCAAAATTTCACTTTGTTTTAAGTTCTTTCTGTAATGAGGCATGTTTAGTAAACTAGCCTCAAAGATGAGATCGATATGATGCTATATGTCTCATATAGGTGGTAACCCATTAGGTGTTCTAGGGCATGAACTCCTTAAATTCCTACAATAACGGTCATATTGATTTTGGTTGCTCTTCAACTTATGATACAACCTCACTTATCAACACTTATTTAACTATCATTGCATGGAGCTACCTTGTCTCTTTAACTTTTTTCTCGAATTTTGAGTAATAAATAAGAAGGTACTCCTTTTAGAAGATGTTGTCTAAGTCTTTAATGACAACATGTATTTCATACCATTTTTGTCCAACCTATACATGTTGCTTTAATTGGAAAGCTATGCATCTACATTATATTGTCATGGTCTTCTAAACAACAAATGACATACATCTATATCATCAACATTATGTTAAACCTCATCATGGTATTTACTAATTGAAAAAGACACCTTGTATCATTTTAAAACCTCTACCCTTTGAGCTGATGCTTTAATCCATTCGAACATGTAAAGGTTAGGATGTTTCTCCAACGATAGTTTTAATCTCCTCACTTTTTCTTTTCTAATTATTTATTCATAAATCTTACTATTGACAATAACACTAAAAACCTATGTGATTAATGGCACACCTAGTTTAGAACAACTAATAGTGTTAAGTTTGATCTTTATGTTTAGGAGCCATTATCATCCACCTTATGCACATAAGTTTTCTCCTTATCTGCTTCATATTCTTCCTCTTCATCACTATATGCTTTATAGTAAATTTCTTTATCTTCTTCATACCTTTATACAATGTTCATGATCTTCCTTAAGAGACACTCATTTGATCTATTTCTTGACTGGTTGCACTTGAAACACTTCTTTGTAGTTGATTTAACATACATGTTTTCTTCCCTTTTCACATCCTTTTTCTCTCTGTTTAATAACATGACACTTCCCTTTTTACCTTATCCTCCTGGTGATGATTGTTATTATTGCTCTTAGGTGCAGTATACTCTTGTGTGGACTTAAGCCTTTCATTAGATCTTGTGGCTCTATAACCTTCATAGTTCCTCCTACTTTGCTCTTTTTACATTAATTTTTCCTTTAAGACCATGTTCTTTTCCTTAGAGAAAGATTAAATGACTTGTACCCTAATCCTATCCCTTATAGCTAGTCTCATTCTCTTTAAACACCTAGCAACTTATTGCCCTTTGAATTCAGTAAGGTTGTTCCTTTCTGTCAACATCATGAATTCTACAATATATTCATGTACATATCTATTGCTTGCTAATAATGCTGGTATTATTGAAATAAGATCTACTTATAATCTAAGTTAGGAATTCCTTTTTTAATAATTACTTCATTTTGTAATGAGTTCCTTATCCTTCTCATTCTCTTTCAAACTGAATTCTTTTCCACCTTATGGATGCTCCTCCTTTTGAACAGCTCACTATTAATCTAAGTTTATTCTTTAATGGAGTCTCTAGGTAATCAAAAAATCTATCAATCTCTATAATCTAATCTAAAAATTCCCTTATACTTAAAATTCTAGGGAAATATGAAATATCTACATTCAATCGAAAATCTCTCAACACCCCTATCATTACCTCGATAAGTATCTCTCCTCTTATGGCTTTAATATGGTTGATAATGATCAAACTAATTTGGCTTATACCTACTTCATTTTTAGAATCATCGTTATAGGTATGTTATATACAAATAGGAACAAGTTTTTCAGTAGAGTCACTATGAGCTCCTCTACCTTTTTATTGCCATTCTACCTCCTATGTGCATCAATTTTAAATGCATCCAGACATTCTATAATTTCATTAAGAGCTTTCTCAAAACATCGAGATCTAAGATTTATTCATTGCTTTAGATATTACTTTAATCATTACAACTCCTCATCCCCTCAAATAGGAGCTTTAATCTCTTAATCATTGTCATGAAAACCATTGCCATCGCCACCAATTAACATTATGCTTTGATATTACTTAATGCATCATATAGTGTATTAACCTAGTAATTGACAAAACTTGAAAGTATTTGAATTAAAAGCCATTTAATTATTATTATCTTTGTAAGCAGAAGGTGCAAATACTTATACAAGAGATTTGCTTGAATTGAAAGCTAATCAATCTTAGTCAATCATGATGATTGATCAGATTTAATCATCAGTAAAAATAAGGAATTAAGCCTATATTACTGTAGTGGAATATTAAAAATAACGGAGAAATATCTTAATAATCCAAACAATTTATTTCTAAATCTAAGACGCTAAAATAGAAGCAAAATGGCATTTGTCTATTTGAGGCATTCAACTTTTGTCTTTTTTTTGGAGTAAAATGATGTCCTTCTAAAGAGATAAATGGCATTATTTATCAAAACTATTTTTTTCGTGCCTTCCTTCTAAAGGTAGAATGATGAATGAGGCATTATTGTTCTATAGCCATTTAACTTTTAGAAAAAATCAATTTTGTTTTTATTTTTGATGATTTAAATAATCTAAAAACTAAGTACCTATCTCATTGAAATCATTTAACACATAAGTGTGTCTATTTTGGTTGAAAGTTGTTGAGGAAGGGTAGGCTCAAGTGAAAGAGAAATCGAATGTTTTCTTAGAAGAGAACTTGAAGCCCATCTTGATTACAGGTATAAGAAAAAACATCACCACCTATGAACTCTTAGACTTTTTGCTTCATGTCTATTTTAAGGATAATCATATATCAATTTTTTGGGAATAAAAACTTGTTAAAGTTAAATTATAGGTTGGTGCATTCTTTTATTTCCCCTTACTTTCTGTTAAACAAAGATCATGTAATTCAATGTACATTTACAATTAATTATTCACACACACACACACACACACACACAGACTTACTTTATTAATGAGAGAATGTGTTTAAATTAAATAAATATATGATTGCATTGATACATTTATGTGCTTAAGAGGCCTATGGGATATGATCTCATGCAATGATGTATAGTAGTAATGTATTACTTTCTTGTATTTTTTTACATTATATATATTAGAAGGTAAGAGAATGGATACCTATTTTTAAAGTTAAAAAAATTCCAATCTCATAAATTAAAATTATATGATCTTCTTAACATTTTAAAAAATGTGACACTAATTCCTTAAATAATATATCAAAATACGTAATTTGCATACTAAATGATTAATTGTAATAATGATATTATTAGTCCTAATAGCACCTAAGAGAGGGTGGGGTGAATTAGGTAATTAAAAATATCTAAAGTAACACCTAAATCAATTTATATGAGAATGTAATCCTTAACTATAATTCAACTTAAATAATGATGATATGAATATTCTAAATGATCATAAGATAAATGTAAAACAAATGCATAAGTAATTACAATAGAGAGTTAGAGAAGAGAAGTGGCATAAGCAATTTTTATAATGGTTTGGCAATACCTTTTATTACCTATGTCCACTCTCTAGCAAATTGTTGAAACCATAAAACACAATCTCTTGAAAGTACAAAATAAGTCTTAAATTCTTCAACACATATTTGATCACTTAGAAAGCTTATAAACCTTAAAAAAACTCATTAAAATTTATAAAAATTGTTCAGAAATCATTAAGACATGTATCTATAGCCATTCCTTCAAACCAAAAAGCTATTAGATTAAAAAAACTAGTCATTATTACACTATAACAGACACTAAACATCACTGTTATCATCAATATTTAACACTAATGTTGTCCTTTTGGAAACACTTATCTAACAGAGGGGACGAAAATAGTGTCATTATTATTTCAGTTTTTCATCATTTTTTTGCTATTAGAAACTTTACGGGACCATAATGGTACCTAATAATACTATTTTTATACATATTTTAAGTATGATTTGATAGTTAAAATTCCAGATTTGAGTTAAATTTCATGTTAATTCTATGGTTATTTTTGTTAAACTTTAAATGTGGTATTGCTTATGTTGAATTGCGTAAAAATAAATATTTTTTAGGTCTTGGTGAACATATTTATTCATGGAAAGAGTTTAATCATTCATAAGATCAAAAAGTTAAAGAAAAATAGATCCTAGCAAGTTTCAAGCCCAACCCCACAACCATGACATAGGATATAGACTTTTCCACAAGAAAGAATACGAAAAGCAAAGATTCAAAGTCATAACTTATAGTATAGGCAGATATTGTTCTACAAGGATTGGGTTTGGTCATCATTCGATATAATTTAAATTTTTTCTAAGGTATAAATTCAAACAATAAAAACTAAAAATAAACTAAGCAAAACAACTTATGAAATTGAGAATTAATGTGCAGGAACTTCTGAAATCAAGTTAAAGAGTAGCAATAACTCTTATCCCTATTTTTTCTCTCTTGTTTTATTGATTTAATTTATGTTTAGCCCAAGATTTTCTATTATTTTAGTTACCCTCTCTCAAGGTGTAACTAAGTTCCCCTAGCCAAATAGCATAGGGTTAACCTTGTAATTTCTCAATCTATAAAGCCTTTCATAGAAATTCAACTAGATGTGAAGTAATTCTATAGGAAATCTATTATCCAATTGAGATATCTCTTTAATCAATTAATAAATTTGATGTTTATGGGTCTATTGAATGCCAAATCTCGTTGTACAATTAATATAGATTACCAAGCTCACTATTTCAATTTATTGCAAGGTATACGTATAATAAATACTATAAATATTCATTTCATTGAACCAACAATCAAGAGTTCACAAATAGTTCAAAGATTAATTCCTAAATTATGCTCAGCTACTTATAAAGTAAGTTCAACAACAACCATATTTTTCATAAAATAGAACATAAACGAGACAAATGAAAAAAAAAAACAAAGATAATTTTAAATGGGAACATCTGGAAAATTAGTGAACCCTTTAAGTTTTGACGATCGATCTTGATTTCTTCCTCTTGAAGCTTGAAAACTTGTTTCTTGGTGTAGAGTGCAAGTCCTTGATTAATTCTTGACGGCTCTTAGGGTTCTATGCTGTGCCCTTATACATGTCCTAACATGTGAAAAAATCCGAATAGAACACGTATGTGAAAATTTAAGTGGGTCACGATCATAACCTTGGCGTCATGCACATAACCCATTTTTAGAGACAAGGAGTCATGGTCGTGACCCCTAGGAGTCATGACCGTGACTCCTTTTTTTTTTTCTCTAATTAATGAGTCACATGCGTGACTCTTCATGAATTTTTTTAAACTTTTGACTTTTGCTTTGAAATCAGGACTCCATTCAATACCTACACAAATAAGTCCAAAATCTTTCTCAAAATAAACACTCAAACACTTAGAAATACAAAAACAAAATGATAAATTCAAAGATATCAAAATAAGTCCTAAACACAAAAAAAACATGCAAAACCATATACTAACTAACTAAGAAAACATATACTAAAACACACCTATCAACATCCCCCCACTTAAACCTTTTCTTGTCCTCAAGAAAAAATTTAAAAACAAAGAACCTAAACCACAAAACATACATGCATTAAAGGATGATGACTTGAACATAATAATAGCACAGAGTCTCATGAAATTTTTTTAACCAAGAGCCTCAATCATTTAAGAAGACCCAAGACAAGAATCTATTCTATTTACATTAGGACTGTCTTTGAATTGACAATACATTTTAATTAAAACATTTCTATCATATTCTCATGTCCATAACAATTATAAACAAGTATTTGTTTAAATTACCAAGTGGAAGGTAGTCTAACACTAAGAAATCATTCATGGAATGTTTTACTTATGAAAGGAGACCATGGATTTCATTTTTTTTACATTTAATTCACCATTTTAATAAAGAACAATCACCTCGCCTTTTTATGCGAAAGTGCATGTCTTTTAGAGTGCACCCCTGGTCACTCAACTTTGGTGATGCGTTTTAAATTGGAGTGTCATGTTCGCATTTTTATACAAAAGTGCACATCTTATGGGATGCACTTCTAGTTACTCGACTATATCATAACTCATAATTAACCTTAGGCTCTACTCTTAACCCCTTTTTAATTGTTTTGATATTCATTTACTAAAGAGGTCAGTGGAGTAGTCATTAAAATTAAACTCTATCACATTTATGTTATAAATCCATGTCATTTCTTTCATAGCTAATCCTTTTTATGAATGATTACTAATGGATCTTACCAATTAAGTCCATTTTCATAAAAAAATGCATTCAAATAATTGTCATGGAAATAAGAAGGTATGCAATATTTCAATTAACTTTCATTTTCAATGGAAAAATAGTCTTGATATGAACTTCCTAAGATCTTACCTCTTCACTCCTCGAATAACCTTGATCCTAGTTATGCTAGTTCCTTTCAACCCCACGCTATTTATACATTCAAGCATATGTAACGACATGCAACAAAATGATGAATTATCTATCCTACATAGAACATGCACCCTAGATGTAATGAAAAATGCAAATAATAATGCTTATGCTACCTCCCTACACTTGGACAACACATTTTCCTCAATGTAGAAAAGAGACAAAGCAAAAAACAACAATCATAACCAAAGAGATAGCAAAGGCAAGAGGAGACTTTTGAGGAAGTTGGTGGTGAAGGAGATGGCAAGGGGACTTGGACTCCCTAAATGGTAAAGAATTTCCATGGTAGCTTCGTTTGAAGGTGTTATTAGCGTGCCATGTCTTTCATTTGGGCCTCTATTGCTTCTAATTGTCACTCCATCATAACCAATTTATTTGTATCATTGGGAGTCTCTTCAAGAGACTCATCTGCTGCTTGATGGGAGGTAGATGAAGCTTTTCCTTACAATTTCTTGAAGGCAGTTCTCATACTCGGTTCTCGAAGTTGTAGCCTAAGATGTAGTATTATAGTCTCTGAACGAAACAAATACTCAGCATCTAAATACTCACACTCCAATACTGTTAATACAAATACATAAATATTATAAAATTGAGCAATTCTAGTAACAAGGAAACCCATAGCTAAGACATATTTTTTTCATGAAAATACACTAGCTAAGGTGTTCAACATGTGAAAAGTTGGACAAACCTTATGTTCAATGTTCATGTATCACAAAATAAATAATTCTATCATAGAACACTTGTTACTTTCGAACTTGACCAATAAAATGCTACACATAAACTTATGCAACAATAAGTGTTTAAGACTTTGTACGAGGGTTTTGGGGGCATTTCAGTGGTTAAACACAGGAAATCTAGTGAGTTTTTCCTAATATGAATTAGCTTAGCTTATATGACTCCATGGGAAATTTAAATGTAAATTCATCTGATTTCTGGGGATCAAATTATAAAGTTGTGAAAAATTCAGGTGCTAACTCCTGAGTAATAACATTGTTACAATGAATTAAACTTTCTAACTAATGTAATGGCTCAATTGCTTAATTTTTTTTCTATTAATCCCAATTTATTTAATAAAAATCAAAATATCTAGGAGTAACTAGATGATAAGTTTTAAGGAGAAACCATTAACCTTCATCGTGCAAAAAAATGGGAAAGGATGCACTAAACTCACTTGCTATGTTGCTTAATCCACTACAAATGCCAACTCATGAGGTGGGAGTTGGAGTTCCTCCTAACAATTTGCTTTAGTATTTAGGTCATGGAGGTATAAAAAAATCCTAAAAAAAAAAAGAGAGAGGAAGCAAAGTGAGAGTAGAGAAAAATTTTAGGAAATAAAGGGTGAAAAACATGAATCATGAAGAAAAACCTAAGGTAAATGAGTAAAGAAGGTGAAAAGCTTGAAGAACCTAAAATTAAGCAGAGAAAATTGAAGAAAATATAGAGGAAGAGGGAGTTTAGAAAGAGAGAAAGGGGGTGTTAGCAGGCAGGAATTAGAGAAGATGATTGGGTTAGGGGGATTTTAATTAATTAGAAAGGGGGATGGAGTCACGTTTATAACTCTTTTGGAAAATTTTTAATTAATTTTTTATTAAATTAAATGAAATCATGTGCATGACTCTGGTGAGTCATGCTTGGGACTATTAAATTATTTTTTTGAATTTAATTTAATTTTAAAACAATTTTAAAATTTAATTTTTTTTCACAAAAAAAATATAAACATGTTAGGAAAAAGCTATCTAAACTATAAGAACTAGGCACGAAAAAAATAAGTCATTGGGATTGCATGGAATTCAAGGAGAAGCACTAACATAATCAACACAAAAAAATCACATCACTAAATAAATTAAGAACAAGTAACCCAATCACAAATCACTTCCCTTGCATGCAAGGTTCTTCTCCTTTTTTTCACCCTTCTCCAAGCAATGAATCAACATCATCCTACAAGTAGCCTTTAAGTACACAATTCATCATCCAAACATCAAGATATTCAAGGGAAAAACAATTCAAAACAATTCAAAACCAAAAGGAAAAACAAACTCATAAGATTTGATAAAGACAGACAAACTAAGAAAAGAAGAAGCTAAGCTAAGATCATTAGCTTGACCATCACCAAGTCAATCACAAAGAAGCCATTGAAAGGAAAGAAATCACTTCACTTTATTTTGGTAGAAATTCTCCAAGGTATGAGTTTCCATGATGCCCAATATCCCTAAGCGCTTTTCTTTTGGAGTCTTCCATTTTAAAAGTCCCATACTTGTAAACTTGAACAAATTTGATTAGTCCGCCCCAAAGAATCTTAAGTTTAGTAGGAATTAAATTCAACAGTGCTCTAAGCCTCCTCTTTCTCATCTTCATAACCTTCTTCTCTTATTCCAAAACTAGGTCTTTAGGAATACTAATGGGCATTGCTTTTCCCTTACCTAAGAAAGAATACCCCAAGTGTGGAGTTAAAGATTGTAACTTAAGTATGGGTGGTGTTACTAAGGAGAATATAATAGGAGCATTCGTTTTTCCTAAAGGTCTCTCTTCAACTTGTCAACCAACTCCTCATTCTTTCTAACTTCTTCATTATCTTTAAAATCAATCTCATCCTTATGCTTCACCCCTTGTTTCATTCCACACTTATTAACTACCTCAATATTCATGTAATCACTCCTTTTAACTGGATTTTTCAATGTCTTGCTCATGCTAAATGCTACTTGCTCATCACCAATATGAAGGGTTAACTTTTCACTATTCACATCAATTAAACGCTCTTTTGGCCTTTATGAAAGGTTTACCAAGGATCAATGGGCAGCTCCTATCCTTTTCAAAATCGAGCACCATTAAATCAACTAGCATGAAGAATTTATCCATTTTCATTGGTACATTGTCCACCAATTCAAATGGTTTCCTTATTGTTTGATCTTCTAATTGGATGAGCATGGAAGTCAGCTTCACCTCACCTAGCTCAAATTTCCTAAAAACAGATAAAGGCATCAAGTTAATTGTTAGGGGTCAAATTGATATAGTTTTAATGTTTAATTTGTTGAATTATGACCCTTAATTCAGCGCTTAAGTGTTAAATTAATGTCTTATTATGTTTAATTTACAGGATGGAGCTTAATGATGAAGA
>JAOXYD010000136.1:20281485-20293553 GCA_028565735.1 Pinacopodium congolense
GTTAAAATCATAAATATAAATCTCAAAATAATTTAGTTAAAATAATTTGATATGTTAAATGCATAATTTATTATGAAGATATGTGAATATAGGAGCATTACGGGCATTATGCTAAAAATATAAGGATAAAAAAGGATAAAAATAGGTTTATTAATTGTAATTAATTGCTCTAAAACACTTACTAAAAAAGTCATTTCAGTGGCTCTTTTTTAAAATTTCAAATTTAAACTTATGAAAAAGTTGTATTTTAACTGTTAAAAAATTTAAATTTATTAAAAAATATTTTTTAATTCTACAATTAAACACTTATTTTTTAATAAAAAAACTTTTATAATGAAAAAAAAGTGTTTGTTAGCTTCAGGCACTTAATTCAGCTATATAACGACACAGCAACCGGCTATAAATAAATCTAGCATTGCCCGGCTTACCGCCTGCATAGCTGACAACCCCAAAATCTATCCCCCACATGAGGCACAGCGCGCCACCCATCTCTAAGCCTATTTCTCAACTCCCCGAAGAACCCGACCCGATAACCAACAGACCTACTGCCCCAATCATGTCTACCCGAAAGAAAGGAATCGGAGTCCGAGCATGGTTAGTGCTGGACTCCACTGGCCAGTCCCAGGTGGTGGAGGCCGGAAAACATGCCATTATGCGCCGGACGGGTCTGCCCGCTCGTGATCTTCGGATCCTCGACCCGCTTTTGTCATACCCATCTACTGTTTTGGGTCGAGAGAAAGCCATTGTTATTAACTTGGAGCATATTAAGGCGATTATCACTGCCCAAGAGGTTCTTTTGTTGAATTCTAAGGACCCTTCAGTAGCTCCGTTTGTTGAGGAGTTGCAGAAGAGGATTTTATGTCATTATCAAGCTGCCAAAGCCGAGGTGAGGTTCTTGTTATGTTTAAAGTTTGTAACTTTTGTAGTTGTGATGGTTGGGTTCTCGATTGTAGTTGTTTAGTGTATCATAAACATCGAATTTGATGTGGGTTCCTCGTCCCTTTTTCAAGGATTGAGTTTATTGTGAGGTTGTGTAGTTTATTATATTGTTAATGTAGACTTTGATGTATACTGAATGATTGGTTCAGAATTCTGATAGTATTGTGTCAGCTTGATGAGTTCTATCAATTTTGTTCCAGTTTTATTATGTGCGTGGCAAACTAAGAAATGAAACTTCGAGTTTGAAAGGTCCACCATTGTGGGTATAGATTTTCAGTTCTCTCTCTTTTGTACAGGAGGGTAATGTTCCTGATTCAAACTGGACAAATTTATATTATCCGGATGATAGTCAGTCCAGAGTCACAAGTCCCAGAAGTGGTACAGGTGGTTTGTCACAATCCAAAAATTGTGATGATGGAGGTAAGGCAATTGGGAAGCAGGGTCCTGAAAATCGAGATGGATTTAAAGTTCTCCCGTTTGAGTTTGTTGCTTTAGAAGCATGTCTTGAGGCTGCTTGCAGCTGCCTAGAGAATGAGGTGGGTATCAATACTCGAGGTTTCACTGAGAAGATGCAGTAACGCCTTTTCTGGATTTGTTAATCAACTTCTTGACATGGTCAAGCTTATTACCAATTTTGTTTTTCTCTGACATTTTATTTCTCATTTATCTGACCAGGCTAAAACACTGGAGCAGGAGGCCCATCCTGCATTGGATAAGTTGACTTCAAAAATCAGTACTCTCAACTTAGAACGTGTTCGACAGATTAAAAGTCGTTTGGTTGCAATAAGTGGCCAGGTTCAAAAGGTTGGGTTATCTTGACCTGGTTTGACACACTTCTATCATCGTCTGGTCCACAGTCAGCTGATACAAACTAAACGCTTGTGCTTGTTATTGCAACTCTGTTGAACTGCTTATCATCTGAGCATAACTGGCTGTTTGTGAGCTTTTCTGTTTTTAGACTTAATTCTTCATTCATCACTTTTCAGGTTAGAGATGAATTGGAGCACTTGCTAGACGATGATGAAGACATGGCTGAGATGTATCTGACTGAAAAGTTGATGCAGGAACACCTTGAAGATTCTTCTGCTTCCTCTTTGCATGAGAATTATAAGATGACTGAAGAGGATCTTCAACCAACTTTCAATGACAGGTTTCAATACTTCAATGATGCACTTACTTTTCCCTGGTTGTTGGTTATACTGTCTATAATAACAATCCCCTATCTATTGCAATAGGGTCCCTGAACACTCATTTGAAGCTCATGGAGCTTCTACTAGCTATGAAGCTGATATTCACAATATAGACAACCCACATGATCATCAATTTCGTTTATCCAATGAACTTTTGGGTGACAGCCATGAGACTCACACAAGTACCACTCGAAGTTTTGTAATCAAGCACTTTAATGTAGAAGAGTTGGAAATGCTATTGGAGGCCTACTTTGTACAAATTGACGGGACATTGAATAAGCTCTCTACGGTAGGCATCTTTATTTTTTAATGTTATTGGTCTAACGTGAGTATTAAATTTGCTTATCAATGTGAAGTTTCATCTTGAGCCATGTGCTTTCATGACAAGGAGCTTATGACCTTAATTGGGTAGTAAGTCCATTGGCTTTACGGTTGTTTTGATGGAGCTTACTGCTTGTATGAATATGCATATATTACCTTTGCAAATGGAGTACTGTTATCTTCCTGAAGGCTAGCAAAAGCTTGAACTCAACTTTTAATGATGTGCATTTTACTTGTTTCTTCCAATATTTAAAGTGATTAGTTTAGGGAAAATTTGTGACATGGGGAGCAGAAGGCATACGAATAGCATTTGCACCTTCCTGCATATTTATGAGCCTGTCTGCTGATCTATTAACAACTGCTGCGGCAGTTTATTTCAAATTCAAATCTTGTGAAATGACTTCTATTCCAATAATTGCTTTGCATAAGCTCTTTCTATTCACATAATGATTGTTTTGATATTATTTTGAATCTTCTGTTTCAAAATATAAAATAACTGACCAAGCCTTAATGGTATTAAGTGTTTGTCAGTTTGAAATTTGATGGGAACGTTTTTATAACGTTAAGATTTAATTCCCATAATCTAAAATATTAGGTTCTGACTTAACTTTTGCTATAAACATTAAATTTTAAATTAACATTTTTGCCTTATTATTTGAATCTTTGGTTTCAGTCCTATTTAATGCATTTTTTGTTGCTTTTTTGTGTTTATATGTGGTTCCTTCTTGAAAGCTAAGGGAGTATGTAGATGACACGGAGGATTATATCAACATAATGCTGGATGACAAACAGAACCATTTGCTTCAGATGGGTGTAATGTTAACAACGGCAACTCTAGTGCTGAGCTGCTTTATTGTTATTGCCGGTATTTTTGGCATGAATATCAAGATTGACATTTTCAAAGAATCCGTGGACACAGGCATGCCCAAGTTTTTATGGACCGTTGGTGGAAGTGCCACTGGTAGCATATTTCTTTATGTGTTTGCTATAGCCTGGTGCAAGCGCAGGCGATTATTAGAGTAAACTGAACTTTTCAATTTGTGTTATGAGAGGTGGCCGTGAACAAAATCTCGCTCTCCTAATATTCATGGACTTGAAATAAAAATTAGAGACAGGTTTTTGTGGACTATACGTTGTAGACACAAAATTTCACAAAGTTTTCTTGATCCTACAACTTTCCATTTATCTCACCCATATCTTAGGCTGAGAATGATTATTAGGTAGTGCAGATTTTTGTTACTATATATATATATATATAACATATGTCAGTATTTAATTTGCTTACCGTTACTACTGAAGTGGAAACAACTATACAGAACTGAGTAGGCCTTCTGTACTAATGATAATAATTTGTGATAAGATAGATGATTGAGAACTGATTGCATTTTGTGGCAATCCTTTAGTTGAAATAATATCATACTTGAGAATAAATACTGGCTCATTAATGCAAAGTTGCAATATTCCTTAAGAATAAGTACTGGCTCATTAATGCAAAGTTGCAATATTCCTATCTTTGATCGTGGTAAAGTAGGGGACAATGAGAGGCATCAAGAACATGAAGTACCAGGAAAAAAAAAGGGACGGAATCAAGTACTCTTTTCTGATGTTGTCCAAAGAAACAAATGCACTTTGATTTTATTTTGCAAGGACTTGATTACTTTTTACGCGTCTTAAATATCCTTTAAACAGCTCATATATATATATGTGAATGTTTAACCCTTTATTATTAACAATATCAAGTAAGACGAATTAGGAATTATTTATTACCCATTTACGTGTGTGAATTATTTCTCTATGTTTAACAATCAAATTAGGGGCTTGTTTCAGGAAGAAAAAAACTCTGCTAAGTCTAAACTCCTTTTGTACTCTTTTAACTCCTTAAGTACTTTTCTTTGTTTCTCTTCTTCATTTTTGCCTTTTTTCTTTTTTGGTTTCGATCTGGCATCTTATTTCTTTCATGACATGGTTTCCCTACTAAGTTACTTGTTCCATGTGACTTCTTAAAAGATGAAATGCCTATCTCTCAGGTTCTACTGGGGGATATTGTGGCTTTCGGCGAGAAGACTTAGAGCAGAATTGTTGGATCTACTGGTTTAACGAGTTCTGATCGGAGTTTGTGCTTGATGTAGGATATATTCTTTTAATTATCAAATTCAATATTAGTTATAATAAAATTTTAGAAAATATAACTTACAACATTACCAATGAAAACGAAGTTTATTGTTATACAAATTTTGTAGTCTAACATGGAATCTTAATATTATATTGTTTTTCTCCCTCGCTCTTAATCTGAACATAATAATTACTTTTTTATGAGACTAGTAAGTTGGTTGTTGATTGATGCCGTGTAATTGGTCACTTATGTTGAAAAAAAGATAAAACATTACATGAAGAAGATAGAAGCTAAGCAGAGTAAGAATAGTTAGATTGTAATCTCACAGTTCATTGAATTAATAATATTTTTAAATGCATTTAACTAAAACATAAAAATTAAAAAAATCACATTAAACTATTAAGCAATTCATTCTAATAGCAGAACATTAAGACAAATTAACAAAAATTCTAGAAATCATTTAAATATATATATCTGCAAGAATGCAGCCATAATTCAATCACAAATTAGAAAATATGGCCCATTTTATCACATTCATCAGCTTTTAAGGTATAAAAACACTTTTTCTTACTTTAGTGGCTGCAAAATCCATATTTCTTTCTTATCAAATTCATTATTAAGAAGTGTTTTCATAAAAATATTAGTAAGCCGATTTTTAGTTTTGCAATATAACATACTTCTTCATTTTATATATTTTTCTCAAAATACAACTTAATGCTAAAATTTTTAGTTTTTTTTACAATTAATTGAGAAATCCCTCCCAATGAGTCACAATTGGTTTTAAAATGTTTTTTTTAATATTTTTAGATTTTTCAAAACATTTTTAGGTACTTAAACTAAGATACAATTAAAATGTTTAGTCTTCCTATGGAAGAACATATTATTGGAGACTGCAATGGCTACCAAATTGTCAACAAACATCTTTGTTCTCTTTTTTACTTTATATTCAAATTAGTGAAGATCTTCTTAAGCTATAAGGCTTGAATCACAATAGCTACAATAATAATGCACTCAGCTTTAGCACTTGATTGAACAATAATTTCTTACATCTTGGAACACCAAGAGAACACTCCTAAACCAAACTAAAATAATATCTTGAGGTACTATTCATGTCATCTATTGACCATATCCAATCATTATTAAAACAACCATGAAACTTAAAATTCTGACTATAACATAATATAACTTCATAATCTAGAGATCCTTTGACATAACTAAGTACATGAATGGTTGCTTTGAGATACTCTTCTCTTGCATTCTTGACAAGACACTCATAATATGCAAAGTCTAGTTACGATTAGATACATTAGGCACCTAACTAAGCTTCTGTAAAGAGCCTTTTATACCTTTTCTACACCATGTTCTTAGCTAAGTTTCTTCTCTTGTTTTGTAGTAATGCTCACTAGTTTGTAATCCTCCATTTGAAACTTCTTTAAAATCTCCTTAGCATATTTTTTTAACTATTAAATATACCTTATCGATTCTATTTAATCTCCGTGCCAAGGAAATATGTCATTTCTGTTAGATCTATCATTTCAAAGACCTTCATCATCTCCATGTCTAATTTCTTAATGAGCATAACATCGCTTCTTATCAATAAGAGATCATTTATATGTCAATTTTGTTATGTTTAGTGTAACAAGTACATTCATTTGAAAAGCCTAAACTATGTAGGTGCTCATCAATTTTGTTGTATCAAGCTCTTGGATCCTACTTTAATCTATAAATGGCCTTCTTAACAAAAAAAACCCTAGTTTTCCTACCTTTTCACAACAAAACCTTCAAGTTCTTTGACAAAGATCTCTTCTTTGTAGATAACCATTCAGCAAAACTAATTTGACATCAAGCTATAACACTTTCCATCCATTTTGAATAGCTAATACTAGTAACATTATGGTGTTGTCCAATTGGAGCAAATGTCTTTGAGATATCAACACCAAATACTTAAGAAAACCCTTCTCCATAAATTTGGTATTGTGCTTGTTGATAGAGCCATAACATTTAGTTTTCCTCTATTCACCCATTTGACACTAATACATTTTCTTATTCTCAAGCCATTTAACTAACTCCCAATTTTGGTTTTCTCAATCATATTCAAATCCTCCTTTATTGGACCTATCCATTTTGGATCCTTTTTAGCTTCCTCATATCTTGCAAGTTCAAAGATAGCAATACTACATATTTGATGAATATCATAAAGTAGTCTCATAACTGAGACAAGTACCTTATCAACATCCTCGACATCAATATTTTGATTTCCCTTTCTAATTTTTTAACACCACTATTGATCTATCATAACTTGAACATCTTTTCTTATCAAAATCTTCCTTGTTTGAAGTTGAAATATTTTGTAAGCTTTAGAGACAATGATGTAACCAATGAAAATGCCTAATTATGCCATCTTATCAATCTTGGCATTTTTAGCTAAGGAAAATATGGAAAACTACAACAAAAAAACATTAAGATTTAGAAAGAATGCTTTATATCTATACCAAGCCTCAAATGGTGACTTTCCCTTTATTGCCTTAGTAGTAATTCTATTTATTAAAAACATAAAGCATTTATAGCTTCTCCCAAAAACTTTTTTGACAACCATTCTCATGAAACATGCATCTCACCCTTTCAATTATGGTATTATTCTTCCTTTCACTCACTCCATTTTGCTATGGAGTGTAAGGAGGAGTTAATGGATGCTTAATGCCAACTTAAAAAAAAAACATATTAAATTAGTCTAATGTATACTCCTTACTATCATCTAATCTTAAGACTTGAATTCTGCAACCACTTAGGTTATCAATCCTTGCCTTAAAACTCTAAAACAAACATGCAACCTCTAAATTGAACCCTAAGAAGTAAATATAATACAAATTTCTCAAATCATCAATGAAAGAAACGTAATATTTACTTCCCTTAAATGATGGTTTTATTTGAGGTCTATAGAGACTAATTTAATTACAAATTTAATAATGTTCTCCAAGTTGTATGTGAAAATGAAACCCTTGTTTTTTTTTTTTTTATAATGAAAAGGTGCTCCATCATTGAAGTGTAAGGCTTATCTCCATTGGAAGAGCATTCACCAAGTAGCGATGCTTGTCACCATTCTTTTATGTTAGGGCTCAACAATATTACCCTAAATACATTTTTTTTACCTCTATGTCATACTTAAGTGGACGATGAATTAGGTGATATAAAAATTCCTAAGTTTTTAAATCTAATTAAATATTTCTTACTTAATGAATTGTAGAATATAAAACAATATAATGAATAATATAATGCTTGTAAGCCCTATGGCACCCAAGAGGGGAGTGAATTAAGAGTTTCAAATTTTCTTTTTAAATTAAAACACTTTAAACACTTTAGGTCAATTTTAACTATATGAAATCTTTAAACTAAAATTCAACCTAAATGGAATGTTATGATTATGCCAAGATTAATCAAATTCAATTAATATTAAGCAAACATAATAAGCATAAACTTAAAGAGATAAAGGAGAGGTAAACCTCGAGATTTATAGAGTTCGCATACCTCAAACATAGACTACGTTTTCTCTCCAACTACTTATTAAAAATTAACTAATATCTAATATTAATTTAAATGAGTGAAGAGTAACCCTTACAATTTTGATTCCAAGGGTCAACCCACTAAAATCTTACTTCAAAGGTGAAGAGTAACCCAATAATCCTATTCCCAAGGTTCAAAAGTAATCTACACAACAATCTTGAATTGTAAGGGTCAAGAGAAATCCATCAATCTTACTTTCCAATGTGTGAAGGGCAACCTTTTACAATCTTAACCAAAATGTACAATTTTTGTTCCCACAAAACAAACCCCAAACATAGGTTAGCAAAGCTTGAATTCAAGCTTATATAGCTTATCAAAAACTTGATCAAAATCAAAGCATGATAGGCCTCAAATGCAACCAATGCAATGCTTATGCCTTATGCTTTCGTTATTGTGCATACATAGCATAAATCAATGCAATTCACTTTTAATGATTAACTCAATTAAAATGTTCATTAATCTAGGTGAAGAGCAACATAAAACCTTAATTTTAAATGTAAAAGATCAGCCAATAATCAATAAAAATAAAATTCCCCAAATCAAATTACTAAAAACACTTTTCATGGTGTATCAATGAAGTTCAATCTATAAAAAAATTTCTACAACCTCTAGAGACAAGTAAACAATATGGAAAGTTTCCTAACACTCATTAGATCATAAAAAATTCAATTGAAGCAATAAAAATGAGACTAATGCAATCAAAAATCAAATTGAACACAAGAACACATAATCTATCAAATTATGCAGTTTTTAGGTTCTAATAAAGAAAATAACGTTTCCAACTAATCAAATGATTTTAAATAAATACAACAGACCTGTTGGAACACTAATCTATCAGTTAAAAAAATTCAAAGATAAAAACAAATTTAAAGCATGAAACTGGTGAATTGAAACAAGAATAAGCAAGAACAGTCAAATCTAGACAAATTTGGAGCAATCTAAAAAATTAAGCTGAAAACAACAATATAAAAGCTTAAAAAATGTAAAAAAAACTCCTACACACCCTTGGAGACTTAAATAAATCTAAAAAACAAATATGTAGCAATAAAAACGAATTTAATCACTCAGATCTGAGAACAAGTGATGAAACATCAAAATCTAAATAGTTTTGATTTTTATGAAAAAATGGGATTGTAATCAATGAAATACACTCTTAAAAATCCCGAAAGATGGCCAATCAAACTCTTAACTATCTAAACAACTTTAAAAAAACAAGATTGTAGCTTAAAAAAAAAAGTTAAAGCAAAATAGATTCAAGAAGAAACATGATGAGCATTAAAAACTAAAAAACTCAATGCTTTTGGAGTACGATGCATTTCAAGGCTTATGATTCTCTTAAAATGGAATTAGTAACTTAAAAAAAGGTTTAGGACACATACATATATGTCTGGGATTAGATTGGAATCATTGGACGCAAAAAATAGATGTTAAGGCATTAAAAATAAATTGAAAACTTGAGATCCAAACTATTTATTGAAGCTTGTTGACTAAATTAGTCAACCGATCTGGGAAGTTCGGTGGATTAGTCTTCTTGGTCAGCCAACAGATGAACTGCATAACTCCATTTGATGGGTCGAACCACTTTCTTTAAACTTGAATTCAATTTAAACAAGTTTCAAATTAATCCTTAAGTGAAAATAGACATCAAGTGACATATTTTAATTCAAAAAACACAAAATCACATGTTTTATAAACCAATTTAAAGCATTATGTCAAATTTTGATTTTAAACCAAAACAAGATCAATACAAACCATTTTAAACAACTTTCTTTAATTAAAAACCTATCTACATAAGTCACATTCTACAACTTTCATATATCATTTTTAATCCAAAATTCTCACAAAAAATTAATACAAACATATTCAATCATATATAAATAACTTCAAAAAACACTTAAATTCACTTAAATTCATCAAGAAGCATACATTATCATAATATAACACATTACCTCTTGATCATGCAACGTTATGCTAATGTAACATTCTAAGACAATTCATAACAAATCGATGCCATAGTTATATTAAATTAATCACTTAAAACATAATTTAAAACCTATATGTAATTTGTCATCAAATATTCCATGCAAATGTGAGATCCATTTCAAGCATTCATCAAGATCAAGTTTAGGAAGCTTACATTCTAAGAGACTTTCGTAAACCAATTTAAAATTGATCTTCTTCTCTTAATCTTCGCTTTAACTCATCAATGCTTGCTTCATTTCCATTTTTCTTCATCATAGATCTTTTACCTTAGGCTTAAGACAAGTTCTTGCACACTTTGCGTTAACCTATCTTACTAACACATCAAAACTCAAAACTTAGTAACAATAATGTTTTGTCATAATCAAAACGCATGATTGGAACCTAATTAGTTCAACAGCTAATAATGCAAGAACTAATGAAGTGTATAGTTACTACATCCAAATTATTTAGTAGCTACCATATTTCATCACTCCAGTAACAACTTATCTTGCTCTAGCCAAACCAATCAAGTGAAGACAAATTTTTGTGGATAGGCCACTCTTCAAACCTTTTTACTAACTCCTCCCATAAAAACATCTTCAAGTATCTCTTTCCAACATAAGTTGACACAAAATAATATGGTTCAAGCAAGTGTTGCCAACAATCGTGACTACAGTTACAATCCAATTGATCATGCTTGGCAAACTCACTATCACAGTTAGGCTACTTAATTTCATGAACATCCAAACCACTTTGTCCATTTGTAGGGACCATCAAGAATCTATCTAACAGTTGTTTTTCTAATTTCAGTTCTCTAAATAGATTTGGGATCATATGATGGAGTTATACAACTGATAGAGATGCTTTTTATAGTTTTTCTATATGTGTTTCAATGTCATTTCACCCTTATTTTAATTTTTAAATACTTGATTTATATTCCTTTTGATTTTACCTATTGTTTTGACCTTAGAAAAAAAAATACAAGCTAAAAGGGCAATGTTTTAAGTGGAATTGGAGGAAAATTAGAACTAAAAGAGGTATGGAATAAATTTTAGGACTTAGATCATTGTGTTATCAGGTCTCACACCAAAGTTCAAGGCCATATAACAAGCCATGAAGAGTGCACAAAGAAAAGAACAAGAAAAGCTTAATTACACACCAAATTTAATGCAAGTGATTTTGGTGATTCATTAAATGCACTTTTAAAGCTTAGACTATTTGGAAATTTTATATGTAGCAAGAACCTCATGTGAAGAATATACCTACTAAATTTAATGGCTATTGTAGGTATATAGAAAGTTATAAAAGAAAAGGCAAATAGAGGTAGAAGTTATTAATTTGAGAGACTTAAATGGAATGTGTAAAATAACATCGTTTTTGGGATTTGTAAAGGAAAAATTGACCAAATTGGCCCCAAATGACCCAAGCCATAAAGAGGACTTAGAAATGGAAAAGATCAAGCAAATTCATCACTTTTGACTCCCGCTTATGTAGCCTCTCGTCTTCTTTGTATTTTCTTTAGGTTTTGGTGTTTTTTGTTGTTTTTTCATCTCTTTTCATGTTCAGTCCTTAGATTAAGTAGTTTGGGTGTTGGATCTTAGTTTTCTTTGTGTTTCTAACGCTGTCTTTCTATTTTTGTATTAAATACTTTGCATCTTAGTTGGAACTTATATTTTTATTTCCTTTGGGTTTTGTTAAATATGTATGGAATGCTTGGTTCTCATTCATATAATGTTGGTTCTTTAATTTTCAAGCCTTTTTTTCTCTTATTTGCTTTATGATATTTGCATTTTTTCTATTTTCCTATAATTTACCATTGTATTTAGTGTTATTTTCATTTTGTTAACTTAGTTTTAAGTGGTTTTGAAGGTATTTAATGGATATAAGGGGGATAATGGTGATGACCTACGTCTCCCTTCCAACTACTTGTTAGATGATTCTATACTAATCAATCAAACAAGTACAATCTTTTTCAAGGTAAA
>JAOXYD010000136.1:20303977-20322526 GCA_028565735.1 Pinacopodium congolense
AAACACAAAAACGTGTATAAGCTCAAGCAATGTGATCAAGATACTCAATTCCCAAATTCTGGACAGATTAAGCACTTGGAGAATATTTAGCTCAAACTATCAATATGAGTGCTTAAAAATCAAACTAAAAATACTAGAGTAATATTGACACCTTATATGAGCTAGCAGTAATAAACTTATGCACCCAGAAATGATTTTTATGATCAAACTTGTGATTATGTTTCACGTAAAGCACAATCAAACTAAGGGCTCAAATGCTTTCACTAATTGAATGAATGATCAATCATACAAATGAAAGCTTAAACAAACATAATATGGCAGATTTGATGCACACCAAAACTTGTATGATAATAAAACACAATCGGGAATGTTTCCTTAATACAAATCTAGACAGATTAATAACCATGAAAACTAATACTTTCAAATAGTCAAATAAGCCTATAAAATATAGTTAAATATTCAATAATACTTTTGAGACTTAAAAAAACAGAAAACTATAATTTGGAAGCAAACAAATCATATTTTAATACTCAAACATATGTTTGAAAGCAATCAAATGAAATCTGGACAAATATGAGCAATCTGCAAATAGGAACCCTAAACAGAAGATATAAGTGTCCAACAATCAAACTAAAAATACCTTGATAATCTTAAGATCATAAAAAAAATTTAAAATAGCAAGCTTATACACCAAGCACTAATATATATAATAAAAATATGCAGTTAACATAAGAACAGAAAAACAGTGACAGTTTAGATGTATTTGAAAAGCGATTTTTAAACCAACTCACATAGCCTTCAAAAAATTAAAAAAAAAAAATTTAGACACTCATAAACACTTGAAAAGTCCGAAAATAATTTTTTCACAATTTTAGAAACTAATTAAGAAATCTAGAAAAACATTAAAATTTGTGATAAATAATTTTAAATAGATTCAACACTTCTAAACAGAATAGACTTTAAATTCACGAAATAATCTTACAAAAATAGAAAAAAAAGTCACACACCTTCTATAAACCTTAAGTAATTAGAAAAACATAAAATCCAAATTTTTGAGATAGATTTAAGTATTTAAAATCAATATCTAATATAGATCATAACAGACAAAAATAGATTTAGTACGTTTGAAAGTTTATGCTCCAATCTATCAATATAATCACTCCATAAATTAGAAAGTATAATCACTCATAATTATACACACCTATTCTAACATAAAACACAAAATTTTCAATTAACAAAATAGATTTAAAATGATAAGGATAAGGGAAAACCAAAACAGTGTAGAGAAAGATAGCTTGGAGGGATTGGAGAAGTTAATCTATCAATTTTTTATTTTTAGAGCTAGAAAACGTGAGTTGAGAGTTTTGAGAGGTATATGAGGTTGATAGGGTTTGTTTCTTGGCTGCTTGCATTTTTTATTAAACGTTTTTTATTAAACGTTTTATCGTTTATCCTAATTTAATTATAAATAAGGAAATATAGAAGTGTTGGGGACAACTTTTAGTGATATGTGTTCTTAAAGCTTCAATTAATGTTTTGAGTTCTTAAAAAATGAAATAAAATTCTAGTACACTCTTAAGACCTTAAGAAAAATGTGTATGATAATTTTGAAGCAATAAAAAATGATTTTGGCACTGAAAAATCAAATTGAATGATGATAATTCAAATGTGGACAGATTTGAGGTATGTCAACAAAAGGGCTTAAATCAAATGAATTTTAATTATAAAAATGCAAAAAAAATGACTAAAGCAATTCTTAACAATTTAAACATTTAATAAGACTTCAAACAAGATTTAAAAAATAATTTTAGACCATATTAATAATAAAAATGATTTAATGACTATGTTATAAAACTTTATGCCACTTTTAAAAATTATGTACAGTGCATAATCAAAATTGAACCCCTAGGTCAATTATACAATAAGTAAAACTTAAAATTGGATGCAAGACACCCTAAATAATGTCTAGTTACTTCCATATGTTTTTTTCTTTCTTTAACTTCATCTTAGCCCTTCAAACTACAAGCTTTACATATAAAATCATCTCGAAATAGCCTATCTTTGAATTTCACCATGCAAACTCAAATCATTAGTAATACTGATGTTTTGTTATTATCGAAACTAAGATTGGAATTTCCCTTGGTTCAACACTTTAATTGTAGTTTTATCCATTTCAATACCCTTAATTGAAATCGTATGACCTAGAACTATCCTCTCTATCCTTGCAAAATGACATATTTCTTAATTAATCATAAGATTTGTTTCCTCACATCTTTTGAGCATTTTTTTCTACATTATTGAGGCATAAATAAAAAGAATCACCAAACAATAAATCATCATCTAGAAATACCTCTATGATGTCCTCCATTAAGTCATCAAACATTGCCTACATGCATATTTAAAAAGTAGCAAAAGCATTATATAACCCTAATAACATTCTCCTATACGTAAATGTACAGTATGGACATGTGAAGATTGTCGACTCTTAATCCTCTAAGGCTATGTGAATTTGGAAGTATCCTAAAAGTATATCTAGGAAATAGTAGTACACATGATTAGGGATCCTTTCCAACAACTGATCAATTAATGGAAGCTAGAAAACAACTTTGAGCATCATTCAACTCGCAATAGTCAATGCGCACTCTCCAACCTATAATCGTACATATAGGCATAAGTTCATTCTTCTCATTTAGTACAACTATCATCCCATCTTTCTCTAGAACTTCTTGAACAAGACTTGCCTACGAACTATCAGAAATAGGATATATAATTTCCATATCTAGTAGTTTAATTACCTCTTCTTTTACCATATCCTTCATGTTAAAGTTAAGTCTCCATTAAGGTTGCACTACAGATTTATAATTGTCTTCTAATAAGATCTTATGAGTGTAAAAGGAAAGGTTGACCCCCTTTATATCCAATACCTTCCATGCAATGACCTTCTTATGCTCTCTTACAACCCACTGCATCTTCTCCTTTTGATCCTATAACAAATCAACAGATATAATAACTGATAATCTATAATTTTCAGCTAAGAAAACATGCTTTAAGTGCTCTGGTAATCTCTTTAATTTTAACTTTAGAGGTTCTTCAATTAAGAGTTTTAATTTACCCTCCTTTGGTTTATCAAGTCCTTGAAACATCAATTCTCAAGTATTCTTTTTGGTCTAGTATATTTGGATTAGATGTCTCCCCTTCTTCTCCCTTAGTTATGGAAGCCTCTAATAAGTCTTATATGATTATTTCTTACAAAACATAAAAAATTTTAGCATCAATCACATTTTCAAAAACATGTATCATCTTTTTCTACAAAATGCTTCATGGCTCTAGAGATTTTAAAAACAATTTATTTATCTTCAACCCTAAGTGTTAGTTTTCCATCATAAACATCTATTAAAGCTTTAGTTGTAGCTAAGAAAAGGCTACATAGAATTAAAGGAATCTTTACTTCATCATTCATGTCCAAAATCACAAAATCGACTAGAAAGATATCCCATATAATTAAGTTAAACATTGTCCTCAAAGTTTAAATAATCAAGAAAAACAAAAGGGAAAAGGTAGATGGGTTGATGAAACTTCCCTAAATCAATGTTGCAATGAATAGTCACTGAAGATAATCTTTATGGAGACAAAATATTATATATACATAAATAGTTGTCTCAAATCAAAAGTTAGGATGTAAAGATCAGTAATACATGAGAAGGAAGTCAGCATCGACATGATAAAAAGAAAAGGAAAAACCAATTAAAATACAAACACGACAAACTTAGACCAAAAGAAAAACAAAATAAAATAGCTCCTAAAGGCACTACTATTGAGGTGCGTCAAACCAAGGTGAGATGAATGGACATAATCCCACATTTGAGCAAACTCATACCACATCTCGCTACCTATGTCCAATAACAAGGCATGAAGGGTCTTTAGGGAAATGTCTGATGTTGTTAAGGCAGAAGCAGTAGGAGGAGGTGTAATCAATGTCTTGGTAGCAACATTAGGTGAAGCCCTATGACGTGAGGCCTTGGGTGTCTCCTAAAAACACTCCTAAAACATATCAAGTTCACATCTCGATGCATAAAGATCATTCAAAATCTTTGAAATCAATTGCCAGAAGCAAAGCTTCTTATCCTTTTGATGATAAAAAATCACATTACACATGGCATGATGATAAAGCCAATTAATGGGATCCCCCTAACTAACTTAAGCCATTGACCATACAATATAAAAGATATAAGTTAGTAAAGCATACCTCACTGATGTCCATTAGCTCGAGGCTGCAAATTAGTTGATAGTAAAGTGACAATGATGTGTTCTTGAGCTTAAAGATGAGATGTTAGATATCCACAACTAATTTGCACTTTTAGGAGGTTAAATGTATCATAAGCTACCGCTCGATTAAAATAAGACTAGATAATGCATCATTGAGTCTCAAAGATGGTCTCTTTGATACTTAAATATCATCCCTTTATCTAATGCTCCTAATAATTTGGAAATATATACACGAGTCAAGCGAGTAGGAGTACCTCTAATTAAGGTCTTGACTTCTATAGTGTCTTTTTCACCTTTGTCTTTAATGTTTGTGAAGAAGTCTCAAACTAGGATCAGAAATATGATACATCCAAATGTAATACTGGACCCCATCCAGTGTCTCAAAAGCTACCTCAATATGAAATTTGGCCTCCACCTCAGGTGTTGGGAACCTTTCAATAATAATAAGATTCTAGTATGCCTTAAACCACTTAGAATTGTCTAGCGAGGTAAACTGAGATCTATTATAAGCAGGTCTCTTAGTGTATACAAAAAAAAATGATGCAAGGATAAAACACTTAAGTCTCTACTATGCCAAGTTTTAAAATAAAACAACTAACTTCTTCATTATGCACAACTATAGGTAAGTGCACGTATCATTTTTCTATAACATAGCGAGTAAGCACTAGTATTTGAAAATGAAGCTATTAATCAACCTAAAAAATTGGATAATTATAACGAAGGATTAAAAAAATTTAACCTGAGCTAAGTTAGAAATCAATGAGTTGATAACAAAGGTTAAAGAGCAACATAATTATAGGGGTGTAAAGATGCCAACAACAATTCCACAATGTAACTAAATTAAGAAAACTTGGGTACTCAAATCAATATTTACTTCCATTAATTATAAAACCATAAAATACAAAGAAATATAATTCGTAAAAGATCAAGAAATCAAATTATACAGAAGCTGTCCACTTCACTTAAACTTTAAATTTTAATTATTCTTAACAAGTAATACATAATCAAGGTCCAAAGAAATAATGGAAACAAGTCTAGAATAAAATGAAGTAGAGATTAGAGTATTTACAACATGAAAACTTCCGCCCCTAACCTTCTTACAATTAGCCTAATGGTCATAATCTTCTTAAAACCTTGAATTAATAACAAAATCAATAATAGATATAATAAACAATGAAAACTAAATATGGAGATAAACAAAGTAAGATTTCTCCCAACTTCTTTCTCCTAGTCAATAGCACACAACTTCTGGTTTACTTTAAAGCATTAATAAGCTCAAAAAAATGGTAAAAGAATAGTGAAAACTGACTATGTAGAAAAACAAAGTACAAGTAGAACAAGCCTAATGAAATGGAAGCTGTTCTCCTAGCTTCTTTCTCTTGACCAACAGCACCAAGGCTCCTTTTTATGTCCTTAAAGCTCTTCTACTTTGATTTTTGCTATCTTAAACATTTAAACTATTAAAACATTAATTGGGAGTTAATTGAAATGAGAAAGGAGATGATGGAAATGTGCAAAGAATGTGTGCCTGCAATGCTATTTCAAGCTCCCTTGTGATGTTCATTCAGGTTTTATAGTATTTGAGCCCCTTTAGTATTGAAAACTCTAGAATGATGTGTTGGCACATGAAAGTTAATGATATTATAAAGAACATTCTCATTTTGTTGCACTTTGGGACCACTTCCCTATTTATTACATGAAACACAGTGGTGGCCCCAACGTAATACAATAGCATTGTTATGGTACTGTCATTGTGGTCTTCTGAAAGAACACCGATGATTCCTGTAAGGACAATGCTACTATTTGACCGCATTATACTTCCTGGAAAGGCTTCTAAACTTGGTCCTTTATATGATTTTCACTCGTTGAATGTCCCCAATAATTAAATATGATAAAAATGCACTATAAAGAACATAAATATCCAAATCATGTGTAAATTTAAAGATGAATTGTATCTAAAAATATGTACATTTTACACATTATCAGTTACTCTTCAAAAACCTACTTAACTAAATTCCCCTATTTAAAGCTCCAAACTTTGCATGGATGCTTCAACCTTCTAGAAATGATCTTCATTTTAGTAATAAATTTTGCTATTAACTCCTCCATACTGAGTGTACTCGAAGGTTGTCTCTATCTTAGATTATAGGGGGACTGTATAGATTATTATTATTGATGAAGTGCCAGCCCAAAAATTCCACATGCTCCACTTGCCCTCCGATGTTGTATGTTTAACACTCATAGCTTGGATGTCTTCCTCCACATACATCACAAATCATCACTTGAGTAGTTGTCACCTCCATTACCATTCTTTCAATTCTTCTAGTTAGAATATCTAGTTTAGTTTTGAGGAGGCAATGACATCTACATCTTGCAAGCCTATAGATTTGGATCTCTAGCTTGCATTCTCTCACCAGTAAGTGTTCATTGAAATGTTTTCTATCAGCTCTTGGAGCTGCTCAAGGGTCTTGAAGCTAGTGGTGTAACCCAATGATGCATTTATAAGTTTCTTCATGACAAACTTAAGTCTGCTGTGGAATATTTGCATCAGCATGCCTAAATCAAATCCATGATGGGGGGACTTCTACAACATGTTAGTGTCAAATTCACTTAGGGAAATGTTTAAAACTTGTTGAACTTTGTTTGAATTAATTTGAAAATGACTTGAGGCATTTTTGGATTGATTGAAATTGGTTACAGAACTTGAAAATATTTCTTTACAATAATAAATCGATCAATGTCTTCATATAGGTCAATCAGTGTCAAGTTTTTAAATGTTTAAAATTGGTTTCAAGTGAAAGTTTTGGACAATGTGTTAAATTTGTTATAAACCAAGGCATAATTTATTTTTTAACTTTATTATTGTGTCTTGGTGTTCAAATTCACTTAGGGAAATGTTTGAAATTTTTTGAAATTTGTTTGAATTAATTTATATTTTATTTGAGATGTTTTTTAGATTAATTGAAGTTGGTTGCAAAACCTAAAAACATTTCTGCACAATTATATGTCAACCAGTTTCTTCAGATAAGTTGATTACTATCAAGTTTTAAGGGTATCAATCGATCAGAAGAATGGTGGTTGATCGATCCATATTACAAATCAACGATTAACTTATTCAAAGTGTAAAGATTAGTTTTAAAACAATTCTTTAATAGGTTTTTTTAACATTTGTAATGTCTTTTTTATGCTTCTAACAATTAGAAGATCTTAGGAAGCATATAAATATGTTATGTAAAGGTCTTATGATAGATTTGATGAATTTTTTATGATTAAAAAGGCTTTGAATGAGAATTGCATTGGTCTTGGTTATTGTATGAGCATTAGAAAAAGGATTAGTATTTATGATTTATCAAGTTTAGTGTTGGGAAGCATTGTGAGATTTAAGAGCTTAATTTTGGAGCTTATTGTTGAATTTTTAAAATTGAACTTCGATAAAGGGCTACTTTTCACCCTTCATAAAGAAAGATTTTGTATTGAGCTCCTCTTCTCCCACTTAACAGAAGATTATTTTGGATTACTCTTCACACTTAAGTAAGATTGTCTTGCTTCCTTTCACCTTCTTTATGGAAAGAAATTGTTTTAGGTGTTCTTTTTCACCTTAAAGATCATTTGTTTTAATGAAAAATCCAACAAAAGTATTGGGACGTAGGTTAAATTTAGATAACTAAACCTTTATAAAAATATTAATGTATCATTCTTTTCATGTCCTTTTTAAGTTTATGCATACGTTGATTATTGTTTAATTACTTAATTTGATTTATTAACATTGAATTTCCATAACATTCTATATAGGTTGAATTTTAGTTTAGGGATTATATATAATTAAAAATTGATTTAGATGTCTTAAGACTTAATTTTTAAAAAATTTTAAACATCCAATTCACCCCATTTTATGAGTGCCATAAGGCTTATAATTTGTTCCAATATTTCATATTATTATTTTGATTAATTGAATCAATTAATTTTCATATTATATAGTTTTTAGAGGACTTTTAAATTATGTGTGAAAAGACTTTTAAAAACTTTAAAATTTTAACAACACCTAATTCATCCCCTCTTATGTGTTATATAGGGACAAACAGAATTGATATGTTAACTATAAAGAAATAAGGGCTAAGTTCATGAAGCTTTTGAAATCCAAAAAGAAGGAATTCTAATAATTTATAAAGTTCAATGAAGAATAAGAGATAAAAACACTTATGAATCTCAATAATTTATAATCAAATCTAAAATTTGTCTTAATTGCTTTTCAATATTTCCTTTGTATAGGTGAACAAAAAAAAACGTGATAAATATCATAATTACAAGTTTAACATGGATTACTACTTAAATTAAAATATAAACTGTTAATACTACTTGAATTAAAAATATAATAACTCTCATTCAACTGGCAAAGTAACTACTTTTTAAAAAAGGGTAATATAAAATTAAAATGAAAAAGCTATACAAAGTTGCAAACAGCAAAAAGCATCTAAAGTTAAGGAAACTAAAACCAAATACAAAAACTAACATATGTACTCCTAAAACAAACACCAATGCACCAAACACCACTTTCAGTAGAAATCAAACTTTACTGATTAATGAAAATGAACCTTAAATTCTTCATTTCGGATACATTTTCACTAGTTATGCTTATCGAAGAAACAATTGTAAACGTGGTTGATCAACTATCTATCAACGAACTAGGTCCGTTCCTCAACTAATGGCTTCATTGATTCTGAACATTGTAACTCGAGGGGTAGCTGTTGAAAAACTTGTGTCCTTCCTTCAAAAACAGATGAAATAACCAAAGGTCATGAACCAAAAATCATAGACAATGCACCTCCATCAAAGCTACGGTCCCCTTTCTTGCTACACTAGATCAGTTGAGTTTGATTTGACAAAACCATTTTTTTAGTTTCTTTACTGTCAGATCTCTTAACTTAGTCTTGCTTATATAGGTCTTAATACTGAGAGCAAAAGGCTTTAAGGAGGCTATTTGGTCCAAAAGCAACTGAGGCATGCAAAAGGTAAACCTTTTTACACATTTATACTGTAGATGATTGTTGATGCCAAACAACCGAACCTAGGATTTGCCTTTGTTCCTAAGACTGATGTAGTATATCATTTGAAACTAAGGACAAGGTTTAGGCTACCAGTTTTAATCACTAAGTTAGCCTCCATCTTTCCCTTATGGATCTATCACATAACTCAAACAATTTGCTAACCATAACTTGCTCTCTTGTCTAATTAATGAGTTCCTCATTGACCTATTCTTTAGGATTCTCCTTATCTTTGAAACATCTTTCATTCCTTTTTTTCTAGATTTTATACGTGATTAAACTTAAAATAGTCAACCAAATACCTTTGTTTCCCAATAAAGTAGGTCTAGTCATAGCAAGATATTTCAAAACATCTTCATAGTGTGTCCCTACATTTAGCCATAGTAGGGTCAAGATCCTGTTCCATACATATTTACTGTAGGAACAGTGGAAGAATAGATGTTCTATGGTCTCGATATTAACTTTATATAACCAGCACCTTAAAGGAATGTTAAGGAATTTTAGTCTATCCATAGTACTTAACTTTTTCTTGGCAAGTAACCACCTGAAAAAAGAAACATTAGGAAGGATATTCTTATTCCATACCACTCTATGCTAGTTTTAAACTTGCTCTTGTACCCTAAACACATCTTTACAACACTGATTATTGAATAAGCCAAATTAGTGTCTCAACAACAAATATCTATCCTCCCTGTTGACATTTTAATCTATAATTAGGTAAATCTAAGTGAAATATCTGAAGATAGTTGTCCTAATTATTTATACTGATCCATACCTTAACTTTTGAGTTAGTAGGGTAAGTTCCAGCTAGCTATGTGTAAAGAGGGGAGCTATAAGTAGGACTTGAATTACTCCAATTGTCAAAAAACAAAGAAGCTTGTTAACCATTGCCAACCATGCATTTGATGTTATCCTTAAGTTTGCCCCTCAGATTTAGCAGTTGTTTTAGAAATGAGAAGCTAATTTAAGTACCTATCTATTTCCCAGATACTTCTATTGATCCATTTAGACCAAATAGATACCTTGTTGGTAATTAGCCTCTAAATCCTTTTACTTAACAAAACCTTGTTGGAAAGGTTAATAGAAGTCACCCCTAGACCTCCTTCTTCTATTGGCTTACAAACCTCAACCCACTTAACTTTTACTTGGAAACTTATGCACTAATTTCCTATCCATATGAAGCTTCTTATTATCTTTTCAATTCTTTTAGTGACTATTTTGGCTAAGAAAAAATGTGAAGACTAGTACATATACATAGAACTTATAACCGAAGCATAGGATAATACATGATTACTCCAATAGTTGATCCACCTTTAAACTTTTTCAATTCATTTAGTACATTCAGTAGCAAATAGTCTTCTAAGAGCAATTGGTAGGCCTAGGTAAATAAAAGGAGTAGGCTTTATCTGAAGACCAGCTACTGTAGACAATCAACTAAAATTTTATAGGGTAGAAGCCGAAATAATTTTAAAAAATGTTGTTGCTATTCAATCCCAGTCCAAATAGAAGCTTGAAAGTTCTTAGGGTAGTCTTAAAATTTCTGATGGAACCATCATGTGCTTTTAAGAAAATCATGAGATCATCTGTAAATAAAAGACTCAAGAGTTCTAGCCTCCTACGTTTACTGTGAAATTGGAACCTTGACTCCTGCCTTATGTTGAACCTCAGTAACCTATGCAAAGCTTCCGTGCATAGAATAAACAAGGTGAAATTGGGTCCCTTGTCTCAATCCCTTCCCCCTTTTTATTAACTGAGTTGGCTACCTACTAATTAAATTTTGGAATGAAGGAGTAGATATACATTGCCAAATCAAGTCCTTGAACTTAGTTGAAAAACCAAATGCCTTTAATAAATCCAAAATAAAATTCCAATTGATAGAGTCATAAGCTTTATGTAAGTCAACCTTGATAACATAATTCTTGGAAGATCTCTTAGAGTTGTACCCCTTTAGAAGCTCCTGAATTAATGGTACATTGTCACCCATAAGCCTACCTTCTAAAAAAGCAACTTAAGTTTCATTGACCAAACTACCCAAGATGCCTTTCATCCTAATTACTAGCATTTTAGAAATAATTTTATATAAGGTATTGCAATAGACAATAGGCCTATAATCAATTATAGATTAAGGATTGGCGGTCTTAAGAACCTTAGTTTGATCATGTTACTTAGTGTTTGATCTTCTTTTGGATCCAAGTGCGCTTTTCAAAATAGTTTTTAACATACTTTTTGAAATTTGATTTTTATATATATGTCTTGAATGAGTTCATTTGAACCCTCTTTAAGATTATTACTCTTATAATTGATCCTTATTCATACGCTATGAATCTTTTAAGTATATGACTGATTAAAAAATATATGAAGACACTATTTTCATTTTTTTAAAAACATAAGTTGAGGCACCAACAAAGCCCTCTGAAAAAGGTTTATATTTTTACACAATAATGAATGAAGAGGCAAGCGATCAAATGGATGGCCACGAGGCTGTGTTATTAAACCGAAATTCGAAACCTTCAAAGCTAAGAAATGAACGCAAGGGTGCCAACCTTGCAATCAAAAAGTCAGAGTTTTCGCTTCAACAGTTCAACCTACTCCATCGCAATTGCTAAGTCGGTCTTCAAGACTTGTTAAAATAATCACCCAATAAATGGCAATGGTGAAGGAAGATTTCCAAGATGCCATTTTATTCCCAAGTCGGTTTACTGATTTTTAATTAAAATGTCCCGGGATTGATTTGTTCGCCACATATCATTATATTAAATCATCAATTAATGCTCGGGCTGCGTGCGGCCAGCCAGTTGGTTGCTGTATGATAAGTTTGAATATCTTAACAACGAGATTCGGTTTGGACGATGCCGGAGCTATACATGTCATGGTTGTCTTTCTTTGACCCCCCCCCTACCCAGTTTTACCTAAAATTAGGGATCAATGCTTATAACAATGTTCACCGAGCAAAGGTATGCCCAGCTGAAATCTTGTCGACCATCTTGACTGAAAACACTTGAATTGTAGTAGATTATATCCATAAAGATTGAAAATTAAAGATTCTCTCCTAAAAAAAGGATGTTTAATTATGAACATGAAGTATATTGAAATTATTCTAAATGTACCGCTTTATAGAAAAAAATTGAGTTTTGAAGGGTAGCAGGTTACACTTGGCGGGAAGTGAAGCATGCAAAGACGGCGATTGGGGCTTCACCTAAGAACTAAAAGAAGATCACTTTCATGCTGCTTCTGGTACAGGCAGACACGGCATTGACCAGTAAGTCAATAACCACACATGCACAGGCTTGAAGATAGTTTAACAGCGCAGACTATCATACCGAAGTTGCGAAAAAGATTTTGACATGTACGTTATAAAAAGAGATCGTGTTTTTTTTCTCCCAAAAAAAAAAAAAAAAGAGATCGAGTTTTAATGAGATTTTATTCCAAGTATTTAAAAATTCAAAACAAAGTTTTATGTTGAATACAAAGTCTTACACGCAATTTCCACACGGTAACTTAGAAAAAAAAAGTTATATGAAAAGATAATGATTCTTAAATCTCAATATGACACTATGATAAAAATTAAAATGTGTACTTAAAATTCCAAAATTTCTTTTACTTCTTACTTTTAATTATCTAGTAAATCAACCCAAGTTAATTGTAAAATATACCTGTAAAAATTGAAATTTAATCTTTTTACATTAGTTTTAGGATCTTTATCTCAAATTAGATACTAATAACTCACCTTTAGATAAAAAGGTAAATTTTAAAAAAGAAAATAAAATTTTAAAAGTTTGCTTGATTTAAATTTTTTTATTTTTATTTCTAAATATAAAAATTAATAATAAGTTACAATTTATTAATTTTCGTATTTAAAAAATTAAAAAAATTAAAACCCCAATCAAAATAAACGGGGCCTTAATTGTCAACCGAATATTCTTCCCCTTCTTTTTGCTCCATAACCGGCTGGTCCCAACAAACGTTCCGTGTTGAATAAGTTGTTAAAAGTTGTGCTTCAATTTGGATTTAGTCATTCCAAATTAAAATAAGATTTTCTGAAAATTTTTTCAAATTTTAAATTGTTTAATTAAACATATTATGAAGTTTTTTACTACTAAAAAGAAGTAAAAAACCCCAAATTTGGCTGGTAAAAATCACATAATATTTTGTACATTTTTTTATTTATTTATACTTAAATGGAAGCAGACTGAAGATACAAAGTAACTCTAGAAATACTTTCCTCCCCAAAATCAATTAAATTTGATTATTGAAGGGTTCCCTTCGTTGAAAATACATATCTGGAGAATATTCAAAACTCAATATTATCTTTTTAAAGAGGTTATAATTGGAACAAAATCAAATGAAATAAAATACATGTAGTTCTCATGGCATTGTTAGAGGAACTAATTTTAGATAAGAAAAGAAAAAGGAGTTGTAAGCTATGTCGACTCCAAGTAACTAATTAGCTATTGCCACGTCAAAATCAATAACCTAACAAAGGCACCTAAAAATAAGAGAAAGAGTAGAAGGATTAAATGATAATCCGAGAAAATAATTTTAAATAAAGAAGAATAATAAGGGCAAAAGGTAAAAGCACAGAATAAACCTCCATTAAATAACACTTTCCCAAGTTTCTGTTTGTCTAGAAAGACTAACCACTCTCTAAAACAACGTCAACTCCTCAACCTCTAAGGCCTAAGTACACAAATTGCCCTTTTTTCCTATATATATATTTTGATTTATAGACTATAGTACTCTTAATCTTGACAAGCATACTGTTTAGGCAGAATGAGTTATTACAACCAGCAACAGCCGCCCGTCGGCGTCCCTCCTCCTCAAGGTTGAATTCTTGGTCTCTTAAAAAAAATTTTGATTTCTATTTCTGGATCTAGTAGATCATATAATTTTTGTTTTTTTTTTTTGAAAATCTAGTAGATCATATAATTATTAAAACTTCTGATGATTAATTTTTGTTGGGGATGGGATATGAATAGGTTATCCGCCGGAAGGATACCCTAAGGACGCATATCCACCACCAGGATACCCTCCGCAAGGTTATCAACAGGGATATCCTCCTCCTCCTGCTTATGCTCCACAGTACGCTCAGCCGCCACCTCCTCAGCAGAGCAGCAACGCCGGATGTTTGGAAGGATGGTAAAGTTTCGCAAACCCCTTTTCTCCTTCTTTCTATTTTTGTGAATTCCGATGTTCGTTTTTTTTTAAGCTTTGGATAGTTCTTAGGAGTTGTAGATCAGATCTGGTCAACTCAGTCATGTGGAAGGGTATATTGGTCCCTTTTGATTGCCGTGACTGTAGAGGTTGTGTTGTGAAGGGGTTTTTCGACGACGCTAAAGTTATCGGTTAACAGAATTGCTGTATACAATGTTGTCAGAGCTTTTTTTTTTTTTTGGAATTTATTATATAGATTTTTTATTATATTGATTGCAATAGGCCAACCAGTGAAATGTTCTGTAATTGAGGCTGGGGTTTACTTTAGGGTCATTTGTGTTGACGTTTTCGTTTTTGTTTTATTATAATTACGCAGTTTGGCTGCTCTCTGCTGTTGCTGCCTACTTGATGCCTGCTTCTGACGGACTTGAAGCATCAATTGTTTGTGTGGCGTACTCGGATTTATCCGGTGATCTTGTTGTAATTATCTTAATTTCTTATGCGTTACTCTGGTGTTCAAGATTGGTGCAAATAATTGACTTTTTGCTTGGAAGTGAAACATTTTGTTACAAAATCTCTTATGCTTATGAATTTATGTCCTATTCTTTGTCATTATGCTTTCTTGTTTATGGGATGATTGGACTGCTGCGCTGCATAGCTTATTTGTTTACTGTAATTTCGTGATTAAACCATGGTTTCCTGTTGGTAATGGGTTGGAGTTGGGCTTCTTTTTTGAAAAAGTTAGTAGCAGTATTGGGGTTAGGAATATTTGCATGTTGATTTTTTGTGAGAGACTTGGCTTCATCAGATTTGGTTTTGCTACATGTTCTATGGAATCTTGGGATTAAAGTGTTAAATAGATTTCTTGCCTTGTGAGGAGAGGATACTCTTCATGGCCCACGTAGCCTTACTTGAGATTGAGACTTCTTTCAGAATTGTGATGGCTTTATAGGTTGTTGGAGATAATTTTGAATTGAGTCCTATGATGACATTTATTCCACTTGCTTTACTATTTTTATTTTTATTATGCTTTTTCAAATCAATGGTTGGAGATGTGAATTCTTTTGTTTGAGATCTCCTTTTTAAGAGGAAACGATTCGATTAAATTGATTGATTTAATATATTTTGTAGCAAATTTATATCAATAACTACTTTGCCAACGTCTTCCGAATTTAACATTCACAAATTAAAATAACCCTTTTTTGAGGTAGAAAAAAGGAACATGTAGACGAGAAAAGTGGATGTAAAGATTTTTTATTTGTTAAAGGTCACCGTATCATCATATGAATTAAATTCTATAATTCTTTATGATGCCGAACAGTCCACCCGTGGGTATGCATGGATTTAATTGTCCATTTTAATTGCCCTTGTGGATTTGTCACCATCCGAAGGTGTGCTGTGCGACGCTCATGAGCAAATTCAAGATTTATTTCCCTTGATTTTGTATTTAATAGGTTTTGGAAGGTTAAATATATCAAGCAATACCTTAGAATAAAAATGGGAAGATAAACTAGTAGAGGTGCTAATAAACTTCTAAAGATAAACTAGTTTAGGTGCTCATAAGTTGTATCAAACAGCACCTTCTTTTCAAAATAAAAATAAAAATCATATAAAATAATTAAAAAAATGGTGCTCTTTTTGAGTCTCTGAAAATGCTACCCTTGTATCCAGTTCATTGTGATGAAACTACGTGATCTTAATAAAATATCAATACAACTTCAGAGAAAAAGGAACCAAGCAAAAATTCTGTAAGAAAGTTTTAATGCAAGATGATTTAGATCATAACACAATAGTTTCATGATACCATCATGCATGATGAAGGTGTTAAAGCTTATTGAATTTAAAAAATCAGTATCTGATTATTATTCTATACGAATTTCAATACTGTGTTTGAATTTAAGGGTAAAAAGTTTGGAGAATATGGCAGAGTAATAAGTTCAATAACCATTAGATTCCTTGAAGAGTTTAACAATACAATCCCAACATAATGCGATTGCTTAAAAGCTTTGCTTTAAATGGCACCTATATCCTTTATTGGTCAGTCTTTTTCATATACTACAATAATAACGATACAATCCCAACATAATACGATTACTTAAAAGCTTTGCTTTAAACGGCACTTTATCCTTTGTAGGCGAGTCACTATTAAGACAGTATGGAAAACCAATCTATACATGCTTCGCTCGATAGGCCGATATTCGTTTAGACTATGTTTCTATTAGATTATTCTTAATTCCGCTATGTAACTTAATGGATTATGTCTAATTAAAAAAACTCAATATGATGGTTATTGGGTTGTAAGGAGTCTAGGCTCAAATTAGTCCAAAACAACCCTTTCCTCTCTCTTTAAAATAACAAAACAATAGTTTTCATTAGATGTGAAAATCACAGACAATTTTTTGGACTATTGAAGAAAACATTAAAAGCAATTGAAAGGTAGAGAGGGAAGAACACTAATTATAAGACCTTGGATCAAAGTATGTGATTAATGTATTTGGTGTTAATCGATTCATAAAAGTATTACAATTGGTATCAGAGTCATAGTTTTGTATTCCATGTATCCGTCGTTACGGTCTTCCTCTTTCGCTTTCTAAAATGGTCTTAAGTTTTGATTCAACATGAACGTTGACTGCCATAGATGTTTCCATCTCTACTCTAGCTCTTAGTTTCGGTTCTACGTGCAAATTGATTTGTGTTTTAACAGCGAGTTGTTTGTCTCAAATGGTCGGTTTCACTCAGTGTGATGTTCTATTGACATGGCCTGTGAAAGAGATTTCGAACTTTATGTTGAAATGGCCTATAAGCAACAGATGATAGGAGTTTTCTGGATGGTTTGCTCCTCTACCATGGATTTATCGTGACAACAAAAACTCAGATGAATTTTTTGAAGTGAGAAAATGTTTTGAGAAACCTTAGTCACCGGTATTGATCATGGTGGCATGTTGGCAAGGTGTGGAAGGCTGTCAATTCTGGAGAGAAGAGCCTGAAAGTAGAAGCCATGATAGCAAAAAAAAACAAAAAAAAAACTGAAACGATACAGACGTAGGAAATGGCTGGAGGAGGAAGCGCACACGCCTCATCTAGCAAAAACGGACAGATGCTGGCGTATGCAGTGCAGTTCTAACGCGTGCGGGGCTTTCAGCATTTTAAGCCTGCATTTTTTCACTTGTTTGGGCCAAGACAGCCAATACATGTAGACCTAGGTCTAGATAACATATGAATTTAATCCTAAACACTATTTTGAACTTGTAAGATTTATATTGGACCTAATTAAGGTATATGATTTTAGGTCGTAATTAAATAATTAATTAATAAAGTACTTAATTGATAATTTTGGTTTATATGCATAAGTGTTGCATATATTTTAATTTTTGCATAGTATGATTTTTTTTGAAATATTAATGCCATATTATAATTTGGTTGGCACTAGGAATTTTACATATTATGTCCTTATGGAAATTAAATTATCAGATTATATGTTTTGATTTTATACATGATAATTGAGTAAATTTTATCATGTATGATAGGATTCATTAATTAAGTGTTCAATTAAATGTTTATTATATAGAAAGCTTACTGTCACCAAAGTAACCTAACTTTGAAAATATTTAAACATTTAAGTGTGAATTTTCAATTGTTCATGGTTTATGATGCTATTCAAATAACATAACGATTAAACCGAATAATTGAGATCATTAATTATAATTCTAGGAGGTCACTTAAAAGTAGACCATTGCTTATTATTAATGGCATTGAATAGACTTATCAACATTTTTAGTTAATGTGATTGTATATCTAAAAATAACATACATGTTGACTAGAGTATGATTGATTATCCATTACAGTATATTATATTGCCATCATTATAAGTTACAATTATGTATTTAAATTTAGCCCAAAGGAGAATTTAAATGAATAATCAAAGTTTATTGTTTGTTTAAATCTAGTTAAGTTTAATCCATGCATTGTTTGTTTGAATCTAGTTAAGTTTACTCTAAACATTAATGTGTGAACTATATGTTATGTTTGTAGCATCTACAAATTTGTTAGTTTTAGGAAATTGGCTTATCAAGTTCAATGGTCTGAATTA
>JAOXYD010000136.1:20352435-20364520 GCA_028565735.1 Pinacopodium congolense
AGGTTTTATGGAACTTTAACAACTATCACAGATATATGAGGATGAGAGTTTAAAAACCTAGAGAGCCATCATACACACTTAAGAGGAGATTGAAGCAAAAAGGAGAGAAAAAGGGTGAAAACCAAGAAGTTATGTTCTAGTTACCATCTTCGACATTCACCATTCACCATTCAGCAACATCAATTTTCATTTATCTTCTTTGTTTGTTTCATTTTACTATGAGTAGCTAAACTATTTCTTTCTTATTGGAGTCTGCAAGAATTGTGTGTCTTGATTGATTTCATTGCCCTTTATATTTTTAAGTATTCATATATTTTCTAAGATAAATGACATTAATGTTTTGGTTGACCATTCAAAAAGGTTTATCATTTAATTTTTAAAATAGAATATTGCTAATTAAATTTCAAATCCTTAATTATTTGAAGCTTTTAATATTTGAGGTAAAATAACATAGTTGATTACAACAAAAAATTTCATTTTTTGTTATGGAAATATAAGATCTAGTCTAAATAGACTAAGCTTGTGTGTTTGTTAGTTAGAATTGGTAGTCTACCTAGATTTCAATGTTATTGGTAAATTTAATTTTAAAAGATTATTTAGGGTTATTTATTGATAAAAAGAAATAACTAAAGAGTTTGTTTTGATTATTTGAGAGACATGTTGTTAGAGAATGTTAACAACCATAACTACATTTACGGTTGAACTGCCTTTTTGTTTTGGTTGAAAAGAGAACTTAGCCTAGAGACAATTAGGGTAAATTCTATAACTTATATTTTCAATTTAAAATGAAAAATAATTTCTCATTGATAGTAAAAGACTATCTATTAAATGGAAGAGGTCTTATGTCAATTAATAGGATGAAAAATTATGCCCTGGTTCTTCTTACAAGAATGAACTAATGGAATCAACTAATCAAATAATATTCATAATTAATTATTGTTACTATATAAATAATTTCATTTATATAAGTTCACATTAGTAGCTTATGTCAATCTCTAAATCTAGTTTTAGGATTTAATTTAGACATTTAAGATTTGAACATATTACAAATGTAAAAACTTTTCTTTTTGAATGTTTTACAATAATTATAGTCTTTTTTCTCAATATTTTTCAAATGTTAAATCTTTTTTAACTTTGATATGCATCAACGTCTTTCTAAAATTTCCTTACAAACATTAAAGGATAAAACTTACTTAACCTCGAAACATTTGAACATATACAAAATTTGGTGTCAAGTTACATATATTTTGATAATAATTTCAAAAGTCTTTATTTTGTGATTATTTAACTTTCATAGTTAGTTAGTCAGCAAGCCACTAAATTTTCCAAATAATTTATTATTATTAGAAATAAGAAGGACCTGTGGCATATAGGGCATATAGGGGTTGATTATTCAACCATTGATTTTGTTAATGTGAAATAATGTGAGAGATAGAGAGAAGAAAAGATTAGAACTTCTTTGTATATTTCAAGTATTGCATTACAAACACAAGAGGGTCTTTTACACAAGTAAAGATACATTTGCAGCTATGTTTGTAGCTATATTACAACTATATAGGATATGTTGGAAAATATCTTTGACATTACACAAGATATGCTCACTCCCCTTCCCCTAAAAAAGCTAAAGGTGATAAAGAAAATGATAGCTTGAGTTTGGATACAAGTTCTTAAAATCAATAAGGAGGATGTAATTTGGTGAAGATATCTGTAATTTGAGACACATATGAGATATAAATAAGTTATATAATGCCTTGAAGAATATGACGATGCATAAGATGACAACCAGTCTAGAGGTGTTTTGTATATTCATGAAAGATGTCATTATGAGTAATTTGCATATCACTTTGATTTTCAAAAAATAAAGGAATAATGGAAGAGGATGAAACACTCATATCTTGAAGTAACTATCGTAATTAGAGAAGCTCAAAGATAGTGTCAGCAAGGGTTCAATATTCTACTTCTGTACTAGAACGAGATATAACTGTTTGTTTCTTACAATATCATGAAATGAAAGATGTTATAAGGAAGAATAATAACCAATATTGGATCAATGATTAGTGGGATCTTTAGTCCAGTTGGCATCAAAATATGCTCGTAACTCTAGTAGAGAAGAATGATGAATGTGAAGGCCATGAAATCAAGTTCCTCTAACATACCAAAGAACATAGAGTATAACAGAAAAGTGAGTGGAATGAGGTGCAAATATGAATTGACTGACAATATGAACAGTATGTATAATATCTGAACGAGATACATTGAGATATATAAGACTGCGAATTAATTGACGATAAAGTGTATCATCACTAAAAGATTTCCATCAGTAGTAGAAAGATGATTGTTGGGGTTAAGTAAAGTACTAGCAGTCTTAGTGTCAGTGATGTTAGTACGAGAGATGAGATCAGTAGCATACTTTACTTGAAACAAGTAATAACCTGTATCATCAAATGATATTTTAAGGCCTAAAAAATAACTGAGATTGCCAAGGTTTTTCATTTCAAACTATTGACGTAAAAAGGATTGAAGAGTGGAGATATTCTGTGTGTCATCACTTATTATTATCATGTCATCCATATAAAGAAGAAGAAAAGTGTATCTTTAATCTATTTTGCCAAGAAATAAAGCATGATTATAAAGACTAGACTGAAAACTGAGATGGCCAATAGTAGAGCTAAATTTTGCAAACCAGCCCCAATGAACTTGTTTAAGGCCATACAAGATTTTGCAGGGATAAAAACTTTATGAGGAGGATGATCATACCCAAGAGAAGGTTTCATGTATACTATGTCTATAAGATCACCATTGAGAAAAGAATTTTTAACATCTATTTAGAATAGTGCCCAACGTTTACTAACAACTACTGTAATGAGATTACAAACTGAGGTCAAACGGACTACTGGAGTAAATGTCTTCTTATAATCAATGTAATACTCTTAAGTGAGAGTACCATGATCATGAAACACCGGAAGTGATAGACAAGACAGAAGATGAGATGGTATTAGAATCTGATTAAAGTTACTGGAGAAGAGCATGGAGCTCTTTTAAGGAGAATTTAGAAGATGTATTCTCATCTTTTACCCTTGGTGGCATCATCTGTAATGGGAGAAGGCTAAATGATCTTGGACAGATTATTTTTTCCAAAATTTTGAGTCATTTTTTACATTTAGAAATATGATGACTAGGCTTTTTGTAGTAGTCACAATATCCTTGAAGAACTTCTTGATTAGATTTTGAATACTTTGAGGGGATGATATTTGAGTAGCAAGAAAGACATCAACAATAGAAATAAACTTTTCCATACATAGGGTATTAGGTCTACTTTTTTTTATAATTAATTCTTTGGCTATAATGTCAAGAGTTGGTAAGGATCCTTTATAGAGAAAAGAATTGAAGATAAATTCAAACTCATTGCAAAGAGTCATTAACAAATACTAAATATGTTGACTATTATGAAGATTTACATAAATGGTAGCTACTGTAGGACTATGTCATGCTGGATCTTCAACGGTTAAATGATCTTTTAATTCTTGTAATTCTATACATGGATGTGGATTGTCTTGTCAGGTTGTTATTGCATCCGATGAGATTTTCGATAGAGTTGAAACTAATTAATATCATCAGATAAGAATAATGATTCTTTAAAAAATCCTATACTTTCTTAACTGTGTCAAAATGTCGAAAATCAAGTTTAATCACTTTAGTGCATGTATTATAAAACTATTTCAGAATTTGATAATTCATTCCATCCCAAGATATCAAGCGTTTTGTAAATTTTTCTTTTTATTCATCTATATTTTTAATTGGTTTAGGTATTTTTTCAATAATAATATGCTAAAGAAGTCTTCTTTTAAGAAAGTTGCACATTTTCTCAACTCATAAATTGTAATTGGATCCATCAAAAGTAATATTGATAGGATTGAAAATGTATAAAGACAGTTGAGAGGCATCCATATTGAAAGTAGGGTAATAAAAGGAGAGAACTTGTATATAAAGTCTGAATTTAACTAATCTAGCCTCATAAATAGATTCAAAATATCTCAAAACCTTAGGAATTAGTTTAGGTTATAAAGAAACTGGACAAAAAAAGAGTGAACTAGTTGGTCAAAGTGATAATTAGCGGGTTTGGAGCGAATCAAACTGAACCCAACCAGAAGGATGAGGAGATCGATGTAGCATTGACTAGGAGTCACGTGGATGAATGACAAATTGACACATATCCAAAACTTGTTGACCTGATGTTGATAGGGTTGTTAACGTGACATAAAAGTCCAATCACAAGGCGACACGTGGTAGATGGTGTGGTGACATGAGACAAAATCTGCTAATAAATGACTGACAAGTGGCTGTATTGTGGACATGTACATATGACATGGCCTTAAGCCGAATGACGTCGTTTGGTTTTAGCTTGGTTGAAACAACATCGTTTTATGCATACTCTTCCTCAAGTGTGTGGAATAAAAATAAAAATAGAGTTGAAATTGGTGGAGGCAACGACTTTAGGTGACACGCGAGGGCATGAGTGGTGGCATTTTGGGATTCCATTTGCGTTTTGTGATCTAGGCGAAGAGAAGATTAAATTGGTGCATAGAAACCTGTGAAAGAATGAATTGAGCGATCAAAAGAATCGTGCCAACAAAATTGCTGTAAAATTAAAACATTGGAAACTAGAAAACTTGAAACTGCCGAAGAAAGAAAGAGAATCTAGAAGAGATAAACTCTTTGTTATGAAGGAAGCTCTAATACCATGTTAATGTGAAATAACGAGGGAGATGGAGAGAAGAAAAGATTGGAACTTAACTGTATATTTTATGTATTACATTACAAATACAAGATAATTTTTTTATCAAGTTCACTTAAACTACAGACAATTATGATATGGCTATAGTTGACATTGCATAAGATACATTTGCAGTTAAGTTTGCAGTTATATTACTGCTACATAAAATATGTCGGCAGTTATCTTTGACATTACCCGAGAAATGTTCACATAGTTGAACGTGAACCGTGATTCCTCTCGCACGTTTTGTAACGTTATAACTAAAAGTTTTCACGGAATTGGTTAGCTGGTGTTCAACAGTTATTTTGTGCTCTCCATGATTCATTAAGATCTCAGACAACCCGTTTGCATCTGTCTTGGTTTTGGTTGTCTGAGAATTCCACTCTTGCAGCAGCTTATCCACAATATCTCCAGCTGGAGTATTGTTGAAATTTTTGTCTGCTAGGGGTGTCTCGTTGAATCCAGCCATTGCCGGTCCCATAAACATGATAATCCCTTTGACAGCAGGATGGCTGTAGCCTTCTCGCAGCACTTCTTCCAGGTATTGTGCCTGTTCAAAAGTAGGATCTATTAATCTGAAGAAAGAACCATTATTTTATATTGCATTTGTCAACCACAAATTTGAGTCATATTTGTGCCTGTATCAGCTGCAGTCATTGCAAAAATCTGCAATTTCTGAATCAGTAGTACTTAATGAGAACAGGAATACCTGATGCGGATCATTGGCAACGCTCACTTCTGTAAGCCATATTGGCACTCCTGCTGAACCAAGATAGTCTATAGAAGATCTCATGTAAGCTAGATTTGGCTGTCCATGTCCAAAATGACCTTGCAAGCCTATTCCTGCTGATATTCCCTGGATTCCAGGATATGAAAGCAAGTCCTCAAGTTTCTTTATGTAATTGGCAGGACTCGCTTTCTCATCACCACAATATTCAATAGTATTATACTCGTTCATGAACATTCTTGTGTTTGGATCAAGTTGATACGCTTTCAAATAGAACCCAGAAGAAGCATTGCAGCCCAATTTGTCCTCAAAGAAACTGAAATGTAAATTTTCGTTAACTACATCCCATGCAATTAGCTGCCCTTTGTATCTTGAAACCACTGAGTTGATTCTCTTTGCTGCAGCTGCTCGCAATTCGTCTGAAGAAAGATTCAGCACCCACTTCGTTTGATACTTTGGATCATCCCAGAAAACGTTGTGACCCCTGATAAAGACGCCCTTTTCTTTGCAAAATTTAAGCATGGAATCTGCAACCGTATAGTTTTCTTGACCTTGTATTATCTCTGTGCTGTACCACTTCATTTCATTGGTGAAAGTAGTGTACTTGAATCTTGAAGCGAACCAATTCTGGTAATCTGTACTTTCAAGAATATGATGATTCATAGCACATCCAAACGGGAAATCTGACTTGGTTTGTTCTGTAGAGACAATGGCTCCTTCAGCCGCAGTTCCATTGGCATATTTAACCTCAATTCTTACCTTACTCTTCCTCTCCTACAGTTAGAATTTGATACTATGGTTAGACCTTGATCCTGAATTTTACCCAGATAAGAATATTGAATTACCTTTTCAACTCTGATTTCTTGGTGGGATTTCCATTGCTCCTTAGTAAACGCCTGTAACGATACACTGTCTATCCATAATTCTGTTCTGATGTTCTTGCTCTGCAATGGGAAAAATCAAACGATGTACAATAAACACACTGTGATTCTAAAAACTGAAAATCCAAATGAAAATTACCTCAAATAGGACGTCCACAGGGCTTGAATAATTTGCAACAACACCACCCTTCAGAAAAGACCAGCATCCATTCCTAGCTATAACTTTGCCTGCTCGAATCAGGTCCTTGCCATTGATTCTAAAGACGACAGATACATCCTCATTTCCTACGTTGACTTGAACCCAAGCTGGAGATGAAGTTGAATATAGAAACTCTTGGTAAGAGACTGCTCTCCAGGGTACAAAAGTCGGATCATATAACAAAAATGAAATGTTTTACCTGAGAAAGTATAAACCCGTCCTTGTTCAAAATGAACTGTTTGAAAGAGACCATCTAGTGGCTGCGTTCTATCTTTAACAATAATATATTTGTTTCCTTCCTTTGATATTCCTTCAATTATTGATCCATGTCCAAACACATCCCACCCATCAATCCCATGAACGAATTCTGGGTTTCTTATTATACCACCTCTGTATTGAGCTCTCTGGGGGCCTATGAAGCACTGTTGGATCAAAGTTTTTGCATGGAAAAAAAAAATGTGAGAGAGAAAAATGAGACCTCTTACTGCTAGATAATTAAGTTCTCCATAAATGTAGCAGTAAAATAATTCCAAAAATTCAAAGATTCGAAAACTCAGAAAGTCTTGGAAAGACTGGAACAGAAGCAGGACTATGGGCCCAGTGGACCAAGTGTCATCCATGCTTGTGTAGAACATAACACTGAGATCACAGATCGGACATTGTGTATGGGACTGAATTAATTAGTTAGTAAAAATATCTGAAAATAGTTCAGATAAATCAGTAACGGACACATTTCTTGTGAAATCCATGAATTGGACTTCAAGAAACCATAAAAACAACGATAAACTTTATCTTAAAAGGGATAATATCGATGAGACAGAAACAATATTCAAATTCAGGTACTTTTTAATTGTAATTTTCTTCTTGCCTTGGAAGTTGCAGAATAGTCGTATGAGAAGGCATGAGTTCTATGGCCTGCATCAGTTTGTGAACAAATGATCAAATTCATATAACAGAAACCCTGAAAACTTCAGTGAACAAATACACAAAGATGAGCTGCTGTACATCCTTTTCATTGAGATTTTTTTCCTGTGTATCCTAAGGGAATGGAGAGTAAATACCACAGGATATGAAAGAACAGAAGAGTATCAAGAAGCAAACTTCCAGTGATAGCTTCATTTTTATTCGACGGCACAAGCAAACAAGCTTTCCCTGAACCGATGCTGCAATGGAAAGAAGTTTCCAATGTTTAGCAGACAAAAAGGATGAGTTTGCTTAAAGCATTTTGTAACGTGCAAATACAGTTACGATACAGTGCCTTACCGCCTTGTGCAAGCATTGTGTAAGCAATGAACAGAAAGCGACAAGAATTGCAGACACTGAATCAACATGTGAAGCTCTTACCTCAGCTAAATCAGTTCTATTTCACTCTTTCAAATTGCCAACAGAATGGAAGTAGGAGATAACCTCTGAGCAAATTATGCTTGTCAACACGGTAACAATGATATAAAAGGTTTGACAGACCCTGGACAAAATTTATATGTTATCACTAAAAATTCCAGTTCTCTCTCCTTTTTTCCCGTGAAACCTATTTTGGGTTATATATAAGTATAGAGACCGCCAAACTAACTGTAGCTACAAAATGTCTTAAAATAACAAGGCAGAAACTCAAGGAACTCCTGAACGGGCTAATGTGAAAGAGACATGGAACAGAATCTCAGCTGCCCGTAACGGAAATGCTTGCAAAAGTCTTTTAGTGAATGGTAGAGTTCTAACGTAAGAGAGCATTGTCTACGGGACTCGATAAATTTGATGGAGAAAACTAAATGGACTTCAGTCCATGGCCTTTCATGGATTGCAGGCCTACAATCACATTAGTGTCAAAATAATGTTACCAGTGCAGTGAAATTACAAGAATGTAATAACTCAGAAACAAGAATGCAAATTATATACTTCTCTTTAACTACAGTTCTTGTGAGAACTCAGAACAGAAAAGCGTGTATAACTTACCTGAAGCAGCAGCCTCTTAATTTCATTCCACCTCTTCAATCTTCAGCCTCCTTTTAGGCATAAAGTGGGAATCAATCTGGACTTGCGGATCTTTTTAGCTTGCACACTCCTCAAGTTGAAAGTCAAATGTCTCACAAAATTCCCCTACATCTTTTGGGGCATACAGTGGAATAACCCCACACTTTCTGATTCCATTCACATCATCAATGCTGAACTTAAAAAAGGCTACATCCTCTTCAGAGTTACCATGTTCACATACCCATTCACAGAATGTATCACTGATGAAGACTATCACATGCTCTTTTTCTATTCTTGGGACATATAATGGTTCAAAATCGGAATCAGCAGAGGAGAAATGGTAATTGTCCCCAAAATAGCAATCATATCTAAGATTGAAACCCCATTCAACAGAATCAAGGCACACATAGAAAGCAAATCCCAAAAAGCGATGATTAAACCAATGAGAAGGAAGATATATTTGAATGGAATCACCCATGCTTTGATACTTGACCCAGTTCGGTATGGTACTTCCTGGACAGCCCATGTGAAAAGTCGACTGAACAGCACCAATTTAAAACTTAAATTAATGATTTTAACAAAATTTTAAAAAAAAAGGAAGAGAAAAAGAGAACTAAATACCGATATTTTCTGCCATTGATTTCTCGTAAAAGCTGATAGATAATTCTTCAATAATGCATTTGCGACTGGCTGGCATTCATTTTCATCCAACTTCAAGCAATTGTATAAACCAAAACTTTTCCACAGCACTCGGTTGTTAAGGGATAGTTGTTTAAGGGCCCATATTTGCTCCAATGATCTGCAATTTTCGGCGTCTAATACGGAGACACTCAATGGAAGTTCTGGTAAGGATTGAAGCCTATTGCAGTTGTTTATATAAAGAAATTCCAATTGTGAAAGTTGTTTGATGGTTGCAGGTATTCTCTCAAAATCATTTCCACTCAAATTAAGCTGACCTACAGAAGATAGAAAACTCAAGTTTTCAGGCAACTCCCTTAAATTACAGTTGAAAAGGGATAACCATCTTAAAAAAGGCATGTCGTCCATTGTCAAAGTCTGAGCAAGGTGGTCCTGTATAAAATAAGTTTTCAAATTTAACTGGGACGCATCAAAATGATTGAGCCCTTTGAGATTGACGATAGATGATGGCAACTTCTGTATGGCTGTCTTACTTAAGTTAAGATGCTCCAAATTATCCATGGGCTCCAAAATTTCAGGTAGCTCCTTAAGGCGTGAGGACCCCATTAGATGAAGATTTTCGAGAGAAGTTAACTTGCTAAAAAAGTTAGTTGGAAGGCTTCTGAGCTCTTTACAATGCATCATCTCTAGTACCTTTAATTTACCGAGGAGTTCAACTGATGATGGAGGTACTTGTTCTATAGCAGTCCAGTTTAAGTATAACTTCTCTATGTTGCTTGATATCTCTGGGAATGTAGTCAAATTTGAGCAATGCCTAAGGTCAAGAACTTCAAGAGCTTCTAAAAGTCTGCTTCTGCTATTTGGAAGATGAGTTATACTTTTGTTGTTTGTTAAACTTAGGAACGATAACTTGCCTAGGAGAATTCCATACCCAAACGAGGGAACTTTAAACAAACTGCAAAAACTATTGACAATGATACTCAATATTCTTCCATTTTCTCGAAATGCTTCCTCCTGTATTTAAACAAATTAATAAAAGAATTAAATATCTCTAAACTATTATTTTTAATCACAAGAAACAACAAATGTTAGGCAACATACCTTTTTTTTCTTTCTAAATTGTTTAATTTTGCTGTTGGGTAATTGAAGCACCACAAGATTTTCTAGCTGGAACATAGGTGGAAAGGATTCTAATGGATATCCATGCCAATAAAAATATCTTAACTTATTCGGAAGATAATCAAGATCTTGAGAGACAGATAAATTACTCTTTTCTCCAAAACTTCTATAGAATTTGAGAAATCTAAGATTAGGCATCTTCATGAACACTGATGGATTTAAATCTATCTCTTTTATTTTAGTAATGTCAAGAATTATGCTTTCCACTGCTTCAGCTTCCTATCATACAACAACCAAATATGTACATAAGTTAATATAAACAACTTCTTTCAACATAACAAAAAATAGAAGAGATTATTAATAACGGAGGATAATGTTTTAAACATCTTTGATATTTTACCTTATTCTCCACAAATACTTCATAAATATCTTTAGGATCCCATAACCTGCTACGTCGGTTTGGATATTTAGCTTCTTGACGAACGATTTCCTTTCCCATTTCTTGTAACAGATCATGCATTTCCAACATTCCGTATTTTGAAGTAGTCATAAGGCATTTATCTATGAGAACACTCAATATAATATCTATATTGAATATACTGTTTTTGTATATCTGCCTCATAAAATTTGTATGAACATGTACTCTTCCATGTTTGAAAAAGCAGGCAATATCTAGAAACACTTCCTTCTCCATCCTATTTAAACCTTCATAGCTAATTTGTAACACACTTTGAATATCTTTATTTGGAACTTCTGACAATTGGTTTAATGCACTTTCCCACTCCTTTTTCTTTTTCCCAATTAGAGAGGAACCTAAAACCTTCAAAGCCAAAGGATTGCCTTGTGCATATTTAACCATTGAAATTGACAAAGATATGTAGTCATCTTTTGGATATTTTTGCTTGAAAGCACTCTCATTGAAAAGTTGAAGGGCTTCATCAAAATTTAATGGTTTAACTTCGTATATAAAATCAGCTCTCCCTGCAAATACTTGATTATCTCTACTAGTAATAAGAATCATGCTTCCTAAACCGAACCAACATGGATCTCCAATTAAAGACTCTACTTGTAGTGAATTTTCCACATCATCAAGCACAATTAACATTCTCTTGCGATGCAATCTTCTTTTAAGAAATGACCTAGGACCAGCATTTAATTCTTTTTCATCTAATGCTTTAGATATGAGTTCTTCCTGTAATTTCATTATGCCACTTGCTTCTGCTCGTCGTCTCACATCATATATAAAGCAACAACTTTGGAATTGATGCAACATCATATTGTATATGATTTCAGCTATAGTAGTTTTACCAAAACCTCCCATACCCCAAATTCCTAAAACACGAATCTCCAATGGCTTTATGGTAACAACTTTTTTAATTTCCTCAATGCGGGAGTTCATTCCAACCAAGTGCCCAAAATCATCACATGTCATAGATAGGTTCAATTTTTCCAAAATATCGTCAACAATTTTTTCAATAAGCATACGATCATTGCTGCCAATTTTAGAACACAATATAAATTAATGAAAAGAAAAATATGTATATGTACTTTATTCTATTAAAACTAAAACATACCTGAAGTTCTTAGAATCAAACCCACGTAAACCGGCAGCTGTGGTCAAGGCATCCCTCCACCTTGAGATCTTGTGTACGCTCTTGGGATTTTGCTTATGTTTTACAAAAGCAGCCGCAACGTCATGGGATTGTTTCCTTACATGGGATGGATCTACCTCGTAAAAGGCAGGTATGAGAATCTGTCCATGGGTTTGATGACATTTA
>JAOXYD010000136.1:20364620-20383730 GCA_028565735.1 Pinacopodium congolense
GTATGAGAATCTGTCCATGGGTTTGATGACATTTAATGATCTCTGCAAGCTCCTCAAGGCACCAAGTGGAAGATGCATAGTCTTTTGAGAAAACCACGACAGCAACAGTTGAATCTTGAATTGCTTGAGGAAGGGACTGAGCAATTTCTTCTCCACCTTTGAGTTCATGGTCGTCAAAAAAGGTTAGGAGGCCCTTTTGGCACAAAGCATCATAGAGATAGCTGGTAAAGTTGCGACGAGTGTCTGCACCCCTAAAGCTCAAAAAGACATCATACTTCAATGGTTGAGAGGCCAAAGGAGAGGAAGAAGAAGAAGAAGAAAAAGAAGCCATTATTGTTGAATCAAGAAGGTGGACGCTAGTGTGAGAATGGAAAATGAGCCTCCCAAACTTTATTAATAATGAGAAGTTGAAGAAGTATCCATTGACTTGAAGTAAAACCAATTTGTTTATAACAGTTAGTTGGGGTTGTGATTGTGTATTAATTATCTTGTTCAAAGCCATTGCTGCTCCAACTAACAGTGATTGGTTACGTTGAAAATAATATATTACTGACTTTTAAAGCCACTTTTCCTTTGACTTGTCAAATGATTACTTGTTCGGCTATACTCTCTTCGTGTTCTTGGCTTCTTGCTGACTATAATCGCCGTTAAAGACTAAAACTATCATAGTTTAAGCCATGCCTGTTAAATAAATCATGAAATCTTCTAGTTAAATATCATAGTTCAAGTCAAGTCTATAAGGCAACTCATAAGACTTCGACAACCCTTATCAAAAACGCTGTTATAGTCGCCTAGAAACCATTGTTAATGATCGATCAAGCGTTTTTCTATTTAAGATATTCCTATTTTAAGTGTTTTACTTTTATTTGAATTGTAAAAGACGTTTCTATCTCATAATTGAAAACGTAAGGTTACGGTAAAGCCAACTCCAACTATATTCATGTATAAGCTGTACATATATAGAATACATCTGATCAGAGTTTGATAACAGGTGGGTAACTAACAGAAAAGAAGAATAAGATAATAAGCTGCTATCAACACAATTCAAACTAATATAAAGATAACCCTTATCACCCTCTCGCAAGTTATAAACAATCAACTTGTATCAAAGCCATTGAAACGTTTAATAAACAAAGCTTTGGTGAGACAACCAGCAAGTTGATCAGTTGTAAAAACATGTTGAAGACGTCAAATTGTTTGATAGTCCATCCATATTGAACAGATAGAGAAAGAAGAAGACGAATGGTATAACAATACACAACAAAATACAATTGATTTCCTAGTCTCCTTCTTCTTTTCTGTTAATATGGTATCAGAGCCACGTTCTTCTACTTGTCTGTTTTGAATCCTCCAACCTTTGAAGGGTGTTTTGCTTCTCTGATCTGTTTTTCTAGTTTGTTCCCCTTACTGTTCTATCTCCTAGCTCAGATCCGTCAGCCACCTATCACAAATTGCTCAGATTTCCGATCCACCGACAAACACCCACAACGCTTCGATCGTTCTCTACCCAGATCGCTGCAAGTCGAAGCCTCTGCCCAAACCAATAGTGATTCTTGTCCTTGATTTTCTGTCCAGATCGCACATCATAACTTGCCCTCTGTTCAGTTCTGCCCAGACCCGTGCACCAGTCCTCATTCTTGCCTTCAAGTCTTCATTATCCAAGATCCCACCTTCTCCACTGCCTTAATCGTGTGACACCCCGTCACCCACTCCACAACTTACTCGTCTGCCAACCACGAAGTTTGCCTTATATGCTCTATTTTTCCAAATCTACCATCGAACATCTTCCTAACATCGCCAGTCACGCTTCAGTCAAGTACCAGCACCTGTCAGGGCCTGCCCAATTTTTTTTCTACCCTCGTCACCGGTGAGTTGGCCAGTTTGTCATTTTATTTTGGTTGGCCTGACACTTCTCTCACAGATAAAGAGTACACAAGTTTTTTTATTATTATTATTTTCCTTAAGTTACGGAGAAGTTAATGTTTCCACGCCAATTACAATAATTTTATTTGGTTCTAATTATAATTTTTGAGTTTAAGGTATGAAAAAAAAAATTATAGGTTGTAAACTTTACGTATTATAATTAGAGACAATACCAAACAAATCAGGAAAATACGTGAAACTAATGCTAAATTTATAGATTATTTTGAGGAATGGGATAATAAAAATCATAATATTATTACATGATTTCGCAATACCTTCGTACTATTTATTCACATTCAATTTACTAGTTACAACTCTATAAAAGTCGTAAGAGATTTTTTAGATAATCAATATCATACCATTAAACTTACTCATTAAACTTACTCATTATTATCAGTTATGGACAACTCTTCATAATCTTAAATAAGAATCTAGTCAATATGTAAACAATTTTCTTGCTCAAGTCCAACTAATTTGGAATCAAATTTCTCAAGCTGCAATCAGTAAAGATCATCTTCAACTCATTCAAGTACTCATAGCACTATGACTAAAATATGAAGCTGTTCGAGCCCCCTTGCTACATCTACATCCACTTCTATCATTAAACACTGCTATTCAGGAAATTATGTTTGAAGAGAATCACCTCAATTTAGATAAAAATGCCTCAATCTGAAGTAGTTGTTGCTACGACTCCTTCCTCACATAGGAAATATAGTGATAATCTCTATAAGAATTGTCATCAAATTGGTCATAATTTTGCTAGTTACCATACTATAGAGTGCATATATTGTCATCATTTTGGCCATATTATTGTCCCATGCGCCCTCCAAAACCAAAAGATGAGTTGTCTAACTCAAAGAATATTTCAAAATCCAAATCTTTTGTCTCTACTACTGCTACTAAGGGTTCTACTACCATGAATATGAGTGATCTTAAGGAACCTCTTAAATAGGTTATTATTTTAATTCCCTTATTGTCATATCTGTTACTCTAGGTAACTTTCCTCAGTATTTTGATTCTGCATGTTGTAATCATATGACCTATGATATTCAATCCTTATCTTCTATAAAGCTCATCTATTCCTTACCATCAATACACATTCCTAATGGTACAAAAATGAAAATCACTTCCACTATTTATATCTCCAGCTCCAACATAAGTCTTCCTAACACCTACTACATCCCAAACTTGATACTCAATCTTGTCTCTATTGGTCAGTTGTGTGAAAAAGGAAGAAATGTTATCTTTTCTCCTTTTAGTGTTCAAGTACAGAATTTACAAATGGGACAGATTCTTGGGACAAGTCGAAGGGTGGGTCAATTATTTAAGTTTGTATCTCTCCATCTTGCTCAAAACTTATGTCTACAGCCACAACCACCAATTCTCTTACTCATCTTCGACTTGGTCATGCCTCAGCTCAAAAACTTCAATCCTTAATTTTTCGTGGATTGTTAGGATTTGTAAAGTTTGAGTCCTTTAATTGCTAGGTCTTGTTTACTTTGGCTTTTGTTTTTAGTTTTAGTTTTTTGTTTTTCTAAACACAAAATTTGATAAAGAAAACACACTAATACAGCACAAAAATCGATAAAGAAAACATAATTACCAATACAAAAATACAACAACCATATCACAAAATCATAACCCACAACCCAACTAAACATCCCCTTAAATTGTCAACTTGCAAAACAACCAGCATTGTCTTTTACCAACAGTGATTTTATTTCATATAGTCCTTTTGATTTAGTTCATTCTGACATTTGGGGTCCTTCCCTTATCTCTTCAGTTAATGATTTTCGTCGTTATGTCTTATTTATTGATGATTCTTCTCGGTTTACTTGGATATATTTTTTGAAACATCCATCTGAATTATCAAAAATTTACATTTCCTTTGCCAATATAATTAAAACTCAGTTCTCTTCTCCTATTAAAATTCTTATAACAGACAACGCGATGGAATATCGAGACTCCTCTTTACTTCAATTTCTTAGTCACCAGCGCACTGTAGTTCAACGTTCTTGTCCTTGCACCTCTCAACAAAATGTACAAACTGAGCAAAAACATCATCATATACTTGATTTTATACGAGCTTTTCTTCTTTTTTCCTCATGTCTAGAAAAATTTTGGGGAGAAGCAGCTCTTAATGCTGTCTACAATATCAATCAACTTCCTACCTTAGTTCTTCGAAACTCATCTCCCTTTGAAAATTTATTTGATAAACCTCCATATTGTTTAATTCTTAAACCTTTTGGTTGTGCATATTGTATCTTTTACATTCTCATGAATATACAAAATTGGAACCTCGTGCTCATTTACGATAAAGCCAACTCCAACTATATTCATGTATAGGTTGTACCCATATAGAATATATCTAATAAGAGTTTGATAATAGGTGAGTAACTAACAAATAAGAAGAATCGGATAATACTCTGCTATCTACATAATTCAAACTAATATAAAGATAATCCTATTAGTAATATCAAGTTTTAGGGTCTAAACTTTTATAAATACCTATTTTATATTTCAAAATAACTTTTTTTCCAATTATTAAATCAATTTTCATTGTTTTGAGAAGGTTTTGCATAAACTTTTGGATTCTTTGCAAATCTTAGATTGGATTTGTATTTCTCTATACTCTTGGATTAAAGTATTGCATTGTTGTGCGTTAGGTGGTATTAGAGGCTTGAAAACCTAAGATTTGTTCATCTGAAAATAGCCAACAAAATCAATGACAAAATTCTTGAGTTACTCAAAGTTATGAGAGCAATCAAAGAACAAGAAGAGTCGATTTGCAATATAGAATGATAGTTGGACTTGATTTAAGATCAATTACAAGTGTTGTTATAAGGAAACAATACTCGAAGAATTGGAGAACTAGTTGCTAGGGAAGGTGGCCTTGTAAGACATCCTCATATTTAAAATCTCGCACCATAGGATAATGAAAATAATTTAAGAGATGAAGAGGAAGTAATTTAGCTATGATGTGGAGGAGATATAAACTGAAGGTGGACAATCCGTCTTTTATCATAGATTTGAACATTGAAGGCTTTCTACATTGGTTAGCGAAGGTGGAGCGATTCTTTTAATACATGAAAATTTTAAGGACAAGAAAGTCAAATTAGTAACCTATTATTTAAAAGGAGGAGCTTTGGCATGGGTGAAACAATTGAAGGAGAAGAGAAGGAAAGAAGAGAGAAATCCAATTTCTTCTCGGAGGAAATTGAAGCAATTATTGATTGGAAGATTCCTACCACTAGATCACGAGCAATATATTTTTTAAGCATTTCAACAATGTCATCAAAGCAATTGTAGTGTTCATGAGTACACAACGAAATTTTTGAGATTGATAGCCTACAATTAACTGTCCAAATACCAATCTCAACAAACTTTATGATACTTGAGAGGGTTGAGATCGAGTATAAGGGAGAATATTAGAATTCAAATGATGCAGAGCCCTTGCTGAATGATAAGTTGAAGGAGTTTAAACATTATATGGCGAATGTAACCTAGACATGCAACAACATTAGTAAGAACAATGTTATTGGTGGGAGCTTCAGTAAACTCCCCAAACAACTCCTAAGCCCACTAATCCATACAATAAGACGGGCTAATGTTAAAGAGACATGGAATAGAATCTCAACTGCCCGTAATGGAAATGCTTGCAAAAGTCTTTTAGTGAATGGTAGAGTTCTAACGTAAGAGGGCATTTTCTACGGGACTTGATAAATTTGATGGAGACAATTAAATGGGCTTTAGTCCATGGCCTTCCATGGACTGTAGGCCTACATTTATATAATAATATTATTATTATATTAATAAGAATGATCATAGAAATACCGGTTGTGTAGTCAAGTCCAATATTTGCAATAGTTCTAGGACGAACTTATATACGCTCAGTTGAGATGGTTGTTTTATGGTAGGCCAAAAAAAATGAAGAATTGAGAATTGATTTTTAATAACACTTGTTATATAAAAATTATTCCTCACTAAAATTTGGTTAAATGCATCCACCAATCAAAATTAAATTAAATTAAAACCTAAAAAAAAATCTTAATTTGTCAATCTTATATAAAAATTTGCTCCCATTAAATTTAATTTTTAATTTCGCGTTAGATACATTAATCTTGTAGCTTAAAAGTTATAAATACATGTACAATTCAAGAAGATTAAACAAATCAAGTGATGTTTAATTTAATTGTTAGAACTTGAAATGTGAAGAAATTATGAGACTGAACTTAGAATAATAGAATAAGATCAATTATTATTATGTCAAAAAAATTTCATTTAGATTTCTTCATGGATGTATTTGCAATTTGACAATAATTTCTTAGTGTAAACAATAGATAATACACCATGAATTAATCCCAAAATTATTCTAAGGAGAGACTAAGAAATAAGAATAGTAAGGAAATCGGTAAAGAATGATATAGGTAATGACAAGAGCTAAGTTGATGCTCTTGTTTTACACTTAAATTGTGATGCATGAGTTAGTTAATAAATTTAATATCAAGGTAAGTTATGCTTTGTCTTAACCTTAATTCTTTATATAAAATAAGAAGCCTATTTTTACCATTGTACATGGAGAACTAATCTGATCTGATGCTGAAGCAGTTGTAGGCGAGGATAGTGACAAAGCACTAGCCTAAATATTTCATTCATGAACACAACTAAACAAATATCAAATAATATGTGTTCTAACTCAGGCCACTTCCTTAAAGTGACCAAACATGAAATCTACTGTGTCTAATTGAGATGGTGAATTGGTGTACCAATAAGCAAACATATGTGAGGAGCGTAATCAAAGAAAGCATTGGGCATATAATAAATATATGACTACCTCTGAAAATCAGCCAAAAGTCCGTAAACTTTCTTTCAATTGCTTTTTTTAAAAATATTTGTCACAATGGATAATCTGTTAGTTTATGTCCTTACAGCCAATCTGTTGGTTGTAAACACATGTATAACACAGTATATTTTAATCAATAAAAAGGCATTCTTTATTTTTTGGTGTTTTGTCAATCATTTAATAATTAATCATAAAGATAAAATCCCTGGAATAATTATTATACAGTTAGAAATTATAATGAGATTATAATTGTGAGATTCGAATTGCAATTTTGTATTATTCCTAAAATGTTCCTAGGTGTAGTTTCATTAAGATAGGGTATTGATGAAACGGTTAGACTAACACACGTTATGTTTCTTTCTTATGAAGAAAGTAATCGATCTCATAGATTAAAATGTGAAGACACTTAAATAAACGTGTATGTTCTTATTAGAGAATACGTTCACTGAACTAACCGATCTTGAGAATCTCAAATGGAACATTACTTGTGTATCTGTGGATTCCCTCAAGCATGATGGTTATATGATTAATCCTTGGACTTGAGATTACCAAAGTTATCTCATATAGGAATTACTATGTTTTAATACTATTTATGATCTGCTTTATAAAGTAGGTCAATTGATAGTATATGGATGTAGTACGAACTATATGGAGATAGTTGTGTGAATCAATATAGGATTCTTTACTATAAAGTAATTAGAGAGAATGTTTTGCTGTTCTTAATTAGTGGTGATTTGGAAATTTTCTAACCAGAGTGAATTGAAATTTAAAAAGGAGTTTTTTTCAAATATCAATTATAAATCATTTACTAATTAATAAGAAAGAACATAATTGGATTTTATAAAGTAAACACTGATTCCATGCTTTAAATCCAATTGGAACATTGTATGACACAAGGATCAAATTATACACTATAACTATGCATAGACAGGTTCATCAAACCACTGTGACATTCCTAATATTTGGGTGATCATGATATGTTATTAGACGTCAACCTTGATCTATGATCATAAATCAATTTATTAGAGAATTAAAGATAAATTAAAATGAGTTTTAATTTATCTAATTTTAATTTTGAATTAGAATTATAATTTATGGTTATTGTCAATTTATTAAGAACCTAATGGGTTACAGATATAGGTTTATTGGAAAAGAATAAAGATCAATTAAGTTGGACTTAATTGTAAAGTTACAGAAACTTTAGAGTCAAACATAAGATATTTGATTCAATTAAAATTAAATTATGATTATAATTAGAGTTAGACTTTAATTATAATTTGTATTTCATTTTAATTTTAAAATTAGGAAAAATATGATTTTTTTTCAGCTATATAAAGACGATAACCCTAGGGTTACTAGTACGACTCTACCTTCCTTTTAAAAGAGTTTTGAGTTCTCTTCCGTAAACTTGTGAATATTGTTAGAGGCCAGATGTGTGAATGGTTATAGTTTAGATACAAGAAGAATTCTATTGCAAAAGGAAAGCTTTAATTCAGATTTGTCTAAAACCTTTACTTTATTATTTTTTGATTTAAGTTAAAATTTTGTTAAACGGATCTTATAGGAAACCATACATTTTTCCGCTATGCTGTCAATTAGATCGATACAAGTTTCCCAACATAATCCTCGTAACCAAATTTATGAACTCTATATGTCAACATCATTGCTACGATTAAATGTGTGATGATAGAATTTTTCTAACTATTAAATTGGATAATTATTAATTAAATTAAAAATGTTAATGTTTAATTTAGAATAAAAATACAAAACGAAGCCTTGGTAAAGATCTATTTAAATAAATTAAAGTTCAGTAAGAAAAACAATTTTTTATTATATAAGTCAGGTATTTATTTATTAAATTTATGATAAGAGAGTCCAATAAATATTAAATATAAATAAAATATTAGATCTCTTGTTCTTCTTATATATGGGTCTTCTATATTCATTTTACTTTAATTATCACAATTTTCAAATAAATGAAAAAGAGCAAAAACTCTAGTGTGAGAAACTTTTCTCTACTCTTCTCTTCTCTTCTCTGCTTTGCAGGAACCTAGCCAAGTGTTCTCTAACAATCAGGGGTTGCATGTTATAGAGAAAATAGAAAGCAAAGGCACATTTTTTAGGGCAATGAGAAAAGAAAGAGATATAATCTACAGGAAACAAGACCAACTCCAACAACAGGCAACAAGTAGCAAAACACATAGGAGAGGGATCTTCATCAATCTCTAGACAATTTCAACTCTCAAATGAAAAGCGAAAAAAGTATATTTCTGCATTTTCTTCATTGGTACAAACATAATTTTTCTTCACCGATGAAAAATAACTTTTACAGTTTCAATATTAATAAGCCCTTAATTAATATGCACAAAATTAATTTCGCTTGATCAATCAAAATGTTTAGAAAAATACTCTCAATAACTCAAAATGTACGCATACAATCACTTTAAAAAATCACTCAAAAAATATTCAAAATGATCAGACAATACTCTTGATTTATTTCTTACTCAATTGATACACTACATACATCTTAAACTACCTATCGATAAGTGAAAATCCTTCAACTAGCCTTTTATAGCATTTGGTTTGAATTAAAAATCATTAAACACTTAAAATCTTATTGAAAACCAACTATTAGTTCATAGATTTTCTTAACTAATCAGCTACTTAGGTATGTTAGTCGAACAATCTAACCATACTAGTCGACTAGTCTTTTCAAAAATTAATTTTTAATATTTTTTAACACATCTAGACTTTCTTGAAACATATTCAAACTATACTTTTTCACAAACCTTAATACATATACACTTCAAACTAGTTCTTCAAAAAATGTTAATGCATTAAGAAGAATATTCAAAAAAAATTTCAAAAAATATTTCTCTTAATTATAAATCCTATATGCAAAATCTTTAAACATAAATGCACATGTATGATTTTGAGCCTTTAAATGCTTTAAATATGATTTTGGGCCCTTAATTACTTTAGAAAGACTAAGATAAAACTGATAGTAAAAAATTACAAAGCATATCCTATTAAAAATACTATCTTAATTTTTGATCCTTCAGTCAACACTTGTTCTTCGTATATTATTAATATTACTCTAATATCTCCAATTTGTATCTTTTCACTTTTTTCTCAATCCTATCTTTCTAATACATAAAAAAAGTAGTAAAACTATTAAACTAAAGGATGTTTCGCGTTATTTTGATAATGAAAAACAATTTTTATACTAATGTTTTGGTGTTTTAAGGTTTTGAAAGATATGTATATGAATAAAGTGGAAGAATCAGTTTATAGAGTCTTAGAGTCAAAATAGAGATTATGATGTTGAAATGAAGAAGACTTAATTTATTTTTTAACTGATGTGTAATGTACATACATGAAGAGCTCTTAAACATATTGAGATGATCAAGATAATACTTAAAATAAAAAATAAGTAAATAAACCTTTTCAATTTTTAATCTCCTTAGTATTGATCTCAGCCTTCTTTGATCTTCATGTAACATCAATTTTGCCTCTAACTTCTGTTCTTAGACATCTTTCATTTCCCTATCTTTTCAATAATTTAAAGGCAAAATAACTATTAGTATTTTTTTTTTTTGTCAACGTTGAAGCTATAAGTTAGAACCTTACTTCGTTCAACAGTTTTAAGTATTGTTTGGTTTGCATTTATAGATTTAGTGCCCAATTGGTGCAATGAGCATATTACAGTGATTTTTTATGTTATTTGATGTTCATAAAGGCTTATAATGGTGTTGGTTTGTGTTTGTGCAACGAAAGGTCATGAGAAATGGTTGGACAAACCTTATTAATTAGCATTAGATTAGGGGCTATATCAATCATTTTCTTGAGGCATGGCTAGAATAATGCATGTATCATTTTGTCACTCAACACATATTATTGGTTTTAAATACGGGCATGTATATATCTGTTAGCCTGAACGAATTAGGCATCACCTATTTTGGGCATGTATAAGGCATTATAGGGTTGATGGCTCCATTTATTTGTTTCATTTTAATATATTTTCCTTTTTTAAAAATATTCATGGAATGTTATTTTTCTTAGCAAGTACCTTGCAACTGATTGTAGTGTCATTTAGGCATGATGGTAAGATCTCTTACATAGATAGATAGTTGGGAATAACTTTATATTTCTTATATATTTTAGGTGAGGAGCATGTAAAGGATTATAAAGACATAGAAGATATGTGATCAATTTTAATTATCTAATTGGATTATACTAAATCTTAAATAGAGAGAGAAAGAGAGACTTGATTTACTTATTCCATTCTTGGAGAGATTTGAGTTGTTTTTTAGCTTTTGATAGATTCATTAGTTATGAATAGAGAAGATAGATATTATGTTGAGATTGGCGGATGAAATGATCAATTCATGATTTTTTTCCATTTCTAAACTCTTGTTTTTTTAAGATGATAATTAACCTTAGTCTGTTGTTGAGACTATTATGATCAAGCCTTACTATTAAGTAGTAACCTGTTAAAACTCAATAAGATTGGCTTAGATTTGGAGCATAACATTTAACCTTCTCCCTGTTTGAAATAAAGGTTAATTAAAAAGACAGTAGAAAAGAAAATATGAGAAATGGGAAAAAATGACCAATTAATACTTAAGATTTAGCAAGTATAATTCAAAGGAGAAGAAAAACTGTCACATAAGCATCATTTAAAGCCAAATTAAGACTTTAAGTTGATGAAGGAATCTTTGATGCAACATTAGGATGTTTGGTTATTTTGAAGTGGTAATCTCCAAGTGAGGTCTCTACAAACCATTGGTATCTATGGTAACAAGCAAAGGCTTCACTGCACCCCACTCTTAAATCAACTTATCAACTACATTGTTAGGAGGCAAATGATAAGATTCTTGCATAACTACTACTCATAAACAAGCAGTTGTGATTTTAATTTAAGCCTAAATCGATGTAAAGGATAACTATGTTAGAAAATCAATCATGATTAGATCATGAGCATAGCTGAATAATTTTTTACAATTCCCATTCAAATCTCTTTAATATAATAAATTAAAATAATGACAAGGAAATAAAAAAACTAAAGATAAATCACATTCAAATTCCTTGCAAAAATATTTCTTCTTTACTGAAAAAGCTAGTAGAAATCTATTCAATTATCTAACTTCTAATGATATCTATTGATTAAAGAAATATAAATCTAATTACTTTATAGAGGGTTTGAAAGGGAGTGTTAGCTCTTAGTTTCTTCCACCTTTTTATAGAGTATGACTAGAGTTTACAAAGCCTAATTAAAATTAAATTATAAATTCAAATTAAAGTCTAAATTAATTAGATAATTATAATTTAATCTTAATAAATTTAATTATCTCTTTTTTCCTAGAAGTCTTTTAAATTTCATAATTAGGTCAATTTTATTCAAATTAATTTTCTTCTTTAATTATTTTCTATGTATGATCTATTATATTCTTAATAAGTAATAATGATTATAAATTATAATTATATCAATTATATAAATTAAAATTTTTTATATAATGAACATAAGCGTTATGCTTTCAAAATTGATCTTTAAAAGGTTTATGACTCCATTCATTGGGATTGTTTTATTTGATATCTTATTCTCCTTAGGGTTTCCTTCAACTTACATTAGGTGAGTTAAGGAATGCATTACATCTCTATCTTATTCTGTTTTGGCAAATGGAACTCCTTTTAAATTTTTTTAGGGCAATTCTGGTATGAGATAAGGAAATCTGTTATCTCCTTATCTCTTCATTCTATACATTGAATTTTTTTCTAGGATTATTGACATTTCTATAATTCGATATGATAATTTTCAATGTCATTGTAAGTGTTCCAAACTTAAGCTCTCTCATCTCTTGTTTACTAATGATTTATTACTCTTCAGCCAAGCTAATAGTGATTCTGAGAAAATTTTATTGGAGAGTTTCAATTTTTTTTCAAGTTTGTTTGGACTTGATATAAATCTATCTAAGAGTCAATTTTTCCTGTCTAAGGATCTGTAAAATTTTGAACAGGATTATAATAATCTTACATGTGTATCTCTAAGTAACCTTCATATTAAGTATCTTGGTTTGCCCTTACTTACTGGGAGACTCTCTAAAAAAGAATGCCTTCTTTTATTGAATAAAATAGAAGCTAGAGTCAAGAAGTGGACTATTAAAATCTTATCTTATGCAAGAAGGCTATAGCTAATCAATTTTATTTTATCTACCTTTCAAGTATTTTTATCTACTCATTTTATTCTTCCTTCATCTGTCATTAAAGAAATTGAAACAAAATTTCACAATTTTGTTTGGTTTGGTTCTACCATTTTAAATCACTTTGCTAAGGTTAAGTGGAATGACATCTGTAGATCTAAAAGAGAGGGAGGTTTATGAATCAAACATCTTATTATTTGGAATAATATTCTCTTAGGGAAAATAATCCAATTTTTGTTTAATGATTATGAATCTTTATTGGTTAAGCAAGTACATTCTATTATCCTTAGAAGGGAAAAATTTTTTAATGCTAAAATTAAGAGTGATAATTCCTAGAATTGGAAGAAATTGCTTCAAGTTAAGGATCTTATTATACACCAATTTAGAATTAAGATTGGAAACGAGGTTACAACTCTTTTACGCTAGGATCCTTGGCATCCTAAAGGTCTCTTCATGGATTTCTCGACTCCTCGATTGATCAATGGGTCTGACTTGCCTATGAATGCTAAAGTCTATGAAATCATTCAAGACAATAACTGGAACATGAATTCAACTACAAATGAGATGATCTAAAATATTGAGCCTTTGAGCTACTAACCAGTGTGTTCCCAAAATGATAAACTGAAATGGTTAGCTAGCCACACACAATCTTATACCAATTCTTTAGCTTATAAATTTTTAAGGCATCCTCTTCATGTCACCCTTTGGAATAAATTGATATAGCATAAGAGAATAAGCCCAAATTTCTCTTTTATTGGCTAGCTTTTCTCAATAAATTGCAAACTAGAAATAAACTTAATTTCTCAAACTTCTCAAAATTTTGCTCTTTATGCTTTTCAGATAATGAGAGCTTAAACCATTTGTTCTTTGAATGTTCATATTTAGAAGCAGTATGGTTGAATACACTAACCATTTTCATATCCATCTTCCTGCCCTAGGCAATCTTCCTTCCATTTTACACTGGTTTTGTAATCCCAACCACTATAGAAACATTGATCTAGACTTGTTTACATATATCCTTTCAACTTGTGTCTATATTCTTTAGCATAAAAGGAATAATCGAATCTTCAAAGACTATGTCTTGGATGTGGGGTACATTTCTACAAAGGTGGTCTTGCAAACTATAGAAATTATCAGCTTAAACACTAATAAGAGGTACTAACATTCTCTAGGTTCTGTTTATTTTTTAATAAAGTCTTGTTTTATAGGTTTTTTTTTTCAGAATAGATGTAATTGCTTTAATTAAAAGGAAGCGGCCTCTGACTCTAGATATGTAGACCTTGCATCTTGTCTCAAAAAATATTGTTGTTGAAGGTGAAGGATCAATTCACAGACAGTAGGAGCATTTTGTGTCTTATTTCAACAAAAAAAGGAAGACAGCTAGAAGATCCAAGCCTACTATTGTTATTTCTTTTGGGCAGTAAACTCATTTAGATTAGGAATCTTTAGACGACCCCCTTATACGTGGATTCCCTTCTAAATCTATGTTCTTTGAGACAATGGAAAATCTTAAAAAATTTTAACTAAAGAAGAGAGCCAAAGCTATTTCTCAGATTCCAGGACAACCTTCTAGAGGTAGTAAGTCTGAAACTTCAATTCAAGTGCCCCCTGTGTTAAAATTGAAGAGCTTTCTCTAGTCTATTGTCTTCTTATATTGGTGCTTCACTGGTTGGCATTCAGCTCATTTTTGCTTTGCTTTTCTGATTTGGCAGGTTTTTACTATCTATTGAGACTTTTCTAATTTATTTTCTATCCTTTCTAGTTTGATGGAAGTTGTTACTGGTTTCTCTTTTGCAATTGGAATGTTTCCCTTTTGCAATTGGAATCCTTATTATGGTAGTTTTAAGTCTCTTAGTCGGGATTCCATTTTTCTTTTCTATAGTATAATTTGTTTAGTTAATACCCTTCGGTTTTGTAAATAACTCTCTTTTAATTAATTTATTACTGATTTATCAAAAAAAATATCATAACCAGTTAAATATTAAGAATGTGAAAGTGATTTTATTTAACCTATTTATGCATGCTTATAATATATATTTTAATTATTTTTCATTTAATATTTTAATTGGACATATGGTATGAAAATAATTTCTACTTTATATAAAATTTAATCATGCTTTTTCGTAAAACTTTGTAATTGATTTATAACTTAAATTTAAAATACTTTATTATTAGTTAATTCACTCAACTAAAATATTCTTAATTCATTATTAATTAATAATAATATAATATTATCCAGAATGTCAAATTTGTATTGACTTAATTAGCTCCAATTAAGTACTGTCAAGATATCCTAAATAGAATAAATTATAAATAACATTAATATATAGTTCTACAAACTTTAGCAATCTATGCCTTTATAAAACTTGAGTTTTTTGTTTCACCAAAATAGTCACTTATTCTCCAACTGTGTAACTAGTCCTCACATATTTTACGATTTTTCCCTTTGCATTTTCTTTTAGTACTTTAGCACAGAATTTCATCTAACTTCAAATTTGAACCTACATTTAGATTATACTTCCAAATTGACCAAAAATTTCACTAAATACTAACGAAATAAAATTATTTTATGAAAAAAGTTAATTAAAACGCAAATTAATTGAGACAAAATTTGAACAAAGTTTTAAAACATAGAAATAATGTGAGATGAAACTTACAATTAAAATTCATATTTTCCATTAATAATATTTTACTTTTTTATTTTGAAAATTTTATAAAAATTACAAATATAATAAAACAAGACCGGAAAAAAAGAAGTCTTCAACATGGAGCAATAATTCAAGTGAAACCAAGGCATTGAAGTCATACACCGCTTTTTCTTACGTAACCTGTTTTTCATTCGTTGCTGATCTAAATCAGATGTATAATTTAAACATGGGGATAACTATTGTATTTTAAATTATAAAAAGGTCAATTTTAATTAAAATTTTAATTATATTTTAATATTTTAAAATAATTAAAAAGAATCATAATATTTTTAAAACGTTTAAAAAGAATTTTAATATTTTTAAAACGTTTAAAAACAATTCTAATACGATGGTCTAATGATAAATCAAGATTATTTTTTAATATTTATAAAACGTTAAGATTTTTTAAAATACTTTTGAAATATTAAAATTTGATATAAATTTTAAAGCATTAAAGTTTAATCTAAATATTAATGAACATATTAAAACTTAAATGATATTTTTTGCTTTTTAAACTACTAAGATTGCTCATATGAATGTAATATGATGGAATTGCAACAATTTCTAATTTCCTCTAAAATACTCAAAATTCTTGTATCTAGGTGTGAACGTGGTGGATTTTTTAAATTGGAAGATGCCAAGAAATCGGGCCATCACAAAAGCGAAAATATTACATCAAAATTTAAATCAATCAAAACACTTTAAACCTCTCTCCTATTAAAATTAGTATTAAATTGAAAGATTGCACGTAAAAAAAAAAATGAAAAGTGAGAAAAAGAACTGGCATACATAAACACCGAGTAATAATTCAGTGGATAAGTTGGAGAAGAAGGGTATTGTCAGAAGCGTGATTTGGAGCCACCTTAAGACTTTGAGAGAATATTGAAGAACTGGATGAAGTGGTGGGGTGGTCGATTATTTTGACGCGATAGTCTCCATGGAAAAGCGAGGTCTCGAAGAAACCATTGGCGTCTGTGGTACCAAGCAAAGGCTTCATAGCTCCCCACTCGAGAAGTAGCCTGTCAACTACATCACCAGTGGGTAAGTTCTTGAAATTGTTATCAGTCAAGCACATTCTGTAGCACCCCTTTGGATCCCATGCTGCCCACAATACTATTCCAGAGATTTTTGGGTGGAAGTACGCCTCTCTCAGAATTTGCTCCAAGTATTGTGCCTGCATGCAATGTTAATCCACCTAAGATTTCAAAACCATTGAAGACTCCATGAAATATAAGAATAAATCCAAAAAGAACATATGCATTAAGATAATCGGTTGTAATTAACTAATTGTAATGTGTTAAAATTTTGAAATTTTCAAACATAATTTCATTAAAAAATACTATATTGACCCTCTTTTTTCATTCTTTTTTTTTTTAAATTTACATGAGGCTCATGCTATAATCAAATTTTCTTAATTTTGTTTAATACTAATAGAAAGGCATTGTTACTTCTTTATGATTTGATCCAATTTTTAAGTGACTACTGAATAAGGATTAATAGTAATATTAGATATATTAATTTTTAATTAAATATGTACAGGAAAGAAAATTTATTTGTTAAAAATAATTCCATTTGTAAATTTAAAATTAAGATTGACATGCCCCTCTTTTTGTAGACTACACTTGTGTTACGTCTTGAATTGACTTGTGGAGCCAGAACAATTTTCTTAAAAATCATTATACATTTGGACTAATGGAAAAAAATGCTATCAGAATAAATACGTTATGCAAAATAATTTAGATATGTAATTACCTGATTGAGGCTGCTCTGAACATCAACCTCTGTGAGCCAAATAGGCAAATTAGCAGCAGCAAGAGTATCAATTGAAGCTCTCATGTAAGGAAGGTTTGGAACATCGAAATGGGACTCTAATCCAATCCCCATATGCAAATTCTTGTTACAAGGATAACTTTTGATAACTCTTAGCATCTGAAGGTACTTGGCCGGTGAAGACAAAGGGTCTCTATTGTCTTCAATGGTATTGAAGTCGTTCATAAACAGTGTGGTTTTCCTATCGATCCCATGAGCCAAGCAGTAGAAAATGGATGAAGCCGAAGATCCTATCTTGCTTTCAAGGAGGTTGAAATGTAGATTTTCATTGACAACGTCCCATGCAATTACTTGTTCTTTGTATCTTGACATGATTGAGAATATTCTGCTTTTCGCAGCCTTGTAAAAATCAGATGGAGAGAGTGAATTGACCCAACCAGGTTGGTACCTAGGATCATCCCAGAAAACATTGTGGCCACGAACTGCTATGTTGTGTTGCTGAGCAAACTTAAGCATGGCGTCTGCGACAGAGTAGTTAACGTGTCCCCTTGAGGGTTCGTTGCTGTACCACTTCATTTCGTTCTCGAACGTTGTAACTGTGAAGGGTTTGGAAGTGAACCAGTTTTGGTAGGCTGTGTTGGAGAGGATGTTCTTGTTTATGGCACAACCAAATGGGAAACCCGGTCTGTTTTGTTCAATTGAAATTGTTGCATTTTGTAGTGGATTTCCTTGTTTATCAACTGCTTGGATACTCACCTTTGCCTTTCTTGCCTGTCAAGGGACTTGGCATCAGGAAATATAAGAAATTGTAAGTCATATAGATGACAAATGGATGAAAATTACGTACCTCCTCAGTGCTTTGATCTTGGTGAGATTTCCATTGTTTTTCAGTAAACGGCTGTAAAGAAACACTGTCCACCCATATGTCAACCGGCGTTTTGGCTCTAGATAGAAGATATGAAAAAAAAAAGTGTTAAAAGCCTGAAGAGTTTAGCGTACTCATCTCTATGCTTGATAGATGAAAAGGAAAGGGAATATAGCTCGTAGAATCATATGCTTTGAACTAGGATTAATAAAAGGATAAGCACTCAAAAGGGTTTACTCAAAATAGAGATCAACCGGGCCTGATTCATCTGTAGTGAAACCACCTTTGAGCATAGACCAACACTTGGACTCCGCGATCACAACCCCAGCATATTTGAAACCATTACTTGTTCTGAAAATAGCTGTTACCGGACCTCTTCCTTGGCTCAACTGAATCCATGCTGTATTAAGACAAGGTCCAAAGGGTTTTCGGAAAATTAAGAAGTAAGCTCGAACTAAAGTTATGTCCTTTCTTTAGCAATGTCAACAAGGTAACGTAAGAAGATGTTCTATCAATGTAAAAGAGAAATACCACAAAAGGTGTAGTGTCTATTCTTTCTCAGATAGACATTCTGTGAGACACTATCATATGATTGATTTCTGCTATGGGCGACAATGAATTTATTGCCATTCAATTCCCTATGCTCTATTTTGGGAGCTCCAAATTTTGTCCATCCTTTATGCCCATCGTTCAACTCTGGGTTCACTATTATTCCTCCACCATATTGCGGTTTGTGTGGACTTTGTAGGCACTGAAAATTCTCAGAACTACTTCAAGTTAAATACATTTAAGAAGTTCTTACGTGATAGTCTACTAAAAAAT
>JAOXYD010000136.1:20393262-20404635 GCA_028565735.1 Pinacopodium congolense
AATTATTTAAAATAGTACCGATATTAATTAGTACTGATACAGTACTATTTAAAACTAAATCAGATACCAATACTAATATAATATTAAAAACATCGCGAGTAAGGATTTATTTTTATAATAAAGAATCTCGCTTACCTTCTAGTCTGTTTTTCTCTTGCTTTCTTGTCTATTTAATCGTGCACACATGCTTTGTTTGTCGCCAGTGAGAATTTCCTCTTGCTTTCTTCTCTATTTAATCTAGTGTAGGCTTACACTGGGTGAGTGGAGCCAGAGGCAAAGGATTTTATGAGTTAGATATTTGGGTATTTGGAAATTTGGGTAAAGGGAGAGAGGTAAGGGACCTTAACAATTAGGGATTTGTCAATGTTGGACTTGGAGTTTGAATCATTGTTTCAAATTTTGGTTTGAGCTGACGGTTTATTGTCAGTTGGAATTGTACCAATCTAAAATAAATACGATTCAAAATATTGAGTCAAATCGATAATATCGATTCAAATTGGTTGGTTATGAGCTGATTTCGGTATACCGATCTAAAATCAGGTTAGTATTATAAATTTTAAAAATTTGAAACTGAACCGAAATTCTTTTTTCAAAATTTTCAATACATTAGTGAACCATGTTAGTAACAAAAGTACAAAACTCCGGTGTACTATAGGGTAAGTGGACAAAATTGTTGAGATTATGATATGCATTATATTCAGTATACTCCACTACATCAAAATTGTTGAGATTGTGTGCGTGCATATACATAGATATATATATATATATATTAATATGAAAAAATTTTAAATTATGATTGTAGGTAACGTTTATCGAAAATTGGTTGAAACAGTAGAGATATGCAAGAGGAAACAATGATTTTTTGATTGAAACTATTAAAATTTTCTAAATAATTAATTTATGATAATCAATGTACTATTTACCATTAGAAACATATTGTGTAAAAAATAAAAAAATATTTAAAATTAATTTTCAAGCATCCCATATATGATCTATTTTAGAGATCATATTTTACTTCTTTCGCTTCTTATCACATTAGATATGGTAACATTGATTGTAAAGGTATTTTTCAAAGAAAAAACATTGAAATTATAGGTATTTCAATTAGTTTCTTTAAGTTTTCTTTTTTTTCCCCCTTATAGCTTACTTTCTTGCAGCAATCTAAGCACAATTTTTCTGGATAAATTATTTCTTGAATTTATTTAACTTCTTCTTTTTACTAATGACTTTGTGGCTCATTAAGAGATGAAGTCTAAGACATTCTTCTTTATCAAAATTCAATTTCTTGTAGGAACAAAAGTTTACTTTCTCATAAAAAAAAAAACTTCTTTGTTTTAAAATTACCGCTCTACTTGTTTCAAAATGCATCTCGAACAATGTCATGCGATCGGCAGTGTAGAAACTTCTCAGGCTATACCAATTTTCTTAATCACAAGGGTAGGCAAGAAGGCTTTTTGTCAACCTGGCTAAAATTGGATTGGATTCAAGAACCTAAATATTGCTCCATACACAATAAACAAGCTACGCTGGACTATTGAAATGTTAATAAGCTAGAACAGAACTTAAAAAACCTAAAACAAAAGACAAAACCAAGTTTATTGTCTGCAATCATCTAAACTAAATCCTGCCTAAGGAAAGTTCCATATAAATTTTGTTAGTTATTTTCTAATAAACTTTCAATATATCTGCACATATATGTGCCAAATCCACTACATAACATAGATGAAAATCAAAGTTTTCGCCTGCTTTCCGATAAAACCCCTTCTTTTTTCCAAGATGGAAATAATCTTGGAATTTCCTGGACTCTAAACTGCTTCAGCCGCTTTAAGCTAATATTACTAATTGCATACTACAAAAATATGAGAAATCGAAGAAATTTGTTCGACCCTTACAATTTGGTGTACTTTTAGAGCTAAAGACTGAGAGCTGCTTAGAGAAGGAATTTGCTCTCGAGCCGAATCATGGAAACAGTACAATAAACATAATAACACAACAAATATCCACAAAGACAAAATAAAAAAACAGAAAACTGTTGGGGCCTGCAACTTGAGAGCTACTTTGACATTAAACTAATATGGGACCATCTGATTCTTTGAGCATATGAGACAAGAGAAATGGCTAGCATGGTTTCGAGACAACTGGAGATGTATACTTGAGTTGATATACAGTCTAAGATTCATAAGAATCTCTTTGTTGTTTTTACGTAGCAAGAATATCCCTGTATACTAGTTTGACGGGAAATCTGCAATCTTTTGTCTGTAATAAGAGAAAACCCTTTACGAATTCTAACTTCCTGTATAGTTTAACTGATGGAGAATATCGACATTTTTTCAGTTTCTTTAATCTGAGATTGCACTAGTATCTTTATTATTTACCATGTTAATCTGATATATTCATCTATTTCACATATCGGTCTGTGCTATGAAGATTGACGAAAGATCTATAACGAGTCACTAACAAGATATTTTTAATTCGTATTTATAAATGTGACACACTCATGATATTTATATGATGTTTCAGTCATCGGTTGTTGAGATATACCACTGGATTTCCTTACAAGATAGGCTGCAATAGCAATATTTCTTGTAAATGAATTACCTACCAATATTTGATAAAAAGAAAAAAAAAATGTTCAGCCCAAAATGTAGATTCTCGGCATTTTCTGACATTGTGTGGCAAACAGGAAATAATAATTAACAAGTGTAATTTTTATAGCTAAAAGAAGCAAGAATTTCATAGTTTTTTTTTATTAAGACGGTTTCAAGAAAAAAAAATGTAAACTATGCCAGCAGTGCCGTTTCAACATTGAACAGCTATATAAAGAAAAAACCAATCTTTATATGTTCAAATTTTGTTTAGAATAGGATATCATCGAGACTTTTAAAGTTTAATATTGTAGAAGTTGGATTTCTCCTGTTCTTGCCCTGGAGAAGTACTTGTGATAACTTATTATTGAGTAGCTTTCTACCTCTGGTATTGGAGACATGGTGCGAGAGCATTTTTTTTGGTTCTGTCTCTCATCCATATACCTTTAGGAATTCTTGTTGATGATAGTATGTTTCTATCTGTTTTAGGGATGGAAGGAGTAGATAAGGAGAAAATTCAAAGAGTAGTGTACGAGATGAGCAAGGGGTCAAAGTATTTTGAAAACGAGGAAAGAAAAGAGGTTGCGATGAGGCAAAAAATAGAACAAATGCATGCACAACGTGCGAAGCTCACATCAGCTGATATTTCTCACTATCAAAAGGTAAAATTGATCGTTTTTTTTTAAAGAAGAAAAAAACTGGAAAGAAAAGTGATTGTTCATTTCTTTGTTCTATTAATTGATTTATCCATTCTCAGCTTTTTTACTAGTCTTAATTAATCACTACCGTCATAGCTTGAAACATAGATGTGAATCTTGTATACCTGAGTGGAAGAGCCGAGGTTTGGGGCAAGGCTGCATACATTTGTTCCTAGACTCCTTAATGTCCAAGTCATGCTTTTCTCTCTTTTTCCTTTGTCTATTAATTCAAAACTGTTCTCCAGAGGATCATTTTAACATTATCAGCTAAATGAACTGCTAAAAAATGTACAATGATGCTGGATTACATTTGGTCCATTCATAAAGTTATCTTGTAGTTTAAAGATTTATATCAAGCCAATAAGATGAGTATTCTGCTTTGCTAGTTTTATTTCAGTTGTGAAAAGCAGTGATATATATATATATAAATATTGGAAATTAAAGCAGTGATATCTTGTTACCAAATTTACTTGAACGAAGTGCAGCAAGATTCTTTTGTACTTTATATGGTCATCTTAAGTCTTTGACTAAACCCACCTGCTTGAACTTGCATTGTTTATTCTATATCATTGGGAATATTGTTTGAGGATATTGCTACTTATTGTTCACAATATTCACAGTTAGCAGATAAAAGAATTTTGGATCTTGAGACCACACGCGACCTGTCTAGAATTTGGCTACATGTGGATATGGATGCTTTCTATGCAGCTGTTGAAACATTGAGCAATCCTTCGCTAAAGGGAAAGCCAATGGCTGTTGGCGGTATGTCTATGATCTCCACTGCTAATTACGAGGTTGGGTTATTAGCTCTGACTTCAAAAACTGTTTTTTTGTTTTTCTGTGCTAAGTTCATGTGCTTCACATAGAGATTCACATTCCTTAGTGATAATAGTTTTAACTAAGGCCAGGAATCTGTGTTACATTTAAAACTGTCAGTTCACTTGCATCCTTTACTAAAACAATGCTTATTCGAATAATCTTTGACAAAAATGTTAGGCACGGAGGTTTGGAGTTCGTGCTGCGATGCCTGGTTTTATTGCAAGAAAATTATGTCCTGAGTTGATCTTTGTTCCCACAGATTTCAAGAAATACACTTTTTGCAGTGATTTAACTAGAAAAGGTTAGTTATGGGGCCTGTAATCCAGATTTTCTAAGCAGATTTTCGTCTGATGCAAATACTTTGACTTGCGTATACATATTTGTAGTTTTCCAGAAATATGATCCAAATTTCATGGCTGCCAGTTTGGATGAAGCTTACCTTGACATAACTGATGTTTGCCAAGAAAGGGACATGACTGGTGGAGAAGTATGTTTATACATTTGTCCTCGTTAACATTAGACATTTTTCTTCCCCAAAATGCATTGACAGTTTCTTTTATCTGTCATGAAAGATTGCTGAGGAACTCAGAGCTGATGTTTACAAAGAAAGTGGTCTAACATGTAGTGCTGGTGTTGCTCCAAATCGCTTACTTGCTAAGGTTCTTTTGGCTATTACACTGAAACGATTATAGTTTACATTTGCACAGATTATTTATGCAATGCACTCTGTTCTAATTTGTGTGAGATGGAAGATGTTGGGTGACTAAGTCGCATGTTATTAAGGATTGTTTAGAATGAATTGGCCTTAACATGAAAGGAAATTTCATGGAATCGTAGTTGGAGATAAACTATGAAGGCTTTGGGGTTTATTGAGAGCAAGGTATAGGAACTGGCTAAGCTGAAATGAGGGCCTTAACTCTTTAATGCTAAGCGAATTAGAAAATCTGAAGGAGCCAATACACCAATCCAAGGTGGAAACAACTTGATTGTTACCAAATATGAAGAAGCTACTACAATTGTGCATATTGTCCCATTATCTCTCACATAATGGTGCATGCTTACTGGCCAAATAGAAAGTGAAAAAGTAGGTCAAATAATTTGGAGGTGTGCAGGATTAAATAATGATCTGCTCTTCATCCAATTAGAATATCAAAGAACTCAAATTGGATTAATGGTTAAGGGAAGTGGAAAACAATAAGCAAAATAATAGATAGGTGCAATGATCAATGAGGTTGTTTAGCATGTGAAAGTACTGTATTGGCACTGAATTATATTTGCTTACACAGGTTTGCTCCGATATTAATAAGCCCAATGGACAGTTTGTTTTGCCAAATGACCGGATGGCTGTAATGGCATTTATATCTTCACTTCCCATACGGAAGGTATTGATACCTTGAACTTTGACATATTTTTGGAATAACATTTTCAAGATATTATAGTCATCACTTTCTTATTTTATGTTTTCTTTTGATTGAAAATTTTCAATTATCTATGAAGATTGGAGGCATTGGTAAGGTCACCGAACATGTTTTGAGGGATGCTTTAGAAATAAATACCTGTGAGGAGATGCTGCAAAAGGGAGGGCTCATTTGTGCACTATTCTCTCAATCAACAGCAGGTAGTATCATTGATTTGTCTTTTCTATTATCCATTGCTGTCAAAGTTATATGGCATCTTCGTGCTGGATTGGAGATTATAGGGTAAAAGACTTGGATCTTCCCTATGATTTCATTTATTCCAAAAAACAAATCCCTATGGTTTAAAATTTGGAAAAGAAAACACCATGTGGTATAAAAAAATTCTAAAACAGAAACTTTTACCGAGTTTCCATTGAATTATTTTAAAGCACACTGTTATTTAAATGATTATTAAATATGTGACAGTTTGTATTACTGCTTTGACCTAATTTAATGATGAATTTTATTAAAATGACTCTACAAATATTTAGTAAAAGGTTTTTTTTAAATATTTCTAATACCACAAATTACTTTTGGGTAATTTTAAACCAAAAGGGAAGTAAATCTACAGGGTAAGTTTGTATCTTTTACCTAACATTATACTATTGTTTAAAGTGGCCAATTTAAGATCTTCAGGAGAAAACTTAGTCGGAGTTTTGAGTTGGTCACTATGCTGTAGAACCTTAAGAGAATGTTAATATTTTTTTCACAATTTCTTCTGAACAAAATTGGATCCAAGTGGCCATTTCTGAGGTGAACATTTAGTGCATCAACTTTAGTTTCTATATCTAATTATCAGACTTATCCAGATAAGCTTGAACCACATGCTTATATAAGCTGGCTATAATTTTTGGTCAGTTCTTAATTTGTTGATAGTACATTGCAGAATTTTTCCTCTCTGTTGGATTGGGGCTTGGGAAGACAAGTACTCCTCGAGTCAGTCTTCGTAAAAGTATAAGTACTGAGAGGACATTTTCAGCTACAGATGACACAATACTTCTTTATGAGAAATTAGGTGATTGATCCACTGCATTCATTGTAACTTAAGGTCTTGCAAAATATCCTATGCTTTCAAATGGGGCAGCACTTTCCTCTCTTGGCCTTTTTTTGTTTCTTATGGATTGCAAATCTTTTAGAAGGTTTGCAAATCATAGTATTAATAACAAAGATATAGGTCCGTAGTGTTGCTTGACAGTTATATGATCATGCATGACAATTCTGAAAATTGCCTTTCACTAAGTGTTTTAGAATTGTAATTCAGCCGATATTGCGGAGATGCTTTGTTTTGACATGCAGAAAGAAGGGCTTTGTGGTCGAACGTTGACCCTCAAATTGAAAACTGCATCTTTTGAGGTATTGTATGATGCTTTTGTTGCTTTCATTTTCTGTGCATGAACTTAGGGTGAACTATGTGTGATTAACGAATAAGTTTTGAATTTTTATGTTTCCATGATGCTCCTGCATTAATCTTTTTGGATAATAAGATTAGGATTGAAGTTTTAAAAGCAAATTTGCATATCCAGAGTCATAAAAGGGATATTGCACATTCTTGATCCCTGTATACAGCTCCTGTGAATTATACTAACTAGATATTGCTGTAACCTTCATTGTTTGCGTATAGTAACACATTTTCTTGTTTAAAAGTGCCAAAAACTTTTCTGTCACAGGGGAAAAAGGCTGTCTGCAATATGTAATATGAACAACAAAGCTGGGTGTTGATTTGTGGCTCATTTCTTTATATAGAGTATTTCTATCACAAACACTACCAGTATTGTATAGGGACTATTTAAAGGTTTTCCTTTTTAGAGTAGGAGAGACATTCCTGGAATTTGGGTTTTTTTTTCCCCCTAGTGTTGTAAAAGGAAAACCTGAGGAATATCTGTAGCACTCTTTGTCATACTAGTGAAAAAAAAATTGATCGTCAATGATTAGACTCTTGCCAAACCAATTAAAATTCCATGCTCTCTTCTCTCTAAATTATTTGTGTGTTTGATTTTGTATTTGTTTTCCAACATTATGAACCTGTTATTGGGCTCCTTTTTAGGATTATCGTAAGTGATTCTCATTCTGAAGCTTTTTGACATTACTTATTCATTAGGTTCGAACCAGAGCTGTGACTTTGCAAAATTATATTCACTCAAAGGAGGATATTTTTAAATATGCATCAAAGCTGCTAAAGGCCGAACTTCCTGTCTCGTTGAGATTGATAGGTAATATGTTCTCTTTATTATTTGTGCTGGTCTTTTCTGTTAAAGAGGTACTGGAAGTCATGACAGTTTCGGCCCATCAGTTATAACTGGCTTAGATATATGCTTGTTAGCATGAATTCTGGGAGTAGAGGGAATTAATGGACTTCGTTTTACACCTTATAAAGCTTATCAATGACAAAGCATTTGCACTATCCAGGCCTCCGAGTATCTCATTTCAATGAATACAAGATTGGCGCTCCATCTGATCCATCACAGACAACTCTTACCAATTTTATTCTCTCAAGAGATGCGTCCAGGAAAATTTCAGGCAATCAACCGTCCATGCACCATGAAATTTGTGCTAAAAATTCCATGGATAGTTCAGAAACTTCTTGCTCAATGGATACCTGTGAGACCGGTCATTATGCTTTTAGAGATCTAGAAGACAGTGATCTGGATCTGAATGACCACTGCTGCTGCATTTCCACTAATAACCTTGATGTGAACAAAACTTGTGAGAATCTAAGCAATGAAACTTTAGAGAAGGTAACATCAGGAACAGGAAGTCATCTAGGATACTGACTGGAATTAAATACAACTTTGCTTTTCTTGTGCCTTCAGTCTGGTCCTTTTTGCCCCTTGCGGTCTTTGAATATTTATACTCTACTATATGGCTCTATTCTGCATTGTGACCTTTGCCTAGGTGGATACTCGGGATACCATGGGATCTGGACCACTCTCAGAACTTTGTCAAACTGAGGAGTCAAAGTCAACGGAAGCAGGATCTTCAAGCCTGCAATTAGAGAGGAGCAAAGAAGACCTAGTAAACAAGGTTGTCACTAGTGGAGCTCAAATCTTCTGGGTGGATGAATACAAATGCTCAATATGTGGCATTGAAATCCCAACAGACTTTTGTGAGGAAAGATTAGAACACTTGGATTTTCATCTTGCGGAGAGAATTCAGGAGGAGGAATCTACATTTAACTCGAGAACACTTTTGCCGAGTCAAAGGTCTGTTGCTTATGCATATACATTGGCTATGTTTCTCATCATTCCATTGACGAGTAAGGGGGAACTTCTTCCGCCATTCATGACCATCTTGACTTATTGCAATTCTCTGCTTGAATTATGCAAAACCCTAGCTTAAACTCTTCCGAAGTTACTTCAGCTATTTGAATATATTTGATTGAAAATACGTGTTGCAGTGAATATGATACTTTTGGTTACCTGTTATCCACATGTTGTTCAGTATCAACTTTCTGAATTACATGAATGAATCTGCATGTGGTTTAACTCAGTCGTCAACTCTTTTCAGGTGCCCCCCGAAGGAGAACCTCTCAAGCCAGAGCTCAGTCAAGAGGCGCAAGCCATCTGCAAAAGAAGAAAGGCATATTCCAATAGACACGTTCTTTGTCAAATGCAACCAGAATTTATAGCGTTGCATGGTTCCGGTGTTCCAATCCTGTATATAGGTGTATGTAAAAGAACAATTTGTTAAAAAATTATTGTTATAAGTCTCATAATCCACATTACCCTGTAAATGATATGCAATGGCTCAAAAACAAGAAAACGCCTTGATTATGAAGGTTGCCCACATGAATTCTATCATTTTCTTGCTTAATTTTCCCTCCTATCCATTGTTTATGATTAGCAAACTAATGATTCGTCTGATTGGTAATTACAGTACATAAAAAATCAGTTGAGACACGATACAAGTGTATGTGAACGAAGATCACCCACGTCACCCAGTTTCAACAGTGTTTTTGATCCCTTCCAAACGATCTTGCTTCTCCATCTCCCTTTCTTCACAGTTTGGATTCTCGGTTCCCTACTCACCATACAAATTTAGCTGTTTTTCAAGCAAAGAATCTAATGCACGAGTAATTTTGACGGCCCTCGACTATGGAACTAACCTCCATGACTTCAAGCTCCAAACTTTCGTTGCCAGATCCAGTTACACTAACGAGGACCCATATCACTTCTTCGGTCACGCGGAGTTCTCCCTTTTCATCTTCAACCCAAAAGATACCAAAAGTGCACTTAAGGTCTGACCAGGCGACCGCCGTTAGACCTCAGAATGGAAGCACTAACATCTTGTCGGAGGTAGCCTTACCCACAATGAAAGATATATTGGCCTCATCCAAGGCTCAGAAACTTGAGCTCCAGCTTCACACATTTGGACCCTTTTTCAGAATCACGGCAACGAGTCTGGAGACCAAGAACGAACTTGGTAAAGCAGAGGGACTGATAAGGATGTGGTTGAGAGGAAAGATTCTTCATCTGGATTCTATGAGACTGAAAAAAGAGACACTGAGCATGGAGAAATCGATTTTTGGTATTGGTTTGTTCTTAGGTGCTGTTGCTATTCGACACGGCTATGACTGTGGGTGTAAAACAGCAGAATTGCTTGCCATTAACGATTCTGATCTTTACCATACCAAGGTTCTTACGTGCTCATATATTACTGCTGTGCATTCTTATGTGGTAGTATAGTCAAGAGTCGGATATTATTAGATTGTTTCATCCGATGGTTTAATCTGTTATTAACTGTTTTCTCTCTTTGTCTGTTAACTGCTAGCTTGTCAGGTTTTATACAAGAATTGGATTTAAGGCTGTGCATGAAGTGACTGGCTCATCATTTGGAGACCTTGCCCACATGTTGGTTTGGGGAGGAATAGGAACGAGAATGGACGCTGATGTCAAAGAGCTGATGCTAAAATGGTGCGCCAGGTTCAAGCAGCAAGATTGATTTTTTTTTGTTTTTAAGCACTTCAGGTCGTCGTGCTGAGACTGAAGATCCGAGCTTGTGACGAGGTCAGATGAGAAAATATTCAGGTTCCTCTGAAAATAGTCATCTTTCAGCTTTGGAGTTGTGCTGAAAAAACACAGTTCATTAGCCCATCACTGTGTATGGTGATGGCTTTGTAGTGGCTATACCCTGCAGATAATTAACTGCTGAATTGTAAATTGTTATGAGATGATGCCAATCCAATAATCTTTTTGACAATGTTCATCTGCTAAATGGTGTGGATGATCCTGCTCTCGAAAAGACTGTATCACAATACCATTTTTTGGTTGCATCATAACTTCAACTGAGGTTGTTCTATAGACAACCGCAGTCGATTTTTGAGCAACTAAACATTGTGGAAAATGAAATAGCACTTTAAAAATATTTTACACTTTTCGTGGAGAATTGACAGTTGTCTATAAGAAGTTACATTCATTCTTCTGTTGCAAAACTAGAATTGTTTCACGGGGACTCTTTCAAAGTACAGTGGAATTGAATAAAGTCGTCGAAATTATCATGTGGCAGCTAAGATTAGATCTGTTAAAGCCTAATTCAAACTTTCACGTGATTGTCGATTAATAAATCCTTTTATTTTCAATAGCTTTACATATATTCGTGTTTAACTATTTAATTCTTAATACATTGGTATTTTCGTATATAACTAAAAGAAGAATAAATAATAATGAGACTCGTCAAAAGTCAATCCTTGATTAATTATCATAAAATATTATTAAAGAAATTCGATTTACTTACTCCTTAAAGCACTAAAAAAAAAAAAGCTTTCTCTCAAAAGTTCTCAACTTTTTTTCATATCCATGTATTAAAAACTTGGATATA
>JAOXYD010000136.1:20414598-20442911 GCA_028565735.1 Pinacopodium congolense
TGCTTAAACTATCTTTAATCCTAATCTTAAGTGGCCAGCTTAGATTTGGTAGTTACAGATCTTCAATAAGCAAAATATAGACATAAAAACATGCATATAAACTCTCCTAAAACATCAAAACATCAATCCATAGCATCTGATACGTTTAGCTACACATTTGAACTAAAACATGCAAGATATAAACTTTAAAGCACATAATATGACTAGAACTCTAAAATTGAGCTGAAATAAATGAAATAGAAGTTACAAGACATGTTATAATTCCTTCTGGACAAGCCTTAAACTCCTTAAGATGATCTGAACACCACAGCAGCTCTGAATCCACCAGATTTAGCAAGAAAATCAAAGCATACACAAAGATATATTCATAAGAGCATAATCTTTGATTTAATCTGAAAAAGAAGAGAATACAATGAATAATCTGAGTTAGAAAACCCCCTATAGTGATTTAGAAACTAAGGTTTGTGTCTTAGCAGCACTCTCCAACTTATAGAACTTAAAAATACACTCAGAAACTTGAAATCTAAGTGTTGGAAGCCTAAGTGTTCAAAGAAGAAAAATGAAGAGACAAGGGGCATAATAGAAGTCACGCCATGTTTGAAATTTGGAGGATGTGAGGCTGTATTGCTGACCTGGAGTACAACGGCACCCTTTATTCTTACAACAACACCCTCACAAGGCGCCGTTGTAACTCGACTTCTGGACAGTGACAACGGCCCCCTGTTCTTCAACAACGACACCCTCACCAGGGGGCCGTTTATGGTCAGCAACAAGAGTATTTCTTGATGTTTTTGCTCAAATCTTGATCATTAAGCTACAATCTATAAATCAAACATTATAGGGCATCAATTAAACAATTAAGCACTAAAATAGGGGTCATAATTCAACAATTTAACTATAAAAATCATATCAATTTGACCCATATCAATTATGGATCAAAAGTTCAAATCTAGAAATTGAATTAGAAATAATAAATAAGATGGCCAATCCTATTCATAATCCATAATTCTTGACATTTATTTAGAGATCCAACTCAATTTTAACATAAAACACAAAACTCGTTCAAAACTTAATTCAGTTCTTACAATTATAACATATTAATTTTCTAAATATCTTCTAACCTAAATAAAACTAAACTAACATACTGAAATTAAAAAAATAGAAAGTAAAACTGCAAAATCATAAATAAAATAAGATGAACAATATTGGAAATTAAAGATTAACTATTAAACTATCAAAAATTAAAGGCTAAAAAAGTATGTAAATGAAATCCAAATGAAATACATAAAAAGTAAATGAAAATAACAAAGACAACAGTGAAATCATAAGAACCGAATGCAATTTTCACCTAAAACATGAAATTTAAACAACAATATCAATTGAAACAAGAAAGAAATCAAAACCTAAACTAAGGTAAAGATAAAAAAGGAAACAAAGGACTGCATAAATGGTAGTAAAAAAATTCCAAAAATCTACTCCATTTCATCCTTAGATAGTCCTCTTTAGGGTTGGAAATAATTAGAGAAGTGAAAGTCATGTGTGCTCTTATTTTTTTTTGTTTTCTGGACACTCAACGGTGGTGAATAGTACTATCAACGGTAGTTAATAGTATATCAATGCCCCCTACACATAACCCATATTGAAGGGTCTGAATTTGATTATTAACGAGAGTTTTCTAGACTAACAATTGCCCCTCTATCAAACTAAAAGGACCTAAACTTGACTCCTTAGCTGATTCTTCTTTAAATCTCTTCCAAACTTGGTCTTTTGAGCTAGCATTTGTGTTCAATGATCAATGCTATATTCAAACTTAATATGAACACAAATTAGTAACTTATACATCAAAATATGGATAAAGCTACAGTGAATCATACATGGAAATACCATAAATGCACCCCTTTCTGTACATATGGTATATATTAATTTTTAGGCAATGCACTTGGTTTAATAGAAAATAAAATTTTGTGGCTTTTTCCATGACAAAAGCTGAATATATAGCCATTGTAATTATTGCACTCATATTTTATAACTTAGACAATAATTTAGGGATTATGAGATTGAGCTTCACAAAATATCTATTAGGCATGATAATACGAATGCAATTAACGTTATAAAAAATTCCATCTAATGTTCTAGAATAAATCATATAGAAATTAAATATCATTTTATTAGAGATCATGTTCAAAATGGGGATATTAAACTAAAATTTGTGGATAAAATGCATTAATTAGTAGATGTTTTTACTAAACTAATGTGTAAAGATAGGTTCTGTATGATTAGAAAAGAGTTAGGCATTATAGATGGTAGTGCATTATGATAAGCAGGTGTTTTTTCATCATATTTTTTATTTGAATTATTATATTTTGTTTTATATGTTCTTATTTGCCTTTTGATAACTCCAAAAAGCAGAGAGGGAGATGTGATATTGTGCCTTACTTAGGGGGTGTAATATTTCTTTAGTGGGCAGTAATGAATTTTAATCAATTTAGTGGGACTTTTAATGGTTTTAATTTTGTTGAAGTTGTAATGATGTTGAAAATTAAGTTTGGAGTTAAATTATAATTGAATTAGGGATGTTAGAAAAAACTTGATAATATCCGTTTTGGATATGATATTATGGCTTTTTGTTGTGAGGTTGTGTTTTATTACCTTAAGGAGTTTGAGTGAATAATGGTTAAGTGGTACTTATGGTTAAGTGGTATTTAGTAAATTTTAAATTGTATTAGTTATTTTTTGTTTAATTTAGGTTTTATAGTTTGTAATATCATATGGTTTTACCATCATCAAAAGGGAGGAGATTATTAAATTAAGGGAGGTTTCACTTTATTTTGATGATGATAAAACAATTTTGTTACTAATTATTTTTTGTGGTTAAGGTTTTGAAAGATAGGTATATTAATGAAGTGTTAAAGAAACGAGTTATGGAGTCTTGGAGCGAAAATGCAGCCTATGGTGATCAAATGAAGAGGAGTCAAGTTGGAAGATCAAGAAAAAGTTTGTATTAGATGTAAGTTTTGCTTGGTCTCATTTTTATATTTAAAGGGCTCATTCATGAATAATTGAATTTATCTTTAGATTATGCATATAAGTTGCATAATCAAGAGGAAAATATGCGAGGAATGTTTTAAAATAATCCTCTTAATGAATAGAAATATTTTTAGGAAGGTTTTTAACGTATGTGTGAGTTAAGAAATGTCTTTAAAGTGTTAGGAAGTGTTTTGGATTGAGTAAAATGTGTTTGAATTGTTTAGTGTATGAAAAAATCCGCTTGTGTAGGGATTTATCGATTAATAGTGGTTGACCAATATGTTGTGCTATTTTTCCTTTGACTAATTAACGCATTGATTATATTGGTTGACCCGTGACTAATAGATCGATGCATGTACTGGTTAATCAGTTGTGGTGAAAATCATGCACTAACGAACAAAAACCAACGAAAAATTGAATTAAATGATTTTTAACTTTGAGTAACCGTTATAAATGGCTAGTAAACTGATTTTTCACTATATATGGGTGTATTGGGGAGTGTGTAAATCATCTAACATCTGCAAGAAACACATATAAGTGATTTAAGCCATTATTTATAAGTTTTGGTTGATTTTTAATTTGATTTTGTTGAAGTTGTGTGAGCTCTTTTGTGCATTTATTTCCAAGTGCTTTGTGACCCTTTTAAATACCTTGTAAGCTAAATAAAATATTTCTTCAAGTGTATTTAAAGAGGCTATGAATTTTGAGAAGTTATTGAATTGCGAAAGCTTACTCCAAACCTTGACAAAGGGGTTTCATTAATTATGGTCTCGGTCTTTAAATTTTAATAAAATAATAAAATGAATCTCAACTAAACAATACTTAGACCAAATAGGCAAGTGTACTTATCATTCTATAGTATAGCTTATATGAGTTCAAATGTCATCCCACGAGGATTATACGACTTCCAGTAATTTTTATCCCTCTATTATCTAATCAACTCAAATTGATGATTGATTTATAATTAAATAAAAGTAAAATAAAAAAGTAATTCATTAATTCCAAAGCAATTCACTAGATTAAGTATTGATGAAACTTGCAAAATGATGAATCCCCTTAAGACATTAACATGCTCATTGTTTAATCTTGATTTAATGTTTTACCAAAATTCAGTTAGACTGTAGAAGCCCTAAATTGAATTATAATTTCTATTGAGTAATATGACTCTAATCCTCTTGTAATTAGAATCTCTTCTTAATTAAAACCTTCAATTGGATGCATTATCTTGATCTATGGATTCAATTATTTTTGATAAGTTTAAATCTAACTAAAAAATTTTATGTAAGCTTATCTTTAGTACCCTATGCAAACTTCTTTATCTAAAGTTTGATATATTTATAAATATAGATATATGAAATCAAATAATGAAACTGAAATTGCATGCAAAATATCTTAATCAAATATAATTGTATCCATAGTCAAACCTAAGACAATCTATAATTTCTTATATTGAATCACATAAACAAATAATAAACACCACTTCGTAGGTTTTAATATGCAAACAGAGTCAATGGCTTTTTCTGAAGAACCTTGCTCAAAGGAGGGAAAAGTGGGGCCTTTGTCAAGCACTACTTAAGCCAAAGGGTAGCTGACCTAAATAGGATTGTTGAACTAAGAGGCTCATAAGGGGAGTTGCTACCATGCAGTTGTAGGGAAGGGAACAGGTCAACCATGAAATAGGAAGGTCTGGGGAAACGAACAGCCACTACAGGTGGCAAGGAACAAAGTTAAGAAGAAAAGGAGAAAAGAAAGGAGGCTAAGAAAAGAGAAGAAAAGGGAAGCTAGAAAGGGGTTAAGGAACCAAAAGCTAGGGGCAATCATGATTAGAACATGAAAGAGGTAGCAAAATCACCATCTAAGATTGAGAAATTAACTATTTAGGTGAGTTATAAGATTCAAATCAAATAACTTTCATTAAAAGTAGCAAGAAAAAATAACGAAAGTAATAAATTATAACAAATGTAAACAAGTGAAGCCATGCAATTAGGAGTCTTCATACTTGATTTTTCATGGAAATTAAAAATTAATGAAATTAAGCACTCTTAAGACTTGAAAATGGCTAGATGATTTGATCCCAATGGAATTACCAAAGATGTTGCTAACATTTTTTGAATGCCTTAAATAGGTATGAGACTATAAACTGAAATAAATTATTTGAAGGAGTCACCGCCCTACCTATAGATCCTTAATCTTGTCCCATATTTTTATTAAATTTGTTCAGTTTGATTGCAAAGTGATAAAAATTTAAAATTTTATTAATGAAAATGTGAAAATTTTAATTATTAGTTTCATGATTTTTACTCATATTAAAATTAAATTTCTTTTATATTGTAAAAATTTTGTTTAAAATTTTCTTTTTAATATTCATATTGGCATAAAAATTTGTTTTTTAAAAACTATTTCTTTCCTTAAGCATTGTTAGTATTTCAATATTTTTCGGTTAATTTTGGAGGAATAAATAAATTTTGGGTCTAGAATTGGAGATTAGAAAATTTTTTGACTAAATAATGATAGAAAAAAGACCGAATTGCACATAGGTGAAGAGTATAATACAAAATTATGCAAAGGGTTGATCAAAGATTAAAATAGGTTAAAATAACATCCTTTATAAAGAAAAACAACATAGTTGTAGTTGGAAAAGAAAAAAGAGTGAAACGACGACCTCAAGGCAAATCACAACATATCTATATAATAATGTTTGAAAAAGGTAAACCAAACTCACTATTTCAAAGCAGGGGTTTCTTTGATAGTTGCATAAGATTACTATTTTTAATAAACATAAAAAAATCCCTTTTAGTGATTACAATCATCTTCTCCTTTCTCCTTCATTTTTTTAGCGACCACACTCATTATTCCTCTTTCATCCATTCTTTTCAATTATTCCTTATCATGTTTTATCCTTTCGTTAGTTCTCATCTTCAAAACTCCATTCCTATTTGTCATTTCCATCTTAATGTTGACTAGCCCTTAATATTCCTTATATTACTTAGTTCTCCTCATCAAATTAACCCTGCCTTTATTATGTGTTTGTTTTAAGTTAAAATCCATCATCTATTTAACTAAGTTCAATTTTACAATACTTAAAGGAATCATGAGATGTCCACTAAGGATTAGTTATATTCTTCTCTTTTCTTTTCCTTCTTTTTGTTGTATTTTCTCTAACACGAGTCAATAGACTATTCTTTTTTTTTTAATCTTTGACATCTTCTATTTCTAATTGGATATTATAGATTATAAGAGGGGTGAAGCATTTATAATCATAAATGCATTTTAGTTTTGACGTGTATTCTAGCAAATATGATTTTAATTAATTAATTCCAAATAAAAATTTATACAATTATTAATGTAAAATATAGATTTATTTTACATAACAAGTTAGGCTTAGTTCCGAAATAGACTTTGTCTTCTTAGATTTCAGCTTGATCTAAAATTTTTTGAGGATTCTCTTTGGATTTAATATGGGAACTATTGGTATCATGAAAACCCACTCACCCTCTTTATAAGAAAAAATTTCAAAAGTTATAGGCTTAAAAAATAAATGATATACAGTAGCCAAAATGGACTAAATATCAACTAGATCAAAATAAGCCTATTGTTCCCATGTGACACCTAAGAGGGGAGTATATTAGGTGTAATCAACATTTTCTAAATCTTTTTTAATTTAAAAATTCACTTTAAACATTTCTAAAGTAATGGGAAAATATATCAATTTTTTTAAATTAATATATTAATATAGTTTAAACACAAAAATAAACTTGCAAAAATTAAAGAGAGTATGGAAAGAAATGGAAAACTGATTTATAGTGGTTCAATAAACAACCCTTGTTTGCGTCCACTCTCCGAGAACTTTTTAAAAATTTCACTAAAATATTCTTTGAATGGGGTGAGGAGCAGCCTTTTTACAACCATTCTTCCATCATAAGTAAAGAGTAACCTTTATAACCAATCCTCTTTCATGGATAAAGAATAACCTTTACAACCAATTTAAAGCCCATAAGAAAATAAATATAAAAGAATATCAAAATTTCTTAACCAAAGTGTTTAAGAGGCTCGTAATATAATAAGTTGATCAATGCAACCAAATACATAATCGTACAATCCAAAAATCTTGAATATCTGGATTGTAGGTCAACTTTGAAAAGTGATCTCTTATTCTATCTACCACTACATTGGAATATGTTGAATTTCTATCCTCTCCTACAAGAATGAAAGTAGCCCATTTACCTATAAAATTTCTTATCATTCCAATTGTGTCTTATAAGGCAAGGTTTAGAGACTAGTCAACTTTCTTAGCTAAGATCTATGATAAGTTAGGATGTTGATGCAATCCTTCTCATTTGCTAAAAAGCTTTAATTAATTATTTCAAAATTTTGTAACATGCACATTTTCTAGTTTTTGAACCTAAGGAAGTTCTAATCTTTGTTTTGATGATAAAAAACATATATTTTACTAATTGTTTAAGTGTTTGATACAAGGTCAAAAGATAGGTTATATGACGATGAAAGATTGGACTTGGAGCTTACAGTTGAAGGAAAAATAAGATAAAACATTATGAAAGACCCAAAATTAGTTGCTCTATTCATTAATGTGTTAGTGTCACTTGATGTTTACATGTTCTAGGGTCTCAACTTTTTCATTCATGCATCTCATATGTTTTTAATGTTTTCAAAAAAATTTCTATTAACCTTAAAATCAACGTAGCAAGTGAAAAATGTTTTTAGTTGTGTTTTGAATTTTTTTTGAAATTAAGCTTGATGTGAGGAAATTTTTATAAATATTTAAAAATGTTTTTGTTCACGTTTTTTAATTTTAGTTTAAGATATCAATGGTGGTTAAAAATAACATCGTTGACCCTTAATGGAAACTGGCTTTTAAGTGTCTAAGTTAAACAAACTTTCCTTTTTTTATTTCATTTTGAAATTATATTTTCCCCAATGCCTAGTTACATCTTATAATGTCTTTATCAAACCCTAAACCTTAATTGTAATATAAGATAGCTGCTAGAAACAATTTAAAAACAACTTTGTTGAGTGATATTTCAAGAATATCTTCATCTTCATCAAGTTTCATATCTTTTTTGTGCTATTGATATTAAGCCAGAATTTGGCTAACTTCATGTTTAGTTTTGTGCCTCAAAGCCCTTGTTCTTAATCTCTTTTATCTTATTAGAGGGTTTGAATTGCATGCTAACCTTTAATTATTGGTTTATTGGAAGATTTATAAATTGAACTTGTGTATAAACTTAAGTACTTCAAGCTTTACCTATATCTTAAGTTTAGTTCTCTGTTTAATAGATCTAGATCTATTCTTGAGTCTATATTCATTGTTCATTATTTTTAAGGTCTTAGGAGTGTTTTGAATCAATATTGATCATTTAATTAGATTTCTAGATTGAGTTTTCATTTTTACAAGACAACATACTCAAATCTATCAACTGTTGGGACTGTATCTTATTTAATTTGTTTTTTTGACTCTCTATTTGTGTTTTGTGTGTTTAATTGATTTTTATACATTTTTTATGTCCCTAAAAAGTTCTTAAAATTTTTTCTTGCTTTGATTATACTCGTAGTTTATTAAATTCCATAAAAAGTTAAAAACACTAAGTTGTCCAGATTTCAAGGTTTTGTGTTTTTCACATATCTTCATATTTAGTATTTTAAATATGATTCTTGAGATATTAAACCATCATATTTAGTTTTATTAAGGTTTATAGAGGGTCATTGTACATTCATTTTATTTCTACACACGAAAAAGTCTTTAGTTTATTATATTTCAATTGAAACACCTTTATAGGTGTACTTTTGTGCTCTTTTGTGGGGTTAATTTATATAGGCTACTCTTTTACTTTTAAAAAAGATTATGAGGCCACTCTTCACCTTCCTAGAAAAAATGAGATTGTGTATTGGCTAAAAAAAATTGGTATAAGGTTGCTCTTCACCTTCAATAAAGAAGATTGGAATTGCAAGGATTGCTCTTCACCTATTAAAGAAGATTCATAATTGCTACATTGGTGATGATGCAAAATCTAACATCGTTGGTGTTGGCAGTATAGTAGGCAATGTTAGTGTTGCCAACCTACTAAAAATATTTGTCTCTTCTCTCTTCCTTAAACTCCTTATTTTTTATTGAATGTATAATTGATTTACTAACACTTGAATAGGTTGACATTTGTATCATTGTAAATTGAAACATTAGTACTTGTTTCTTTGATCTATTATTATTCTATAGTTGTTTGGGTGATTTAATTTTATGGATATTTTTATGATTTGGAAAGTTTATCTACATCTATATTACTAGTAATTAAGTAATTGTTTCATATTTGTATTATGTTATATTATTTGTTTATTACCTTTGGTAGATTTTGGTTACGGATCTTCCTTTAATTTTGAAGTTTTCTTGATTTGTTTAAACATTCATATTACGAACAAATTTTTAGAACACTTAATTCACCTTGCTCTTGAATTCCTTTATGAATAACTATTGGTATCAAAGCTAGGATCACCTTAGTGTAGTTAATTTCAAATGAAATTGTGAGAAAAAGATCTTGTATGGCATACTCGATAGGTTCATCTAGCCAAAAGGGCAAAACATTAATAGAGCACATTTCTTTGATGGGAATGATTACCTTCAATTGGAAGACTAGGATGAATATTTTCCTTATGGTAAAAATTTTTAAGATATGGTACATTGTTAGTCAAGGGCCTTATGTTCTCAGTAAGTTTAAAAATGGTTAAACAGTACCTAAGGAAGAGTGGACATTAGAGAACTAGAGATAATTTTTAGTAAATAGCAAAGACATGCATATCTTGTTTTGTGAATTAAGTAGAAATTGAGTTCAATAGAGTCTTTATGTGTGAAACTTCTCATCACATATGGCACACACTTGAAATCATACATGAGGGAAAAAATCAAGTAATATAGAGTAAAGTTTCAATGTTGACACATCAATATGAATTGATTTCCATGCATTATGACGAATCCATTTTTAATATGTATACTCAATTCATTGATATTATTAATGCTTTAAAGGAACTTGGAAAGTCCTCTATTAATGTTAAGCCGTGGGAAAAGTTTTAAGGTCATTTCCTAAGGAATGGGAAGCAAAAGTGATGGCTATTCGAGAAGCCAAAGATCTGAATGTACTACCATTGGAGGAGATGATTAGTACATTTCTTACATATAAAATAAGAATCAGGGACCAAAGCCAAGGAGGAGGAATTGAACTAAAAAAGGAAGAACATAGTATTCAAAGTCATGAAGGAGGAGTCAAGTGATGAGGAGGCCACATCTGATGATAGTGAAGATGAAATATCCCTCATCATAAGAAGATTCAAGAAATTTATGAAAAAGAAGCAGTTACTCCAAAAGAAGATACCAAGGTAAGAGTGAATTTAAAAGAAAAATTTTCACTAATGTAACTTGTTTTAAGTTAAGAAATCAATTCAGTTAAAGAGTCAATGCCCACTCTTAAAAGAAAATAAGAAATAAGAAAAGAATAAAAAGAAAGATTTGAAGGAGAAAAAGGAGAGAAATATAAGGAAAGCACTAAAAGAATTTTGTGAATCCTTAAGTGAAATTGAGGATGAAAAATTAGAAAGTGAGATTACAAACTTTTGTTTGATAGCTTTGGACAATGAGGTACATTTTATATCAAACTCTTGTTACGATGATGTTTGTGACTATAAGTTGAGTTATGATGATTTGGTTAAATGTTTTCATGGTGTGAACTTGAAAAGGAAGAAGTTTATCTTCCAAATATAAAGAATGCATGAATTTGATTGATAAGCTTAGATTAGAGAATGATAGGCTTAGAAGTGATTTACATGAATTGGGAGCCAAGATTGTTTGTATTAATGATGATAGAAAGATATCGTTACATGAAAATGAATTCTTAAAGGACGAGGTAATATTTTTGTTGTAATCATTAGAAAATATTACCAGGGGAAAGGAAAACCTAGAGAGCATGCTTGGATCTCAAAAAGCTTCAAATGATAGGCATGGATTACCTTTCATTCATGGTAGTGAAAATTCTAGTGTTAAGACTATTTTTGTTAAGGGTAAGAACTTGGATGAAGAGGAAATCCCTATGTCATTTTTAAACACTGATGCATTCACTTCTAGAACTCAACCTAAGAAGGATAATTATGCATTTATGTACTCTTCAAGACTGCATCTAGAGTAAACATGCGTGTTTTAGGAATAGGTTTAACTATTTGGACAATGCAAAGATTGAAAACAATAGATCATATAGGAGCAAATTTTGGACAACTTGTAATCAAGCATAAAAAATGCACTTTTAGTCATATAAAAACGTCCCCATGCATATCCTAGACCAATGAACACGTAATATACATATTCTAAGCCTGAACCATATTAAAGAAGATCATCTAGGGCTACTACATATAGATTTGCATATAGAAACAAATTTGGACAGCATGTACATTCTTATGATGTTACATATGTTTTTAATCATCATGGAAGATTTGGAAATTTAAAAAGATTTTGTTTTGGTAAAATTGCAATATCTTTTAGTTCACTAAAAAGCATAGGAAGTAGAAAGGTAACTAACCCTTAAGGACCCAAATTAATATGGGTACTTAAAATAAAATAAAATATTTTGTTTTGTAGGCATTCAAAGGGTGCCAAATGGTATGTAGGTAGTGAATGTTCTAAACATATGATAGGAGACATCACTCAATTCGTTTCATTAAAGTGTAAGGATGGAGGCTATGTCACTTATAGAGATAATGCAAAGGGCAAGATAATAGCTTTGGTAAAGCTGGTAAGAAGAATATTTTTATTAATAATGTACTTTTGGTTGATGGACTAAAGCATATACATTATTGAGTGTGAGTCAACTTTGTCATAAATGTTTTAAATTTTCTTTTCATGGTGATTCTTGCATTGTTTCTAATTTTGAAGAAGATTTCATATTTTTCATTAGAAAAAGATAAGGAAACATATGTACCATTGATTGAATGATCTTTTTGATAAAGGAGTTAGGTGTTTTGTTTCAATGAATAATGATGTATCGATGTGGCATACAGGGTTAAGACATATTAGTGTAGAACACATTTCAAACTTTAGTGTGGAACACATTTCAAACCTTAGTAATAAGGATCTAGTAAATAGACTACCTCGAGTGAAGTTTGAAAAAGATAAAATTTATGGTGCGTGTCAATTAGGTAAAAAAACTAAATTTTAAGAAAAAGAATATGATTATTACTTCTATACATTTAGAGTTATTGCTTATGGATTTGTTTTGGCTATCTAGAGTAGCTAGTTTAGGAAAAAAGTTGCATTCTTACGTAATAGTTGATGACTACAGTAAGGTTACTTGGTTGATGCTCTTAGCTAGTAAAGACGAGTGCTTTAAATCCTTTATTAAGTTTTCAAAGAGAATCTAATTACAAAAAGGGTATATGATTTCACATGGTAGGGCGTTTAAAAATGAGATGTTTGATGCTTGTTATGACTAAAATGAGCTTGCCCATAACTTTTCAACTCTTAGGACACCATAACAAAATGAAGTAACTAAGAGAAAGATTAGAACCTTACAAGAGATGGCTAGGAGTATGTTGAATGAATATAATATCTTTAAGTACTTTTAGGAAGAGGCTATAGCTTGTGATTGTCATGTTTTTAACAAGGTTTATATAAGACCTTATATGAATAAAACCCCTTATGAGTTGTGGTATGAGAAAAAGCCCAGGGTTAACTATTTCAAAGTGTTTTGTTGTAAGTTCTTTATCTTGAACACTAGGCATAAATTAGGTAAGTTTAATGCAAAATCCAAGGAAGGTATATTTTTAAGCTACTCTTTTAGTAGTGGAGCTTATAAAAGTGTTTAACAAGAGAACAATGATGATTAAAGAGACTATAAATGTGGTTTTTGATGAATCAAATCCTTTTGAGATGAAAATGAGTGTTAATGATCTTGATATAGGTTCATTTAGAGATTTGGAGAAATTAAGACTAAAAGAACAAGTTGATAAAACCTTAGATAATTCCCTTATACTTAGTGACCCATTAGTTGAACTAAGCAAGGATGAAAGAAGAGATGATAGTTTACTTAAAGAGTATAGGTACCAGAAAGAAAATCCCCTTATCCAAATTATAGTTGAAGTTGAAAGAGGAGTAGGAACAATATAATCTTTTAAAGATTTAACTCACATAGTGTTATCTTAAATATAGAGGCTAAAACAATAAATGAAGCCTTAAGTGATGAAAACTAGATGTTAATCATGAATGAAGAGTTGAATCAATTTGAGAGGAACAAAATTTGGACATTAGTAGATAGGCCAAGAGATCATTAAATTATTGGTATTAAATGGGTGTGTAGAAACAAACTTGATGAATTAGGAAATATCATCAGAAATAAAGCTAAATTGGTATCTAAAGGTTAAAATTAAGAAAAGGAATAGATTATGATGAGACGTTTATACCCGTAGCTAGATTGGAGTCTATAAGACTACTTTTAGCATTTGTAACCTACATAGGCTTTAAGGTATATCAAATGGATGTTAAGAGTGCATTTCTTAATGGATTTATACAAAAAGAAACATATGTAGAACAACCACTAGGTTTTGAGATTCATGATATATCAAATCATGTTTATAAATTTTCAAAAGCCTTGTATGACTTAAAGCAAGCTCCTAGAGCTTGGTATGAGAGATTAAGTGTATTTTTATTACAAAATGGTTTTACAAAGGGTAAAGTAGATATCAACCCTTTCATTAAGAAAGAAAATGAGGATATGTTGATTGTGCACATATATGTAGATGATATTATATTTAGGGCCACAAATGAGAGGATGTGTAAGGAGTTTTCCATATGTATGAGTCAAGAGTATGAATCAAGAATTTGAGATGAGTACGATAATAGATTTAAATTTCTTTCTTGGCTTGAAAATTAGGCAAGTGACAGAAGGTATCTTTATTAGTCAAGCCAAATATAATAAGGACTTGCTAAAAAGATTTGGTATGGATATAGTAAAACCTTGAGGAACCCTTATGAGTGTAGCCATTAAGTTGAATAAGGACGGGGAAGGAAAACCTATAGACATTGAGTTATATAAAGGGATGATAGGTAGTTTTTGTACATTAAAACTAGTAGACCAATATTATGTTTAGTGTCTATTTATGTCAAGCCTTATAGAGTCTCATCTTTTATTTGTTAAAAGGATCTTGAGGAATTTAGTTGGCACTTCATCTTTAGAGTTATGGTACCTTATGCTTATTTATTTGGACTTAGTTATATATTCTAATTTGGATTAAATTGATAGACTTTTGATGTTGGTTATCTATTAAGGTCAATTTATCCAAATCAATTACCAAGTTCAACAGCTAAGCACTTTTTCTCAAAACAAATTTTAAATTCACAAGTCGGCAAGTATACTAATGGTAAGTAATATTGTGAGTATTTTAAACTCAAATTATTGTCCTACGGAGAAATAATAATGCAATTATTAGGGAAATTAGATCACAATTATTAAAGAGACCAAATTGAATGATTAATTTAACTAAAAGTATCAAACTAAACTAAAAGCTTCTAATTTTGCAAAGAAGACAAAGGTTGAATTTTAGGATTGCTTCATATATTGAATGTCTAAGGAATTAGTTTTCAATGATCTAGAAGGATTATTTAAGGATTAAGAGACTTGTCCTAGGGAAATTTCACTAAACCAAGGAAAGGTATGGTCAAATTTATTCCTTTTCTCTAACTTTCTAAGTTTATAGTTTGGTCCACTCATAAATCTAAGAAGTAGGTTTAAAGGGTAAGAAGCTTAATCTAAAAATTCATATTTTTAGATTACAACCCTTAAAATCAATCAATCAATCAATGGTCATGTATTGATTAAAATCAAGTTACTTACTGCTTTTCCAATGGATTAAGTGATTGGTCCTCAATTTAACAATTTATCATCTTTATCTTAAATGATTCATTCAAGACAAGCTTTAAGCATTCAAAATAAGTAAAAGATAACTCTTAATCACTCACAAGCATGCATACTAATAATCTACTAACCATTCCTCAGCCAAAAATTTACTTAGCCACTCATTTGAATCAAGAAAGAAAGCATATTCATCATATTTAGAATGTGTTAAAAGTAGCTACAAACACGTCTACAGGTCTGAGATACGTGATTGAGCTTTTACAATCCTAAAAAACAAGCTAAATTTGAAAAAAAAGAAGATGAAAAACACAAGAAAAGAGCCCTAAACTTTGGGAGAATTTGTAAATATGATCTAAATCACGTTTCTTATTGATTTTTTTCTTTAAACACTCAATATATTTATTAGCCGCAACTGGGATCAAGTTTCATAAGTTATAACCAATGAAATGCAAAATCTAGCTGGAAAACTTAAACGACATTTGGTAGAGAGCAAAATGATGCCGTTTAATCTCCCATATTTAAATCTCCAAATTAAGCAAAATGCATGTTCTTGATAGTTAAACGGCGGGGTGATAGCTACCACCATTTAACTCCTGAAATGCAAAATTTTGCAGCAAATTCTGTGATTTTCTTCACTTTTAAGCTTTCAAATGCAATGTACATTAATCCAAAAGATAATTAAATACTTTAACATCAAATTGGGGGCAATGTACTTTCAATTGTCATCAAATTGATATGGAAATTCATTGAAATAATATGTTAACATCTTTTAGATAAAAAGTACATCCAATAATGACAAATTTCTAGAAAATGCCTTCATGTCTTGGTTTAGGAAAAAGTAAAATTATGTAGTTTTATTAACCATCGAAGCGGAGTATGTAGTGGCTAGTAATTGTTATACATAAGGGTTTTGGCTTAGGCAAAGACTTAAAGATTATGGCATAGAGCTTACCAAGATACCCATTAAGTATGATAGCAGTAGTGCCATTTTCCTTATACAAAAAATCTAATCCAACATTCAAAGATTAAAAATATTGAGATTAGACATCATTTCATAAGGGATTATATGCAAAACAGAGATACAGAGTTGGAGTTTATAGACACACAACATCAATTGGCAAATATATTCACCAAACCCATAAGTTAGGATAGGTTTGTACAATTAGGCGATAAATAGGCATGGCTGATGGTAGGCTTATTCGAACATATGTATTTTTCCTTCTACCATGATTTGTGTTTTTGCACTTTTCATAATGAACTTTTCTTATGCATTTTCCAACTTTTCTCTTTCTCTTTTCACAATTGGTATGTTTTCCATTCTTTTTGATAATGTAAAAAAAGGGAAGGATGAGTGATATTAAAGTGTTTCATTAAGGGGGAGCAAAATTGTTGTAAGGAGAAGGGTAAGTGAATTTTTTTTAATGTTGGCTTTAATGCATGAACTAAGGGGGAACATAAATTTTAAGCATAATTAGTTTGTTTATTTAAGCATAATGGAGGTATAAGAGATGTATGTTTTTTTTATTGTGTTTATGAATTGATACTTGATTATATATGTTGTATGTCTATGAATTGATATGAGATAATTGAATTTAAGTGTGGTTTCTATTTTTAATGTCAAATCTTTTTTCATCATTGAAAAGGGGGAGATTTTCAAACCAAAGGAGGTTCCAATTGTTGTTTTGATGATAATAAAATATATATTCTACTAATTGTTTAAGTGTTTGATGCAAGGTCAAAAGATAGGTTAGATGCTGATGAAAGATTGGACTTGGAGTTTATAGTTGAAGGAAAAATAAAGTCAAACATCACGGAAGACCCAAGATCAGTTGCTCTATTCATTAAACATGTTTAAGTATCACTTGAAGTTTACATATTCTAGGGGCTTAACTTTTTTCACTCATGTATCTCATATGTTTAAAATGTTTTCACAAAATTTTCTATTAGCACTTGAATCAGTATAGCAAGTGAAAAATATTTTTAATTATGTTTTGTAATAGTTTGAAAGTAAGCTAGATGTCAGGAAAGTTTTATAAATGTTTAAAAATATTTTTGATAATGTTTTGTAATTTTACTTTAAGAGATTAACAATGGTTAACTCCTAATGGAAACCACTACTTAAGTGTCTAAGTTGGACAAAGTTTCCTTTTTCATTTCATTCTGAAATGACCTCTTCACCAATGGCTAGCTACGTCTTATAATGTTATTATTAGACATTAAATCATAATTCTAACAAAAGATAGTCGTTAGACACAAATGAAAAAAGGGTTTAGAATTTATCAAATTAAATCATATTAAATCTTCATATGCAAATAAGAAATTTCATATTCAAATTGGTTTTCAAATCATTTTAAAAGAAATGATGCTTGAAATAGTTGATAACTAATTGAGACAATTTGGACTAAACTAACCAACAATAGTTAGCCTTTAATTATTAGTGTTAGTCAGATTTATATATTTAAGTTATGTATAAACTCAAGTGCTTCAAGCTTCTTTATATCTTGTGTTTAACTCTCTGTTTGATCATTATAATCCTATTCTTAATTCTTAAAATTGTTTTTTCTTGATTCTTTAAGGTCTTAGGAGTGTTCTGAATCAATATTTATCAGTTAACTACATTTTTATATTGAGTTTTCATTTTTACAAGATAATATACTCAAATCTATCAATTGTTGAGACTCTTTCTTATTTAATCTATTTTCCTAACTTTCTAGTTGAGTTTTAGTACATTTAATTGATTGTTTTATTTTTTTAAGTTCCTAAAAAGTGCTTAAACATTTTTCTTATTTTATTACACTCCTAGTTGATTCATTTTGCATAAAAAGTAAAAAACACTAAGCTATCTAGATTTTTAGATTTTTTTGTTTTTTTTTCAAATATCTTCATATTTAGTGTTTTAAATTTGATTCTTGAGCTGTTAAACCATCATATTAAGTTTTATTAAGGCTTATAGAGGGTTATTGAGCATTCATTTGATTTGTACACATTAAAAAGCCCTTAGTTTATTATACTTTAAGTGAAACACATTTATAGGTGTGCTTTTGTTTTCTTTTGTGGGGTTAAGTTGTATAAGCTACTTTTTACTTTTCCAAAAAGATTGTAAGGCTTCTCTTCACCATCTTAGTGGAAAAAAAAGACAATAGGCTGCTCTTTACCTAAACAAGAACGGTATAAGGTTGCTCTTTACCTTTAACAAAGAAGATTAGATTTGTAAGGATTACTCTTTAGCCATTAGAGATGTTTTGTAATTGCTACATTGGTCATAGTGCAAAATCCAAACATCATTTGTGTTGAGTAAAATAGGCAACATTTGAGTTTCCAAACTACTATAAATCTTTATGTCTTCTCTTTTCCTTAGACTCCTTATTTTTGTTATTAAATGTATAATTGATTTAATGACACTTTAATAGCTTGACATTTGTATCATTATAAATTGAAAGATTGGTACATCTTTGATCCATTCTTATTCTATAGCTGTTTAGGTAATTGAATTTTGTGGATATTTGTATCATTTAGACAGTTTATCTACATCTATATTATTAATAATTAGTGATTTTTTTCATACTTGTATTGTGATATGTTACTTACACATTATTTACATCAATTGAAGTTTTTTAAAATTTTAGATTAGGATAAAATTTTTAGAACACTCAATTTACCTCCCTCTTGACTGCTTTTAGGACTAACACTAGTCATCCTACCTTATACTACTAAAGAAATTGATCAAGATATTAGAAGAACTAATGAGATATTTCCTTTAGGGAGGGTATTCAACCAAAAAAGTAAAAGTCAAAGTGAAATAGAGTCATACATGTAGTTCAAGGAAAGAGTGAGGATTAACAATCAATTCAATAATTTCTACAACCAAAATTAGCTTGTCTAAGAGTATATAGAGGATTCATATAGATACAAAATCCTTATATGTGTGATGGATTCATGAATATTTCCTTAAGAATAGAAGCTTATAGGAATCATAGGTTAGCTCAAATTTATCCTAGATTCTACAACAACTGTTGAAAGCAAGAAGTCCTTGGAACATAATCATAACTTATAGAATTAGAAATGTAATGAATACCTTGGTATGGTGTGACAACTAGTTCTTAATAGGAGACCTTCATCTCCATCCTCACCTTTTCAGGCTAAGATCGACCGTTTCCTTGCACTTTAGGGTGAACACATTGATTGTAGAACGAACTTGGTCATTTCAATTTAGGGGCCCAAAATTGCTAGTAGTTTCTATGTCAAACTATTCCCCTATATGCAAGAGGAGAGTATCAAGTGGTCTAAACACCATTTTAGTAGGCTTAATAATCACTTGTGTAAGCTACTTCTCTACCTAGCCTTACCCTTTGTCCCCTAGTTCAAACTCATCTGGTTTAAGAAAAAAATTACCTAAAGCTTCCTTCATCCTATAACTAGCCATACAAAGCAGGATCTTTACTTGTGATATATTTAAAGACAATCCAAATGGTAGGACCTTAACTTGATATTTTTTTTAAGAAAAGAGGCTAAAATAAGAGACCACTTATTCTTCAAGTGTTCTTACTCATCCAAATTATGGCTAACATTCTAATATCTCTACAACCCTTTTATTAATTACAAAAGCTAGAAAATTGTTAAGAAATGGGTGGTTATTAAAGCTCGTGGAATGTCAAAGGATAACTATACAGCTTTTAAACTTGGTTTTAATGGATGTGTATATGCTATATGGAAAGAAAGAAGCCAAAGAATTGATAGGAACTCATAAGTAGATATTAATGCATTTATAAATGCAACAATTTGATAGATGAGGGAGCTGATATATATGCATTTATTTGATATGAAACTATCTCAACCAATGGCATTAAATAAGAGATTAGGAGAGGAATGAGATAAGTTAAGGTTCGTAATGCTAATGACCCTGGATAGCTCATGTAGACTGAAGTAGATACTATAATGGATGTCTAATTACCTTAAAATTCCAAGGTTTCTTTAATAATTAGAGGCGACAAATGGAGTTGGCCTTTAAATGATAATGCAGTCTTTAACTCCTTATTTCAGACCAACTCCCTACTTCTCAAATTTAACTAAGGAACACAAATTGTAATGCTTAACCCTATAGATTAAAAACTTAGACCAACTTTTCTACCTACCAATGTCTTAGGCCTCCCTTAATTTCCAAAGCATAGGTTAAATTGATATGGCATAAAAAATCTATTCTTAGGCACATATTCATACTATAGCTAGCAATGTAAAACAAACTACCCATTAAAGATAAGCTTACCTATCTTCAAACCCCTAATGTTTTTTTCTTTATGCCTTGTTTATCAAGAGGACTATAACTAACTATTCTTTAACTATCAATATTTTAACATTATATGGAAATACACCTTAAGCCAATTTTAATTTCCTATCTCCCTAACTCTCTCCACGTTATCCTCATTATTTATTGGATCCAAAACTTTTAAAGCTCAATCTTAGCCTTCCTAGGCATTCTAAAAATTTGCCTATCCATTTATGTCTGTATCATCTGGCAAGAAAGGACTAGTAGAACATTCAAAGACTAAATCACTTGTATACAGACCAACATCTTTAGGGCAGTTAACTTCACTTAAGATATTCAAAACTCACTTACACGTCAACGCTTTACAAGTAGGTGTATGTATTTCATCGAAAAGCTTGATTAGATTGTTTTCATGAATTTATTAAAACCATTCATACTTTGAGATTATAATAATCCAACATTTCTAAATGATAAACAACATCATCTACATCTTTCATTATGCTAAATTTTTTAATAAATTATTATTAACGTTTATTTGTTCTATCATAATGATTAATCCTGCTTTTAATTTATTTGATCATATTCTCATAGTTTGTATTTGTTGATGTGTTAGTTGTTGTTGAACCAAGGTGGTTTTAATCATGTGTTTTGATGATGACAAAACATTATTATTACTAATGTTTAAGTCTTTGATGTTTATAAGAAAGGTTGATGTATAAAGTGTAAGAGCATATTTGTGGACCTAAGGTAGAAGAGTCATCTTGAAGATATTGAAGAGCTAAGGTAGAAGAGCTCAAGCATTAGATGATCAAAAGCTTGAAGATCAAAGATTAAATGATAAAGCTCAAGTGATGATCAAGCTTGAAGATCAAGAGAAGTTTGAGGATCAAGTAGTTTAGAAAGAGTTTAAGAAAAGGGCTTAAAGTGTAAGTGTCCTAAACTTAATCTTAATCAATGCTTGAAAAGAGCTCTCACATTTGCATGAACATTTGCATATAAGCATATAAGAGTTGAATTGTGAGAGTATTATTATAAATTCAACATCTATAATAATGTATATATGTGAGAGTAACACAAATATATGTATCATGAAAATAATATAATAATAATTAATTTAAAATTAAAAAAATGTTAGGATGAAAATAATTTGATTTGAGTATAATTTTATATAACTTAAATAACTTTTTTATATTCAATTCTAATTGAATCTACATAAAATAATTTAAATCTTATTAAAATTTAAATATGATTTGAATCCTAAATTTAAATATATTTAAACCCAATTTAAGTATTACTCTATTTTTCTTCTGAATATTCGACACAAGAAAAATAATTTTTAATACCTTTGAATTTTCGACACAAGAAAAAATATTTTTAATACTTAAATTGAGTTTAAATATATTTAAATTAAATATTAAAATCATTTAAATTTCAATAAGTTTCAAAATATTTTATTTAGATTCAATCAAAATTGAGTATAAAAAAGTCATTTATTTTATATAAAATTATATTATTTTCATTCTAAAAAAATTATCAATTTAAAGTAATTATTACTATATTATTTGCCCAATAATTATGTTTGTGTTACTCTTACATATATCAATTATTATAAATATTGAATTTATAAAAATAAAATATTTTTATAATTTGTATGATTTTTTTAATTTTAATTTATTAATTTATTAAAAGAAAAAATATTTATAGAAAATATTTATTTAATTATTAACAATTTTATTTTAATTATTAAAATAAATAATTAATTAGGTTTAATATTATTTAAGTCATTATAGTTTGTTAAATTATCAATTATATATCTATAGTTTAATAAACTATCAAATAGGTCCCTAAAGTTTCAAATTATTTTTACTATTAGTCCAATGTCACATGAACATACCACGTGGTATTACTATTAAGCAGAAATAATGGAGGGACTAACAGTAAAAGTAATTTGAAACTTTATAAATTTATTTAATAATTTTAAAACTATAAACATCTAAATAATAGTTTATGAAATCACAAGGCGTTTAGAAGAATTTAACCATTTAATAAATTATCTTCTTTTCCTTCTCATAAATTAGGTAAGTACATTCTCTGTCACCGGGCCCTTAAATATCATTTTATCTGAGGAGCATAATCAAAGGTTTGTCAATATCTCTGTAATTATTAGGTATTTATTTATTTTTTAATATAAAAATTAATAAAAATTTGTCGTTATCTCTATAATTATTAGGTATTTATTTATTTTTATTAATTTTGTGTGTGTTATTTTTATTAGATTTTATATTTTAAAATTTAAAATTTTAAAATAAAAATAATAAAGCCAAACAACCTTTAAAATTTTTTAAATCTTTCTTTTACTTATAGTGAAAATATAAAATTTAGTTACAATGTTTATGTAGAGATCTTTTCTTTGTCTGTGTGGAGTGTTCGTGAATATTTGTTTATGTGGCTGCAGAAATGCAGACTGAAGACGATGGCTGGGATCTGCACATTGAAAGCCATAGCACAATGTTTGGTACTATATTGAACTGCGTTAGTTTAAGGGGTTGTTTGGATATGTTTATTTATTTATTTTAAATAAGAAACTAAATAAAACAGTACAAAAATAAAAAATATTAATAAAATACAAAAATTGAAATAAAAAATACATAAAATTAATAAAAATACTCAAAAATAAAAATAAAAATTAGAAATAAAAAGTTGAACCAATCGGATTAATTTAATTTAATTTGACACTCTACAAAACTTTATGGACTAGTTTCAAAAATGTTTTATAAATTGTTTATTAACTTTTTTGCGATCATTTATTTTTCAAAATATAAAACAATAATTTATTTTAGTTGATAAAAAATGCAACATGTGACGGAAAAAGATATTAACTATATTAATTTATTTTACAATTAAATTTTTTTCTATTAGAATTTAAATTTAATGGAGTATATAATTTTTTTATTAGATTCAAAATCATATGAATGGTTAGTTATAAATTATTTCTATTGCAATTTTTTTGAACAATTGTTTTACTACAATTTGAAGAGGAAAATAAAATTTTTAATTAATTAAATTAACTATCAAAGTAGTGAATTGGAAAATGATAGTATTGCTTTTTAATCGATAAGGATAATAGTATATAGGACAGCTTTTTAGTTACTTATTTGATGGGCACTACTTTATGTAATTGAGAATTTAATTAAGTGAAACTCTTTATTAAATCTAATATTTACACTTGTGAAGTAAAGTTGGTTTCACATTCTAAATTTTTTAAGAGAGTTATTTATCTAAAGTTTCTTGATTACAATTTTAGATAAAATTATAAAAAAATCATTTTCACATATACATTTAAAATTTTAGGAGATTCAATAAAATTTTAATAATTCATAATAAAGTATTCTAATTAAATCTACAATCAAATACGTCGCAAGATGTTAAATGTAATTACTTAATTAAAATATTTGCCTAAATTATAAGAATTATCAATTCACTAGTCTTTATATTCATCTTAATTTTATAATAATAAAACAAGTTTCCAAAAATTTTAAGGCACTTTTTCACTATAAACTCATTTAGTGATAAGAACATTTGATGCTTTTTTGTGATAACTTAAGACCAAGGTCATCTTATATGAACAACTTAGATTATTATATCAAAGGTCATCATTCATGGGCGCGAACTATACACTTAATATAGGCAGCCAAGGGTTTGTTCTTTTCCGTTTTTAGTTTTATTTTTAAAAATAGAAAAATTGAAAAAAAAAGGTATAAAAATAAAAATAAAACATATTAAAGAGATGTTTAGTTAGGTTGTGAGTTATAATTTTTTGTCATAATTGTTATGTTTTTATATTAGTTATTGCATTTTTGTTTTTGATTTCTATGCTGTATTGGTGTATTTTCTTTTTTGATTTCTATATTTAGAAAAATAAAAAACCAATGCCAAAAACTAAAAACTAAAATCTAACTAAATAAGGCCTAATATAGTACAAAAGCTTAAAAAATAACATAGAAATTGAACAAAACACACAAAATTTAATAAAAACACACAAAAATAAAAAGGGTTAATAGTCATGGAGGTAATCAAGCTATTCAAATTTTTTCAGTTAAGTGATCAAACTTTTAAAAGTTTCAATTGAGTGATTAACATTTGAAAAGTTAATCAGTTGAGTGAAAAAGGTTGACGCTGTTAGTTAACTTGACCCGACAACCCAACCCGATCCAGCCCATTGCAATATTTTTACATCTTCAGGTTAATTTTTTAAACGTTAAATTGATTTGAAACGTATTGGTCTAATTGATGTGGACTAAGCTTTGATTTCATATTTTTAAGATTCACATCTATCTTTTTAAACTTTTTCTAAATCAGAGCTTAGTCCACACTTATCTTTTTAAAACATCAACTACATTAAAATCATTAGTAGATGTTATTTGATCACCATCAAAACATAGGTAAAACTACTCTTGGTTTAGCATATTCATACTTAAAATGAAATAATTTGGAACATCAAATGTTTAATGACCTTTTATTTGTTTCTTATAACTTAAACTGACTAACATGTGCATTAATATATTAATTATTATATTTTAAAAATATTATTTATTTTATTATATTATCGAACAATTATTATTTAGATATCATTCTAAAAATCAAGTACATGATCCAACTGATTGTGAACAGTAGATGATTGATTTTTAATTGAAAAAAGAAGAGCCCTTAATATATTTAGATTTAGAAGAACTTGATGAAGCAATTTAACAAAAAATCATTTTGAATTATTACAAATGTTTCTTCTCTTATATATAAAACTTTTTTTAATGAATTTCATGAAATTAATTATTTTTACTTTTGTTATGTATTCTTGATGTTCAATATATTAATTTTAATAATGTGTTAAGTCTAGTATAAAATCATGAATTAGCAGCTTTGGAGAGGCTTGACTTAAAGTATGAAGGTATTCCTAAATATTTTGGTGATTCATTTATAAAGAATGGTGATAATGAAACTCAATATTAAATTATTTTTAGGTCATTGATATTATAAGAAATTTCTCTTTAATTGTTGATACACTTGAATTATTATAGAATTTTTTATAATATTGAATATTGCTAGAATTTTGATATGTAAATTTTATTTTCATGATTTAATTTTATTTCCATTATTTAAATCAGATGTGACCTTCTTGAATTTGATTCAACTAGCTGGAACTTGATTACAATTGGATAAATTTTAAATGTATATATTTGATTAATTTTTAATAGATTTGACTAGTATTAAATTTTTGAGAAAATTTCCAATATAATAAATAATTAACCCTAAAAACTATTTGAATTTTTATTTTTTGTGTTAAAAACTATTTATTAATATTTTGGAACATTTTTTATTTGCAAATCCAACATCTGATCAACAATTGATCAATTATAAAATAAATAACAGAAATAATAGAATTACATAATCTTGTATAATAAATAGAAATGATCATAAATAAATTAACAAGAAGGCTAACAGATTTAAACAAAATTTCATAACGATATAAAAATTAATAACTTTTATATCACATTTTATTCTATAAAGATTGGTGTCCATTATTAATATTTCATCTGAATAAGGGTTTAAAATTAGATATTAATTTTAAAGATTAATCTATAAATATCATTAAAAGTTTATTTGAATTTTATGAAAATTTTAAGACAGACATATTTTTCCATATAGCTTGAGAACAGTTGCCGCAATAGAGATTTGCAATTATGAAATATTAAAGAATTTTGACGTTCCTATAGTTCTATTTTCTTCAAGTATTAAAACCTCTTAAATTTTAGCTTAGTTTCCCTTAACTATTTTAAAAATTACTTCTGTGCTTTGTTTTTATATGCTTATAGGAAATTGAGGTGTGAAGCAGTCCAAAGTCGACGCTTTTTTCTTTCTTTTCCCTTTATTACAGCATATGTCATGGGTCAAAAAGTCCCGACGTGAAGTATGAAAGGGGCTGTAGTGTGTTTCAATTCCTATGGTTAAACCCACATTTACATTTTTAGGCCTTTTTTACAAAGGTTTTTATTTTTTTATTTGTTATTTTTATTTTTTAACATAAAAATTAAAAATATATATTAATAAAAATTTCATATTAATACAATATAAAATTTAAAAAAATATATAAAATTTAAAAAAATATACAAAATTTAATATAAAAATATAAAAATTACAACAAAAAAATCATAATCAACAAACTGAGACTCATTCGATTCGATAACAACAAATAATCATTGCTTGATTCAATTTGGAGTTCGCTCGAGTGAACGCGGACGCCACAGCTTTAAATAAAAGTCAAAGTGATGAAAATGTCGTTTTAGAACAAAATCTCACAGAAAGAAAAACTCCCAAGTTGGCAATTTGAAGGCGTTCAAACTTACCTCAAACCAAAGACAGAAGAAATAACAAGAGGAAATGGCATTCAAGCTTTGGTTAGTTGATGGATCCACATTCACTGGACATATAAATGAAAACAAAGATGGATATTGAAACATAAACAGTTCCATTAGGGAGAAATTTACACATCAATCCATTACATTTTACAATTGACTTGAATTGAACAAAGTACATAAAAATGCTAAAACATAATTAAATTAAAAAAATTACCACAAAAAACTGAAAAAAATACCACTTAAGTCCAAAACCATATTCACTTCTTGTAAATCTTCAGTCCAGGAGCTAGAAGTTTTATTTATAGGTGACCTTGGACATTTTGTCTGGATAAGCACCGAATTTGGAGCCATTAGCTATACTTGTAGAGTTCCCAGAGCGTATTCTTGAGCTACCAGAACGGAACAACTCAAGACCAGCCTGGTATTCCAAAACCTCCTTGGTGGGTGCTTGGAACTCCGATTTGGTTCTCCGATGAGATGAGCCGTTGAAGGAGTCTCCTCCAGTTAACAAATGGTAGCCACGGCTTGAACCCTCCGAGAAGGACCTGTAGGATTTGTTGTATGGCTTCTGTTTCTTCATTGCATGGATAAGATAAGGTATTAAACCTTCCATAGCTACTCTCTTTTATTCCTCAAGTAATGAAAACTATTTCAAGCAAGTATTGGATGTATAAGGTCACGGACCAGATCTATATATATATATACTGCAAAAAGGTCCATGCCAATGGATAAGTGAGGAAAAATTCAAAGGTGATTGCAATTGGTCAACCAGACTTTGTTGAATGTAACTCTCTTGGAAAGTTCTTCCCCAGTTCTTAACGCTTAGCAAATGAATTTAGGGCATAGCATCAATCCATTGTAACATGTGCACATATAACTAATTGTTTGGCCAGCTAGTTAGCTTCTTACTCCATTAAAGTTACCAAATTTGACACTTAAAACGCGGTTCCATTGAGAAATCTCTGCCCTACAAATGTCAACGTAGCCGTTCAATTGTCAGATGGAACGTTGCTCTAAAAGAATAAAGCAGTATGGTGGAGGTGGATGGATAAACAACAGAAAAGAGAAGGTTGGATTTGAATTACATTTAATCTTTGACTTTGACTTTTATAGAACATGTCGTGTCCTAGTTTGAATGCATTATTGTGTTCCACCGTGTATCATTAATTACATATAAAGGATAACTACTTTTTTGCAAGTGACAAATTAATGAAATATAAAGTATTTCATTTGACTTTAACGATGATTTACAATGAATAGATGTATTCTATTTTTTTCCCTAATATTATATTCAATCAAAGAAATGTGATTTTATTTACTATTAAAAATATTCACTTCATATTTTATGGAAAATTTTTCTAATTACATATATAATAAATATTAAATTAATTTTAAGAGTCAATATCCTTTAAACCCCCTCAATTTTTGACAATTATCAAAGACCTCTCTGTATTTTAAATAAATTATCAAATACCCCCTGAAACTATTTAGAGATGACTGGGCGCTGACGTGGCGACTGACGTGGCTGGAGTGCTGACGTGGCGACGTTGACTGCGTTGACCATGCTAACGTGGAGAGTGACATGGCTGCTGACGTGGCAGTTACTGTACAGGGGATATTTGATAAAAATGAAAAACACAGGGGGTATTTGATAAAAAATCAAAAATACAGGGGTCTTTTGAAAAAAATACAGGGGCTTTTAAATTTTATTTT
>JAOXYD010000136.1:20460876-20471676 GCA_028565735.1 Pinacopodium congolense
TAAATAAATGATTAATTAATTATTAAAAAAGTAATTAATAAAATAATTTAATTAATTATTAAAAAATAATTAACAAAATTTTAATAAAATTAACATTAAAATAATAATTTACAGTATTTTGTAAATATTAAAAAATAAAATAATCATTTTACAAAGTAATTGGTTATAATATTTTTATATAATTAACCAAGTAATTTCTTTTTCACTTCTCTCAGCATGTACTCTGAGCTGCATTTAGCAAAGGGGGATGAGGAAAATCCGTCAGTTGACAAGTTTTTCTGCCTTGAAAATGACTTGGCTCAGAGCAGATCAATTGTTCAGTCATTAAAAAGTACCAATCCACTAAAAGTAGCCAATGCTGATCATAGTGACCACGGTTCTGTCAAGGATGCACATTTACCCGCATCGATCAGGAAGCAAAATGCAACTTCATGGATTAAAGCAGCTTTGGCATCTGATCTCAACCCAGTTTCTGACGATACCAGGACCGATATGGCAGCTATGGAAGTTGCTCGTAATACCAGAAGATCAAGTAGAAAAGGTAAAGCTAAAGGTGGTACCGTGATAATGAGGCAGAAGAACAAAGATGATTCTGACTTTTCATTGGTACCTGATTTGGACGAACACCTATATTGGGTGAAGGGAAGTGCCCTGTCTGTATCAACGGAGCTAGCAAACGCCTTGCACAACGATTGTAGAGCTTGGTTCTTGACTTATGTTGAGAATTACTTAGATTGGGTTGGTACCAAGATGAATTCGAGTCCATCTGATGGCCAGGTGGCTGAAATGATGTACCAGGTTAAGAGAGTAAATGACTGGCTAGATACTGGAAAAAATGACTCTTCCAATCTCAAGGATTCTGATGCAGAATCTTATGAGAGGGTAAAGAGCCAATTATATAGGATACTTCTAAAACATGCAGAGAGAACGGCCATGAATGCAATGGCTGAAAGTTGAAAAAACTGCCATCAGCCACCACTTTCAACTCCCTAGAAGGCAAGCCTGACTAAAACGAATTCGGAAATAGACAATCAACTTTCTTCTAAAAACTCTGTGGGCAAAAATTTTAGAGAATAGAATCTGAGATTTCGTAGTTGGATTCGTTCTTCCTCGTGCTGGATATATAACTAGTGACGGCTTTTGTTAGATATGGAAAGGAGGAACACAAGATTTAGAATGGACTGCAGATCTCTGACTCACGCACACAGTTCCGCAGTCATGTAAGAAGATTGATTAAGCCATTCAAAATTATACACCAGCTGTTACTATTTCACATAGTTAAAGTCTGTTTTGAACGATTGACCCGGAATCACAACAACTTGGACTAGTCCTCATTGATTACACTTTCCTTCAAGGAGTTGGGACGGTGGATAGGATGATAAAATTGCAGTTGGAGAATTTTATAACAATGGAACGAAGTTGACGCTTTTATTTGTCTTCATTTTAGTTTTAATGCATCTGACATTTGTTTGTTATGACCGACTCCACAGGAAGACACATGTTTTTATTTTGACCTTTCTTTCAGAGCATTAGCTCATAAAAGATATTACTCATGTCATATGTTACCAAAATTTATAATTATATACACACATTCATTTGCAACGAAATTTCTAATTATTTCTATCAATGTTTTAAAAAATAGACCGTGAACCATTGAAATTTTTTTTTAATTTTTAATTTTAATTAATACTATTATAAAATTAGTATCAAACTAATATAAAATAATAAATTATAAAAATATATAATAAATATTAAATGTATGATTGAAATATAAATAAAACTCTAATATCTATTAATGTATAATTAATAATACTAGTTTTAACAAAAATTGAATCTAATATAAAATATGAAAACAATAGCAAAAATCAAAATTGTATTTTTGAAAGATGATGTACCTCATCTTTGTCAAGAATTTCAAATTCTCCAATGCTATGTAAAGAATCGTAAACCGTACTTTTATCTAAAGTATTTGTATCAATATCTTTTGTTACACTTAAATAAATTATAAATTGTAATGTATAAATATATTTTGTTAAAATAACATATACTTTAAAAATAAGATAACAATTTACTGTTAATAGACATGCCTAATTCATTTGTCGTGCCAAATACATTTTCTTCATAAATCGCATTTTTAATTTCATTATAATCAAGTTCAAGCGATTATTTTTCTTCTGTGATCTAAAAGTCAGTATATTCAATACAATCGATATCAATTAGATCATATATCTTCTTCTTATTAAGTGCTCTGAATAAATAATTAAAATTTATAAAAAAAATATAAATAAAAAGTATAATTGAATTAAAAATCAAATTTAATAAATAAAATACTCGTTTTTCATCTTCAAATTATAAGTAATATAAATAAGGTCATTGAGTCTTTAATACTTCAAACAATTTCGCTTTTTAGTATGAATAAATTCAAAAACACTCCAATTACATCCACAACATAATACAAAAGTCATCTGACTGAGTAATCTAATGGTAAACTTTCTTAAAGTTTGAGCATTTTCACCAAATAATTTTTATCACTCATCTTTATTTTAAATTAAAGGTTATAAGAAAAATATTTAAAAATATTATTAATAAGTAAAAAATAAAACTTAAATTATGAAAATTTACCAAGCTATGTTTTTTACCATAAGTTCCATCTTTGGATATGATCTGGTAAAGCTTCCTAAACTTTCACAATACAATCTAATTTTGTTTGATGCTTTTGATTACTCTACTGTAGAAAACATACCTTTGCGTACAATCATATAAAAAATATTATTCATTATTTTATCTGTTCATACATCTTCACTAAATAAGCAATAAAGATTGAGAAAATAAGCTACCAAATGAATCATTTAAGTAATATGCTTATCCCATAATCTCTTCTTCTGTTTGAAAAGATCAATAATTGTCCTACGAGTCCTATACATGCTATCATATATATAACCTAAAGATAGCTTCTCATCTAAGTTAACAATCCTTAACAATCTTATCAATTGAGCCACAATCTTTACAATACTCAAACAAGTATCCCAGAACTTATTATCTAGGATGATAGTATAAACTTCTTTTTCTTTTTCAGTTTTTGATAATTTTTTATTCAAAAAGTTTTTACTTGTCACTAAATTTTGTAATTCCTGTTTGTGATCATAAACACTTTTCAAAGTTATAAATGTAGTCGCAAATCTAATAGTAGCAAGATGCACTATCTCAATATAATCTTCTAACTTTCTCAACCAAGACAAAAAAAATTAAATTATTATAAACAAAAATTGTGATCTTAGATACACGTGAAGTAAGACTAGAAATATAAGATATGAGTCCAATATCTTTTAAAATAAGATTGATGCAGTGAGTAGTACATTGAGACCAATAAATATTTTCATACTTTGATTACAATAAGTATCCAACTAATATATAATTAGCTACATTATTTGTAACGAAGTGAACTATATTCTTTGATCTAATCCACTCAATAATTTCAAATAATGAATGAGCACTTTTCACCACATTTAAAGCATCAATAGATTTAACAAAAGTTGTTCCACTATCACAGTAAACTAAAAAATTGATCAAAGTTCTTTGTCTTTAATCAATCTAATCATCTGATATGATAGTACATCATGTTATTTCCCATATAGATATATATAGGAATCCATGATCAATCGACGTTTCTTTTTAAATCTTGAAGAAAGACACACGAATCTCATAATAAGAAGGTACCTTAAATTCAAGACCTATTGTTATCGTGGCATCTATTACTTTGTGAAAATAAGGTAAATTTAGAGCATTCAAAAGAACACAAGAATGATAAAAACCATTTAGCCCAAGCTTTTCTACAACATAAAATAGCATTTTTATCATGTTCAGCACTTTTTAAACTCAACTGAGAACCAAAAGTACTTCTTGAAGGAAAATAATAATCTATATTAATAACAACTTTTGTTTTTCCTTTATCTGATACTTGTTGCACTTCATCATATCCAAAAGAAATATTGTAAGCCTCGGTATTTTATATTTTCTTTTTTGTTTGTTCTTTCAAATAATTCGCTATCATTTCATGCACATCAAATAATACATTCTTGTAAGGAGCAATATTACCTTTTATACTAGTAAAATATTCTTTCATCTTGTAAATTCCTCTACCCTTAAACATTCTATCGCTAAGCAAGCAATTATTTTGAGTATTTCCATCAAATGTTTGATTAGCAAAAAAATACTATGCTAGATCAACTTTACCACGAGCAGCAGATGCATTTATCATTTTTTTAATGGTTGAATATTCTCCATGATAATATAAATATGAAAAATATAATAAAAATCCATAAATTTTATAATATTATCTTTAAATTACATTAAATAAACATAAATTTTTACAAGATTATATCATTATCAATATAATAGTTTTGAAATTAACCAAGTTAAGTTAATCTCAAACATATATAAATTTAAGGTAATTTAACTTACATAAATTTAAGTTACCACTATAGAGCTTTTCAATTAACCTTAATCAAACTCTTGAATCTTTAAGCTTGAGAGGGATCTGGCAAGATGGAGCACTCCAAGAGAAGGCGTGAGCAGTAAGCGTAACCGGAGACAAACCAACTGAACTAGGCGTGGTTGGAGATAGATCCGACTAAAAGTTGGAGAAGGCATGATTGGAGACAGACTTGACTGAAATCTGGAGTAGGCGATTAGAAGCTATATATGAGGAGCAGACCCGATGGGAGCAAACCTACTTAGAGTAGGCATGAGGAGCAAGAGAGTCAATCAGGTGTCCCGAGCAAGCAACTGAAAGCTAGTGTGAGGAGCATACTCGACTAGAGCAGGTGACCTAAGTAGATGATTGGAAGCTAGAGCATGTGAGAGGCATGGGAGAGGCGAATGGAAGTTTGAGTCTAGAACAAGTCCCGCAGGGGGGGTAAGGAGGAGAAGAGGATTATAACCTATTAAACAGTTTTAACTAGGTCGAACCATTCGGTTATCTAAAAACTGGATAGTTTTATCAATAACAGATTTTTTTTGTATAAAATCGAATTAGTAAACTAACCGATTTTAAGTTAATTGAGTCGAACCGGTTAGTTCCTTTTGATTTTTTAATCATTTATTTCTATTATATAATAATTTTTTACTTTTGAACTAACATAAAATAAAATTGATAAATTAATAAGATAATAGACTTTAAAATTTTGTATATAATTTTATATTCTATTCATATTTTTTTATAAATTTACAAATATATAAATTATTGAATGTGATACTTTTTTAAAATGTGACTCTACTATAACATTTTTCTTAAAATTTAAAATTTTAGTTTGGATTAGATTGTTAATTTTGTTCATGTCGACTAGAAGTTCTAATATTTAATTCTTGAATTGCAATAAATATTATATGGTGTTGAAAACTTTGAATTTGTTTATGCAGAGATAATTTCTCATTTAATTAGTTTAATACATTAATTAACTTAATGAATGATAAAAAATTGAGTTTTTGTTAAATTTAATGTAAATGCATATTCAATCGATTATATTGTTAAATATAATAAATTTTTAGCTGATTAAATATATCTATATATACTAAATTATAAACACATTACAAAAAACTAATTAAATTTTTTTATAAAAGTATCCATAAAGTTTACAAATATTCTATAGGTTAGGACTAACAAGAAACTTGAGTTACATATCTAAGAAAAAGGAATATAAATAGAATTAGAATTTAAATTTTAAAATTTCCATATTTAATGGTAAGGATGAATATCTTATGTTGAACTAAAAGAGATTTCAATTTTAGTTTTGATTATAAAAAAATATGATTATTACTAATGGTTTAACTTATAGTGTAAGGTTTAAAAAATAAGTATATTTGGAAGAAAAATACAAAAGAACAATTTGAGTTTGAAGATTAAAATTGAGGACAATGTAAGAACAAACATTTTGGAACTTTAGGAATACTAGTTAGGTTGTCTTAAACTTCGTTGTATGTTCTGTTTGAAGATGTAATATCCATAATGCTCTATATCATTATTAAATCTTCAAGTAAGAGGATTTCAAAATAAATTAATTTTTTATTAGATAAGGCAATTTGTTATATTTAAGTCAACCAATATTATTTTGAATTCAAATATGCCTTAATAATGTTTTTGAAATATGTGTGAAATATTTTTAAAGTCAAAAGAATGGCCTTGAAGTGTTTATAAGTTGTTTAAAAAGCAAAGTTTTAAAAATGAGTTTTAATTATTACAAACCAATATATATTTTTGTTTTTGAATTTAATTGATAAGTCTTAATATCCAAAATCATCTTGGGAATCATTTGAAACTTAGTTAGAGTTGCATTTAATGTCAAGAAAACGTTTAGATGAGTTTGGAATGTGTTTTAGTCATTTTTGTATTTTTTGTAGAGTATAACGATAGTCTACAATGACTGTACATAATATACAGTAGCATTATTATAATCTCGGGTTCATTCAATAGTGATTTATAATGGTGGTATCAATAGTGTCATTATAATCATATGTTCTATTACGAAAATGAATGGCGGGATAGAATGATACCATTGATGTCTGAAGGTATCACTATTGTGGTCACTGATAAAGTAATGACTAGTTGATAATTTTGGCCTAACGATTTTTTCTTCACTCCTAACAACTAGTAAATACAAATAACGGTCCTTTAAGCTTCTAAGCACTATAAATAAGATTGTTTGAGATTGTTAAACAATTTTTGTAAGGTTTTAATATATTTTTTAGTATTAAAGTAATCAAAATTTTTAAAAGCTTGAGTTATCAAATTATCATCATTTAATCTAACTTTTTAAGCAATTTTGTATTTTCAATCTTGTCAAAGATAGGATTCTAGCATTATGACTCTTGATTATACACATATGTAGGCTTGAATCTATGCTTATTGATAGGCTTGATAGTAACATTTCATCAGTATAAATATGTAGCAAATGACTTGTACAAAGTGTGTAATACAAATTGAAAATGCTTTTTTCCCCTATACCTTTGTTTTCTACATGGTATCAGATACACTCTTTGGTTCACAATTTTCTTTCTTTTTTTTTTTTTGGATTCTTGACCTCTGCCTAGCTAGCAGAACTCAATTTGTGGCCATTCAAAACCTATCCTATTAAATAGATTGAAGGCACTATTGAATTACCCTTTTCTAGGCTTTTTTTCACTATCGGTCTCAGTGGAAGCCCTACCTGTCAATCTGTCACCCATCGAATTCCGATCATTAGAAGCCTCTCGCATGTCCTTCACGCCCTTCCTGGACACACTTGTTTCTCATCTACATGTTGTTGTATGGAAGTGTGTTGGCTGCACCTACCTTCCAATCCACTTTGCTGTCACTGAATCTATCTTCTGGTCACTCTCTAGACCACACCGTCACATTTGTTTTCCCTATTGAGTGGTGTTCCACCTATCTCTTCTGGTCACTCCAGATTTGCTGCACTATCGAGTTGCTCCAATCTACCATAACTCTATTTCTTTTCTAGCCTGCTTTGTCCTTTAGTCAACGTCTTTGTACACCGTTAGATTTTCTATCTCGGAGCCAATTTCAACAACTTAAGATTGAGTCAATTTCCCCGGCTTAAGTTTCACATTGTTTGACTTGGTGGGTTTAGGTTTCTCAACTTTTTTTAACTTATAAATCTATTTAGTAGATTTGTTGATTTTTTTTCTTTTAAAGGTTGACGAACAGAAGGGGCTGATTGTCACTGATGTTATCCTAGTGATATCTAAAATTACAGAATATAAATTATGTGGGCCTAATTATTTGAATTGGTGTAAGACAGTTTGGATTTAGCTACGTAGTATATCTAAAAACCATTACCTTACTAATGATCCTCCATCGAACCACACTCGTAAAGAATGACTTGGAGATGATGCTTGATTATTCTTACAAATTCAAAATTTTATAGACAATGACATTGTGAGTTTAATTAATCATTATGAGAATGTTAAAGAATTAATAAAGTATTTAGACTTCTTATATTCTAGCAAAGGCAACATTTCTCGTATTTATTAAGTATGTAAAATCAATCTCTTCAAGCATATTTTATGAATTTTATAAAGACATATGAAGAATTAAATGTCTTGATACCTTTTAGTCCTGATGCAAAGGTTCAACAAGCTCACTAAGAGCAAATGTCAGTTATGAGTTTTATAGCAGGTCTTAATTCTCATTTTGAAATGCTAAGTCTCAGGTTCTCTTTAGTACATAAATTTATTCTTTGTATGAAGTTTTTAATTAGTTACTTTGGGCGGATGTTACTATGACACCGAACCCTCAAAACTTTAGTGCCCTTCTCAACCATAATCATGACTTTGAGCTAAGAATTCTCACAAGAATACTAATAGAGAAGGAGGAACAAGACATTGGGAACAAAGGAATCAGGATTCAAGATGAATTATCTGTCACTATTGTCATGAACCCGATGATACCAAACGATCTTGTCACAAATTGTAGAATAAATCTTAGATGTTCCATATTACACATTTTTTCAACCAATGTTAAACTAATCTCTTCCGTCTATGAAATAGTTATAATTGATGTAGAAGAATTTGCTAAATTTACCTAGTACCAAGAAGTGCTAAAAGGTTCATCGTACCCTATTATAGCCATTTCCAACTCGGGCGATACATCTACATGTTTTTTTTTTCTCTAGTAGACAATGGTGTCATAGATTATATGATAAGTAATTTTAACATTTTTTTTACATTTTAGAAAACCACCTCGCCCTCTTATGTTACTTTAGCTGATGGATTTACTTCATCTGTTATTGGTTCTAGAGTTGTTAATCCTACCCCTTTCCTTTCCTTGTCTTTTGTCTTAAATTCACTTCACTTTTCTTTTAATCTAATTTATGTGAGTAAACTCACTAGAGCCTTAAAACTGTTGTATCTCATTTTCCCTAATTTCTGTCTCTTCCATAATCTTATGACGAAGAACATTATTGGTAAAGGACATGAATTATGTGATCTCTATTTTTTGGATACTCAAGTACCATGTCTAATTGCTTGTTCAAGAGTTTCCACACCTTTTAAAGTTCATTGTCGATTAGGAACCCCCTCTTTACCTTTTTTGAAGAAGTTACTTCCTCAATTTCATAATGTCTCTTCTTTAGATTGTGAGTTTCGGCAGCTTACCAAATACTATTGTACGTCTTCAGTTCCTTAAATTCTTAACCAAGCTAATATTCCCTTTGAGTTAGTACATTCGGATGTTTGGTGTCCATGTCCTATCATATCTAAAACAGGGTTTTAGTATTTTATTATGCTTGTTGATGATTTCTTCCGTATGACTTAGCTTTTCTTAATGAAAATTATTTATAAGTATTTTCCCCATTTTATTGCTTTTTGTGCTAAAATCAAAACACAATTTAATGTATTTGTTAAAACTTTGAGAAATGATAATGCTAAAGAATATTTCTCCACATTATTTCAAGCATATATACTATATAATGGTATCCTTCATCAATCCTCATGTGTTAATTCACCATCCAAAAATGGTGTCATTAAAAGGAAACATCTTCATATGTTCAAAACAGTTAAAGCACTTCTTTTCCATATGCAAGTTCCAAAATTATTTTGGGCCGATGCTATTTCCACAGCATGCTTCCTGATCAATGCATGCCATCAACTGTTCTAGGTGGTGAGATTCCTTATCATATCCATTTTCATACTAAACTTTTGTTTCCTCTTTCACCATGAATATTTGGTAGCACTTGTTTTGTTTGATATGTTTGTCCCCAAGTCACTAAACTAGATCTCAAATCTTTAAAATGTGTTTTTTTGGGCTACTCATGACTATAAAAAGTGTATCAATGTTATTGTTCCACTCTTCATAAATGCCTTGTTTCCTCACCCTCTGATCGATGTTGTTGTTCCACTCTTCATAAATGCCTTGTTGCCTTGTATCGATGCTACATTTTAGAACATATTCCCTTCTTTCTTGTTTCCTCACCCTCTGATTAGGTGCCTGATGACTTATTAGTATATCAAATCACTTATCAAACCCTAAGTGTCACTTCTACTCCATATACTACTACACATGAACCGCCACCTATTCACCTTGTTTATTCTATAAGATGAGACCATTCTAATACAAGTTTAACACTCACGTCTTCTTTGCCATAGATCTCACAATCGATGTTTCTAGTCCCCCCATTGCCCTTTGCAAAGGTAAATGTCAATTCTCTTATCCTATTTTATATTATATTTCTTATAACCAATTATCATCTTCCTCTTACTCTTTTGTTGCCTCCCTCGATTCCATGACTATTCCAAAAACAATCTAGGAGGAATTATCCCATCCAGGATGGTGTGAGGTTATAATTAAAGAGATGAATACTTTAAATGCTAATGGTACTTGGAATTTAGTAACCTTATTTATAGGAAAGAAGGTTATTAGGTATAAGTGGGTATTTGAAGTAAAAGTTAATTCTAATGGATCTATTGCTTGACTTAAAGCATGGCTTATTGCTAAAGGATATGCTCTGACATATAATGTAGATTTATTTTGATACTTTCTATCCAATTGCTAAAATGATCTCTATTCATTTATTTTATCTCTGTGGTAGCTACTTACGATTGGACCTTATATCAACTAGATATCAAGAATGTCTTCTTATATGGCAATCTTCACAAAGAAGTTTATATGGAGCAACCACTTAGGTTTGTTGCTCAGGGGGAGTGTAGGAAAGTATGTCATCCTTGGAAGTCTTTATACGACCTAAAACAAAGCCCTCGTGTATGATTTGGGAAATTCAGTCAAGTAGTGTAAAGATTTGGTATGAC
>JAOXYD010000136.1:20471776-20485202 GCA_028565735.1 Pinacopodium congolense
TGATTTATGATTATAAATTACTTAATTAGAGAATTAAAGATAAATTAAAAGGAGTTTTAATTTATCTAATTCTAATTACGAATTATAATTATAATTTATAATCATTGCCAATATATTAGGAACTTAATAAGTCATACATATAGATCATCTAAGGAGAAAAAATTAATTAAGTTAGACTTAATTATAAAGTTTTAGAAACTTCTAGGTCAAATATATGATATTTGATTTTATTAAGATTAAATAATAATTATAATTAAAGTAAGACTTTAATTATAGTTATATTTAATTATAATATTAAGAAATTTTATATTTTTCTATATAAAAGGAAGAAACATAAGAGGGTCTAGCACTCTTTGTTTCTCCTTTCAATCGTTGAGTCTCTCTGAAGTTGATTTATGGATAACGTTAGAAACCAGACACTTATGCGACTCAAGTAGTTCTGCTATAATAGATACGAGAAGACAAAAATATGGATCAAGTTTCACAATAAGGTACGAATTTGAATTCATAATTTATTATATTTATGATTTAATCTTATTATAAAATATTGTCATCTTGGTTTTATGGGAAATCGAAACATAATTTTTTTTGGTTTGTTTTTACTTTCTCTGTGCGATTTGATTAGTCTTGATTTCCCAATATAAGGTAAGTGTTGTTTCCACATTTTAGAATTTAAATGAAATGGAAAAGTAAAAAGAGAAAGGCAAGGTCCCTTGGAACTATAATAAAAAGGCAAAAACTGCTTATCCCGACTCTCACAACCCTATCTGACCATAATACATATGGAAACATCATATTAAACACAAATTTTAAGCTTAAGATGCATGGAAGAATCTTATTAAACACAGACTTTGAATGGGTCTTAAAATTTTGTGTAAGGCAAAAGGATAGTTTAGTAAACTTACTTCAACATTAATTTTTAAAAATTAATAACGACACAAATAATATAGTAAAATTCTTCATAATCGTCATACTGTCTTTAGTTCAATGAATTTGTTTATTTTAACTCTACATAAATTTTTGGTCCATTTCTTGAACTCTTACTCATTGCGTTTTCTAAAAATAAGACAAATGATGTAATATGGGCATCAGTAAGTAGAACGAAATTAAGGAATAAAAACATTGTAGCCGTGTTTAATAATATGACCTACCTATTTGAATGACCATATGCAACAACACTAATCCAAAATTATGTGAACCAACGGTGACATACAACTGTACAATGGAGGTGTCCTACTCGAATGAATTTCTAGAACAACACAACATGTAAGCTGTTCACTTTTCTCTATAGAACTAAGTATTGATTAATCAATTTATAGCATATATACAAAAATCAGAACAAATATCTCAGCTGTTAACGGGAGTAACAACTTCCTCTGTTTGCCCCTGTTTTACTACCATTGCTACAGTAACTTTCTATTTGCTGTCGCTATTAACTCTCCATACTTCACTCCTATTCACAGTATTGTTAAACTTCATTACTTATCATCAAAATTTATTCTAACTCAAAAGACACAATCTACTTGTTTCATAACTATGTAGCCCATGCTCTGTTCTCTATTTTATTGTTGGGTAGTACATAACATAAGGCACGTGGTAAATTCATTCAATTCCTGGTTAAGCCCCTACAATGCAATTCTCTCCCATTAGACTATAACTAACGAAGATTAAGTGGCTTCTCCATTAATTCCAATGTCCAAAGCATGTAAGCCCAAAATCTTTTTACTATATGGTTGAGTGGTCGTTTAACAATTTAACCTCATCTCACCATTTAAGATCATGTAATATATGTCTCATATGTCTAAATAATATTTGACCCTTACATGTTTGATTGGATATTTTGCTCAACCGTATGAATGGACTCTTAAATGATGGGGCTGTCTTTCTTTAAGTAAAATTTCATTTGGCAGACATTTTTGTTTAGCAAATAATAATGTTGTTAGTTTACCAAAATATCCTTTTTACCTTCCATAAAATTTTAAGACTCATGCATATTTTTAATAAAATTCTTCCACATATCCTATAGTCAGATAGGATTGTGATAGTTGAAATATGTAGTCAACTCCTAATAAAAAACATACGTATATTAGAGAGAGTGGAAACTAGCATCGCAACCAAAATCATTTAGATAAGTTTTTGTTTTTGATTTTCCTTTCTTATTTTTTTAAATATAGAAATAAAAAAATAACATAAAAATTCATAAAAACAACGTATTAATACAATATAAAAATTGAAAAAATATAAAAATAAAAAATTACACAAAAATTAATATAAAAATAAAAAATCATAACAAAAAATCAGAACTAACAACCTAATTAAGTATGTCCTAACTTGTAATTCGTTGTCTTAAGTACTAAAAAAATGTTGTCTAATATTGAGTTTATCACTAATCAAAACTTATTTTAAAAAAGTAGAATAATTATTCTTATTTTTATTTTTTATGAAATACCCGTGAGAACAAAAGAAAATTGGATTTAGGGAAGTGCTATCGAACTTGTTTTGGAAGCCACGTGGAACTCCAATTTCCAAGCTGTTGATGTTGACTATTGACGTCAACACAATCAAGTGATGGGACTCTTAATAACCAGATTGCCATTTTAATATTTGGTATAAAATTTTGCAGGCTTTGTGTCAATATCCTAAACGGAATTATTACTCTCAAATCTAATTAGTTTTTTTAATATATAAAATTTGTGATCAGTCAATACTTCAAGAGAACAACGACAGATAGAGGGCAAATCAGGCATTAGAGAGTTTGATAAAAAATTATTATATAACGAACTTTGATGTGTCATTTGTGGTTAGAATCTAAATGAAAACCAACTTTGGTAAAATAATTACAACTGAAAATTTGGAGTAAACTTAAACAAAAAGTAAGTAGAACAAGAGAACATAAAAGGCAGTGTTTTTTTGACACGGGTATCTTTCTGACCGTTTTTTCTTGAAAGACCGAGGGGGCTTCGTAGTGAGAGGAGAGAGAAGGAGCGAAGCACTCGTCACGCAACTAAAAGAGCGAAGACAGGCACTTTCCTGCGTCCTCGAGATAAACAACAAAAGAACAATTTAAGACAAACCCACTACGTAGATTTATAGTTTCCATAAGAACCAGAACATGTTCTTACCTCAGTTTTGGGTTATGCTGTGAAGAAGAATTCAATCTTTCCTAGTTCAGTTTGACTGTTGAATCCCCCTCAAAAAACCAAACCTACCAAAAGTTAATGTCTTTCGCACTCAATTTCAGTGTAATGGAGCTACAGACACAACATTTAAGAGTTTCGTTGATGGTTTTGTTGGTCTTATTGGTTTTGCCGAGTTCTTTAGGTAGATTTGTGGTCGAAAAGAATAGTCTGAGGGTGGCATCACCTGATAAAATTAAGGGGACTTACGATAGTGCAATCGGGAACTTTGGGATACCTCAATATGGGGGTAGCATGGCAGGGTTTGTGGTGTACCCTAAAGAGAACCAGAAGGGTTGCAGAGCGTTTGATGATTTTGGTATTTCGTTCAAGTCCAAGGCTGGAGCTTTACCAACTTTTGTCTTGGTTGACCGTGGAGGTATTCTTTTGGTTTTCTCGTTTCAGTGTTGTGGGATTTAAAGTATGATTTCTAAGTACTGATCTTCTGGAGTGGTGTCTTTTTGGGGGCGTTTGGGCTACTAAAATCTGTTTGGGAGACTTTTGATGTGTTTTGTTTTGCATTCTGTAAGTGGTGAGGTGCCCTTTTGCTAATCTGGATCGAGCTTGTATTTGTCAGCCATTGCTGCTTTTGGTTCTTTGTTTAATTCCGCATGTGCTCTGATCTGACGATTTGGTTCTATTGTTTTTTCGGTCACCAGATAAATCTTTAATTTTTGTTATTTTATTTTCTTTTTGTATTCATAGTTTGGGATGTTGGAGCTCTCTATTTTTCGTACTTGGCGACCTTAGGTTTGTGATCCGTTGGTCAATTTAGTGCATGGCCGAGGTTTGGCAAAAATTTTAGTTATTGAAAGTACCTTCTGCATCCCTTGGTCAGTTGTTAAGGGCTTGGGAGGCACCATTTTCTTTATATTACGAATTTCCTAAATTTTGTTTCATTTTACTGAGCTTTTTATACATGCGACATTGAAAGTTTGGTATAATTCGTTATTGTTTGAATTGATGGCGAATGTAAAAACATGCAGTTGGGTTAAAATTTTCTTCTTTATTATCTTGTTAGTTATTTGTAGATTTAACTTCTTTGTGATCACCATGGTTGAGTGATTGCAGAAAAATGAATCCTCTGAAATTGTCTGTTTCTTATAATATTTTGGTTTTGATGCTGTATACCATCAAGGTAGATATCAAGTCATTGTTTATAACGGGTTTGTCATTGATTTTGTTGGCAACGGAGATGTTCTTTGCATAGGTTTTCGATTACTTTGTTAATTTCCTCAAGTAAGAGCTTTTAAGATAGTACTTTTTATCATTTTTGGATTTTCAGATTGCTTCTTCGCATTGAAGGTTTGGAATGCTCAGAAGGCTGGTGCTTCTGCTGTTCTTGTTGCTGATGATGTTGAGGAAGCATTAATAACAATGGACCAACCTCAGGAGGACGGTTCATCATCGAAGTACATTGAGAACATAACAATACCATCTGCACTGATTGAAAAGAGCTTTGGAGAAAGACTAAAGAAAGAAATAAGTAGTGGGGAGATGGTAAATGTGAATCTTGATTGGAGAGAAGCTGTCCCACATCCTGATGATCGTGTGGAGTATGAATTATGGACCAACAGCAATGATGAATGTGGGGTTAAGTGCGATATGCTGATGGAATTTGTTAAAGATTTTAGAGGTGCAGCACAGATACTTGAGAAAGGGGGATACACTCAGTTTACACCTCATTATATAACCTGGTACTGTCCCCAGGCTTTCACCTTGAGCCGGCAGTGTAAATCCCAGTGCATTAACCACGGAAGATATTGTGCTCCTGATCCAGAACAAGATTTCAGCACAGGTTACGAGGGAAAGGATGTTGTCATTGAGAATTTGAGGCAACTTTGTGTTTTTAAAGTGGCAAATGAGAGCAGAAAATCTTGGTTGTGGTGGGATTATGTGACTGATTTTCAGATTAGATGTCCCATGAAGGATAAAAAATACAACAAGGAATGTGCTGGTGGTGTCATTAAATCTCTTGGTGAGTGCTTCATCATTGTACTGATAGTCCTATTGGATGCAAGAAAAGGTATATTTTTGCCAGACACATCAAATGTTCGTTATGTTAATCTCACATGTACTCAGGACTTGATGTTAAGAAGATTGAAAAGTGTATGGGAGATCCAACTGCTGATTCTGAGAATCCTGTTTTGAAAGAAGAACAAGATGCCCAGGTAATGTTTCTTTACCTCTAAAACAGAGTAACAAATATCACTGCTTTAGGTAATGGGGAATAAGTGCTTTCTTTTTGTAAATATAGCCCCTGGGAATTTTCATTATTTAGTAAGTGGACGACTGACATTGACTTTCATTTAGGTTGGAAAAGGATCAAGGGGTGATGTAACCATATTACCCACCATTGTTGTCAATAATCGGCAATATCGAGGTCTGCTACTGCATGCCCATGATTTTCAAACCTTTTCTGTTTTGTTCTTCATTGCTTATCCAGTAAAACACGTGGTTGCAGGAAAGTTGGAGAAAGGTGCTGTTTTGAAGGCCATATGTGCTGGTTTTGAGGAAACAACTGAACCAGCTGTTTGTTTGAGTGGTGGTAAGTTTTCTACACTAATTGTGGGTAATTAAATTGCTAGATTTTTGCCATTATTATATGCCATAAGAAGAGACTTAAGATGCTAAGCAAAAGAGCGTTTTAGTATTGAGAATGATAAGTTGTTTTTAGGACGAAATTTTGGTCACTGTTCAGGACTCCACTTTAGTGTTATTAACTTTGTATGGTATTGGCCTATTGTCACTTCTTTAATCTGGACATTACCGTTCATCTGGGGATCTCTTTGAAGCAGATGTTGAAACAAATGAGTGCTTGGAGAATAATGGAGGTTGTTGGCAAGATAAAGTGGCCAACATCACGGCCTGCAAGGTTCTGTTATGTCTTTCCTTTTCTCTTTGTATCTCTCTTTCTTTTGCACTCTTTTATTCCTCAGATTTCTAATTTTGGCATCCTTTTTGACATTTTCCTTTTATCTGTTCAGGATACATTTCGTGGAAGGGTTTGTGAATGCCCCCTTGTTGATGGTGTGCAGTTCAAGGGAGATGGTTACAGTCACTGCGAAGGTTAGCTTAAGCACTTTGCCGAAAATTTCAGTCCATAGTTATGCCTATTCTACATAAGTTGGTGAACTTTTTCTGTTCTACTAATGGCTTTTGTTTCTTCATGGAGAAACATACATTTCCATAAAAAAGATCTAGAAATGATAATGTTATAATCAAGCAACCGACAAATCCATAGCCTTATATGATAATTGTTTGGTGGGGAAGTTGAGGAGAAGTCTAGCTGAAATACTCAACCCAGGCATTGGCAAGGTATCTTGTCCTTCTAGACTGGGTGAAATCTGGTTTTCCAGATAAATTGCTGAATCAATCATGTATTATTTGAGTGCAACCTATGGGTAAAATTGGCATGTCTGGAGGCTTGAATTTGATGTGTGCTCCATTCCACTCTTCACTTGAAATAAATGGTCAGACACAGAGAGATACAGATTCATTTTGTTTGACTGCTATTAGCTTACTGATTGCTTTCTAAAAAAATTTATTTCCTAATTTTCTCACTAAGCATCATCTTGCATTTCTAAGGGGATCTAATGTGTCTTTGGTTTTTTTATTCATTGTACTTCACAGCCTCAACATAAAATGCCTTTTATTAATTGGGAACAGTAAATACATTACAAGTTCATATTTACAAACAATATTATGCAATAGATTCTTTGGGGGAAATGGAAAAAGAATAGAATTTTATTTTTACCCTGGAACATTTGGTAAATTTTGAACTCTACTTTTTGAAAAGGCAATATTTCTTTCAATTTGACTCACAGATGACATGCTATGCCTGAGGGTTATTTTCCGCTCAAAAGCCATGGTGTGGTATGCTTTACTTTGAATTGAAAATGTAACCTTGAATTAACAATGTAACCATTGCCTTGAAGTGAGTGGACCTGGGAGGTGCAAGATAAACAATGGAGGCTGCTGGCATAAATCACGAGATGGGCACACCTTCTCTGCTTGTTTGGTAAGTGATCTTCATGTTATAAATGCTTTATTATTGACTAAACATAATCTAGTTGAGATTCTAATCATTTATGTGAGCAGGATGTTGATGGTGGGAAGTGTCAGTGTCCCCCAGGGTTCAAAGGTGATGGTGTGAAAAGTTGTGTAGGTAAGAGATCCGATGTCACTTGTACAGGGGGCTTTATAAATATGGTAAATTTCGTGATTCAGCAAGAACTTTAGAGCAGTCAAAGCATGGAAAAATATATGCCAAGAACATATTGGTGTTTTTTGTTGGGGGAATAAGCTATTTGCACAATGGCAAGTGATGTAATGATTTATGCTGCATAATATGTTCACTCAGATTGCATGTGCATGCAAAAGGAGACTATATATGGCCTTAGATCGGTTTCTTTCCACTACTTGGATCCTCACTATTTGGTTTTTGTTCTACTTCACCCAGGGACTTATGTCCCTTTGTCCTACCGGAACTACTTGGCCACTTGACCTTAGTTATTAGTCTGATGGGTTGGTTCCTTCTGGTTCCCGGATTTCCACTACCTCATGATACATTTTCTCAGCTCAAATAGCTTTTGTGACATCAAAGGAAGTCTTAAGTGGAAGTTGTCTGAGCTTGCATGAAAACCTAAGTAGAAGTTATCTGAGCTTGCATGAAAACCAGTTTACCTCTATGCCCCTAATAACAAGAACTTGATTTATATATATATATATATGTATACTCGTAAAATTGGTTGCATTTGGGCTATAACTTCCTATTGGGTCAGTTGAGGTTGAGATTTCACAGCAAAGGTGGTATTAAATCATCTAATTGTGTGTTTTTTTTCCTTTGATTACTGTCAAAATCATGTCTTATTATCATGTTGTTTTCTGTTATTGATGATGCAGATATTGATGAATGCAAAGAGAAGAAAGCTTGTCAGTGCCCTGAATGTAGCTGCAAAAATACGTGGGGAAGCTATGAATGCAATTGCAGTGGAGATCTGCTGTATATCAGAGATCATGATACCTGCATAAGTGAGTTCAAACACCAGAGTGTTGGAACTCTTTTTCCATACATGCCAAATGTCCAAATCTTTGTTTTCATGCCCTGCCCTTGACGGATTGCAGGTAAGAGAGGTACAGAAGTAAGGTCTGCATGGACTGCCTTTTGGGTTATTATCATAGGCTTGGGTATGGCTGCCGGTGGAGGATATCTAGTCTATAAATACAGATTGAGGGTATGTAACTTTGCAGCACTGCTGTTTCAAAATATAGATTCATTTTCATTGTATATCTGCCTTTATGTTCCTTGGTTACAAATCTCGTAAATCTTATATGTGTTGATGTTCCTTTTGCAGTCTTATATGGATTCGGAGATCAGAGCTATCATGGCACAATACATGCCTCTAGAAAATGAAACAGAAGCTTCAAACCATGTCAATGTTGAACGAGCATGAACAGGAGAAGATGCACCCAAGTGTTGCAGAGTAGTCTACTAAACGATGCCTGTCGTCAATCCAGGCCAAGGATTTTGAGCATTAAGATATACGATTGTATTGTACATGACAATAAACAATTGAAAGTAGGAATTTGGATTCTTGATTTATTAAAATTGTAACAGTTAGGGGATTAGATCTGAGACAGATTGGAAAGGGAAGGATTTGATGAACATATAAGACCATCATTAAGACAGGTTGATGTCTTCCCCCATGAGTGTTAGTTTTACATTTGCTTTGGGGAGTTTATGCTGCATAGATGATGATGATATAGAACTTGTTCCATTAATGACGGTCAATCGAGACAATTTTCTCCTTCACTTTCTAACTGGATAATTTAGAAGAAAGGCCAATGACTTCATCTTGAAAGATCAGAGAATGTACATAATCAATCAAATATTTGAGATCACATAAATCTATAAAAACCACAAAACAACTCTCATTTTTCACAACCCATTGGCGTCGTCAGCTTCAGATCAAGTCCAATGTTCATTCCGTTGTAAGCAATGGGAGCATACATCCATAGATCATCTGAGCTCAGCAGCTACACAATTCAGGACAAATTCTTCCATCAGGGGATTTTTGAGTTCATAAGAAGAGGAATATGCACATTGTTTGTTGCATTTGGATATTTCCAAGGAAAGAGTTGTTACCTTGATTTGGAGCTGCAAAAACTTCACATATTGGACAGCTTCTTCAAGCATTGTGCTGATATCAACCTGCCATATCAAAATTCAATCTTTAGTAAAATTTTCCAAGTTACTGATAGAGATGTAGCGGGTCATTATGTTTTGATTGATTATACCGCATACCTTTGTTCCATTCGGGACAAGGCTCTGTAGAATTCTCAGCCTCTCGTTTATTCTCTCTCTTCTTTTCTGCAGTGACCAAGAACATCATAGATGAGAAATATTCATTCATCAAGGGGATTGAGTTTCCATAGCAGTAGAAGACAATTACCCTTGCGTAGAGGCTCTGGGGATCAGTGGCTGCTCCTCTACTTGCTCTTGCCTTGCCATTCGAGTTGAGAGCAACTTTGGAGCTCAAACTCGAGGTTGATCCTCCATTCAACTCACTTAAGTCATCCTCAAAGCAGCAACTGCTACTTGCTGGCTCGTTGATGCCAGTGTCGTTCTCATCGTTGTTGCTGTTTGAGACCTTTTGGCCCTTCTTGGATTTGCTCTTTGGAGCCTACATTGTTGCAATATTAATTAGAAAAAGGTTCCAAGACATTGATGTGACATTATATTATTTTACATAACGATTCAATTTGCTATGAAAGAGGAGGTCAAAGGCAAGTTACTCACATTTCCACAAGAACTTGATCTTTTCTTAGAATGATAATATGGTTCCGGTGCAGTCAACTGTCCTGGCCTTTTCGAATACAAATTTTGAACCTGAGAAGCAGCTTGAGGTTGATCCATGTCCTTGACATTGCCGTTACTCATCTCTTGATTCAGGAGGCGGTCATCGCCTTCAGCGGAATATGAGGTGCCATTGCCAGCGTCCTCCATGAAGTAGTCCGTTGACATGGAGGAGTTCTTATCAACCAGAATTCGGTAGGAATGATTCAAATAGAGACTTTCATGATTGGAGGTGGAAAACAAAATGGAGCCACAATTCCCTTGGTTTGAATTAGTACCAATCTCCGAAGAGTAAAGTGAATCTTCATTCAACCCTGTGATGTTAGTCAGCAATCCGTGATTAGACCAAAAAATAGATGGAAAATTCAATGATGGACTTGTATGAAGATGGTTAGAAAGAGGGCAATTACCAAGCAATTGTGCCAGGAAATCAGCCTCTTCGGTTGTGTACATTCCACTAAGGCAACTCCACATTCCTTCTGACATGGCTCCAACAGGCTCCATTTTTTCTAGGAACTGTGTGTTATGTTTCTGATCATATGTTTTCTATTAGAAAGCAATTTGAATAAAGCTCGATACTTGAAGGGAAACATGAGTTAGGCGACATATTTATACCCAACTGCATCAAAGAATGTCAACAAAAGCATTGAATTCATTCTACGAGTACTAAATATTCCATTTGATAACTTATCAAATATAAAAAAAAGAAGAAGAATTCCATTTGATAATAATCAATTATTATTAGCTAGCACACGAAAACGTCCGAGTTCTTTGTAACCAATTAGAAAAAGTCCGTGATGGGGCCACTACAGCTCATGTTTAGTGCCTGTTTCAAGCAATTATGGAACTAAAACATTCTTGCAGCTAAACCCCTCCAACTCAACTAAAAGGGCGCGAGGACAATGATTACGACATCCTTTTATGGTCTCGAGAGTGAGTTTGGTAAAGGTAGAAGAATGGCAAAGAGAATGACATCTGCCAATGGGAAGACGTGGGATATTCTTTCCAAATATGATGATATAATAAGAAAAATGTCATAAACACTACGAAAAATTAGTTCGTTAAAGGACGGCTAACGTAAGGATCGTGGGGACATGAGCCTTGACAATTCACAAAACTTACCTGGAATCAGACAATATATGACTTTTAGCGGATTCTTTGTCTGTGACTCTATTGCATTAGCTCTTCCATATCTTATCAAGTCTTCCTGAAAGTTCGAAATCTACCGACATAATTAAATCGTAAACTCTTATTATCTGTAATAGTCGCGTGATTGTTATGGACAACTGCATACCACAATTCAATACGTTCTACATTCATTTTGAAGGTTATACAATTACCCTGACGATCTTGGCTACGTATATCTTCACACTGATCCTTACATATCTAAATGGAGGATTCAGGATGATGGAACAAGCATCTGAATACATTACAGACTCGACGCTCTTCGGGGATTCTTTTGTTGCATGAAGATTCCACTTTTCAGGGTCGCATATATGCATGACATGAATCCAATATTTCAAGCATAAGACCAATCAAGTTTTCCTTATTCGTAAATACGTGACTTTCACTAGCAATAACCTTAAATAACTTGTTACCAGTTGAGTTTGTTCTGATCTTCGGTGTGCAAATCATTTAGATTAAATTTAGAATCATTGACCATCTGAATACGTACAAACTAGAAATCAGAGCAATAACTTGGAATTGTCCTTATTTCTAGGAATGCATGGAACGTTGGACATATCGAGATTTGTTCTCATTGAAAGAGTAGGCATATTATGTGTTATTGTATATAAATCTGACTGAGTTGGTCATAATCAGTTCAATCATAATAAACTATAATAAATGGAAGTGTTTACAAGGATTATGGCTTGTGGAATTGCAAAGCAGGCCTAAGGCATTCTCAGGGGAACTTTTCAAGGAAGTGAAAGGACAAGAAAATGCATATTCTAGATCTAATGAAAGATGCAAAAATATTGAAAGAATATTCTGACAGGCTAATGATTATTGTTAATAAGATCAGACTTGCTGAAGAAGAACTGCCAGATAGTAAGATCATGAAGAAAGTTCTTGTAAACTTGCAGAGAGATTTGAGGCCAAGATTTCATCTCTAGAAGATTCAAGAAACCTGACTGAAATTTCATGGCCAAAGCTATTAAATTCCCTACAAACTCAGGAGCAGAGAAGAGGAATAAGAAAAGACAGTCACAGAAGGAGCTTTTCCAATAAAAGAAAAGGAGTTGCCTCAAACCAACAGTAGTAACAAGAAGAAGTAGTGGTACAAAAAGAAGAAAGATGGAAGTAAGCCAGATCAGGGACGATTCAGGTGTGTGTTCACTACAAAATCGAGGAACCGAAATCCTCGTTGAACTTGTATGTTCTTTGCTGAGATTCCGGCATTTCTCACGCTTCATTGCACGCGTAAAATTGAACATGCAATGGAAGAAAAATCAACGATGTTCCATTGTTGATTTTTCCACCATAGTTTTGAAATTTGGCGCCGGCCATCGCACGATCTCCTGTAGGCTGGTAGAATAAGAGTTTTTAATGAACCCTTGTACATACACAACTTTCTTGAGGAATAAAATCTTTGCATGGTATATAAGAGGACATATTTCTGTCATCAGATTTCGTTCTTCTCATGAGAATAAGAAAACATTACGTTTTATATTATTTCTCAATGCAATTAGGATTATTGAAGTACTGTGATCCATTACCTTTTTTGTTCATTCGAATTGTTTTTGCTCTTTTGATCCTTAGGCAGGCCTGCACGACTCATCTGGAGTATAGTGGGAATTTCGCTGTTAGCTGGCAACTAGTGTATGCACGTATTGTTGCCTAAAAAGAAACGAAAAATACTAATAGCTCATTATTTTAGTATTTTTCTAATTTTAAATCATTCAAAAAAATTTGAAGAGACAAAGAAACAACTCAATGACATCGATATTAATTTGTATTTATTTTTAAAAATAATAAAAACATTTATAAATTAAACCGATTAATTTTTTATAAACTAAAATTTTGTTTGTTTAAATCTTTTTTAAAGTAACACCATTAAGATGGAGCACTGAATTTTATAGTATTGCCTAGGGATGTCAATCGGGTGGGTCAGGTCAGGTTCGGGTTGGGTCATTTTGGGTTCGGGTCATTTCGGGTTAACACCAATTCGCGTTCAGGTCGGGTTAATTTGGGTTCGGGTCAATTTCAGGTTGGGTAGAGTTTGGGTTGGGTCAAATTCAGGTCGAGTCAACGCGGGTTGACCCGTCGGGTTATATGAAGTTTTATATATGTATGAATAAAAAAATTTGTTTGTAATTTCTCAAACTCTAAATTCTAAATAAGAATATGTTTAATTAATTTTTTGAAATAATTATTCGTAATACTTTTCATA
>JAOXYD010000136.1:20485302-20495880 GCA_028565735.1 Pinacopodium congolense
AATAATATTAAAATTGGGAATAATAATAATAATATTATTATTATTTACTAAATTTATAAAATTAAGAAGAATAAATAATAATAATAATAATAATAATAATAATAATAATAATAATAATATAAGTAAGGATACTTTGATCTTTTTGTTTGATATTCCTTTATCATTCCAAGTTTATATTTTCTAACCAAACACTGGCATATAAATTCTTTAGTAGTAAACCAAACAAAGTAATACTTATTCCATTCTATTCCTCATCTATTCTATTCTTAAAAAATAGTTATTCCATTCCTTATCTATTCTATTCTTTAAACTAAACATACCATAAGTGAAATGGTTCCTTATATACTTTAAGTCTTCCAACTCACAGTATTTGGTTAGATGGTTTAGCTCATCACTACAAATATTCTTAAGTTGTGGAGTTAAGGAGTAACCATGAGCCTCTGTGTGGTTTAGGATGAAGTTGAAATCTCCTGCAATCATCCAAGGCATGATAAATTAGGTCGTTATGTTGGCAAGATCATCCCAAAGCATTTTCCGTTGAAACTCCAGATTAACAGCACAAATAATTGTGATAGATAAGGGAGTTTGATCATAAATGCTTAATACTTCACAATGGAGGAATTGGTCTAAACATTTTCGTGATAGAATTTGGAAAACTAAGGGATCTATAGAGATCAAAATCTTTCCATTAAAGTGGGCTCTATGGTTGTTGAGCGTAATTTAGGATATGTTAAAAAACTAGAGACCTTTATAGAACAGGTCCTTTTTTATTTTGGTCTCAATGAGACCAATAAAATGAGGTTTCCTCAAAGAGAGTAAATCTTTACGGTCCTGTTGCTTATTCAGACTATTTAAACCTCTAATATTTCAAACTAAGAATCAACACATTAGGGAGAGTTTTGACTTGCCTTCTTTCTTCCAGCCCTTCTACTGGGTTGGCTTTTATTGCAACTTAGATCCCCTAAAGGGAAATCTGAAGTAACCATTGTATCGTTAGTTGAGCTAGAACTCTCATCTTCAAAATCAGCATTGAAAAAGTCCAAGCTATTAATCTCTTTTCCCTTCCCTTGCACAGTTGAGTTACCAATTAAATCTACAACCTTCTTGTCCTTCTAATTACAGTTTACAAGATTCAGAATTAAAGAGTGCTATAACTGCCAAGATTGCTTCCTTGTCATTGATTTTTGTTGGCTCTATATTAGTTTAATTACTTATCCCATTCATTTCCTCCTTACTGCGTTTTATAGAGACTAGATTGTGGGTGCCTACAACAATTAGGGTATCTACTTTGCCAACAAGCATCTAGACGAATTTGTTGTGGTACAGTTAATCCATTTAGAATGGCAAAAATAACTATTCCTTGACAAATTTATTGCCTAACCTTGAGGCTCCTCTAATATCCATTACTAGATGAACCAATGGGAGAAGATAAATTGCCAACTTTTATTGGTGCCCCATCTTCAGGTTAGGAAGTCTCCGCCTTGCCAAGAGGTCTGTTAGAAACCATAAAAGTTAATTCATTTGTAGTGGTTTTAGGTTTGGGTATCCAGACTTTATTAGTCCTCTCTTCTTTAACTTTCACTTATATGTAATAGGAATATTGCCCTCAATTAACTGGCCAGACATATCTAGCTTCAATATCCATATGCTCTCTGAATAGTCCCTTTCAATCTCCATCTCAACACATATTTGTACAAAACCAATTTGTTTAAGGTTAGTTATATTATCATCTAGCCACACCGATCTGCCTATAGAGCTTATAAGATGATTGAGTTACTCCATCAACTAATACTATAAGGGAACATAAAGAAAATTCACCCATATAAGAAGAGTTTTTAATTTTAACTTGTCTAGGGTGAACTTTAGGCCTCCATTTTTGTATAAGCATAAGTTTCCCCTATATATGTTGGGGGCTAAGCTCCAATATTCTATTTGCATTTCCTTTCGAAGCAAACTTAAACATAAATAGGTTTTCTTCACTAACTAAAACATTTTCTAAGCCAACTTCCTACCAGTTAGCATTTGCCTAAAACTAAACCTGCAGGAAGGAGAGTCTTTTATCTATAAAATAACCAACTAATGCCGCTTGCCACTTTGTCGTCATTTTTTAGTAAGTTTCCATATATGGCCAGACTATATTATCCTTAAGAGAGTCCATGTATCTCACTTTCATAAAAGAAATCAAATCACCACAACCTTATTCCAAGCCAGTTTGGGTTTCTGGCCAGACTCAGGCGCCTGAATGGGTTAAACCTCTCTGGTCTGTGATGAAGATTCTTTGGCTTCCACCATGCCTGACATAAAGGGAAAGTCCTAAGGAGAAGTAAGTTTAAGAGACTCTAAAGGGCTGAGAAGAGATTTAGAGGTCAAAATTGGAGAGGAATGCCTCAAGAAGGAGGGCAAGAGTGCACGAAGGAGACAGCAATGAAAGGGGGAGGAAATGATTGAACAAGAGGGGGGTCAAAGGGGGAGCAAGAAAAACAAAAACAAAACGATTGGGGGGGTAGTAAACAGAGGAAAGAGAGCCTCTCTCTACATCATAATGAAGAAGGAATTCTAACAATGCAATATTATTATGACAATCTTACAATAATAAATATCTTAATTTACGACAATGCCTCTTTGCTGGTCATTATACTAATTTAGTATAATGACCAGATTATAATTAAAGCTAACAATAGAGTTGTAAATTAAAATATTTGAATAATTACATTAACGTCTCCATTGTTACATTGTTTCTTAAAAGAATCCTCTAATTTAAAATTTAAAGGTTCTTTGATGTTTTATAACTAATAAAATATGTGAGCAACCACACCACCCTCCTCATGGCCCCTTTCATAGTCCTTCCTTAATATGTAAAAATCATACGACACCTTCGTTCATAGTTTACTACTATTTGACTAAACTATACAACATTATTAAGCAATTTATATTACTTCTATGAACAGTTTATACAATGGCATATCGTAAAACTACATGTAAACAACCTATACTACAAGTATTTTATATTGTACAACTATTATGGCCAAATCATACAACGCCCTAGTTATAATTGAACAACATATTAACTTGGGGGCCGTGATGAGGAGGTCGTGTAGTATTGTAGATAAAATATATTCTTTTTTTATCGGTTTTAATTAGCACTTCATATTGTTAGTTATTAGTAAAAATGTTTTGTATCATTAATTTAAATTTAAAATGTATGAAAAATTTTCATGAAAGGGTGACTTCTTTCCTTTCGAAACTTTAATTTGATCAAAACATATTAGCACAATGCATCTATAATCGTCCATAATTGAATAACCTTCCATGGGGTAACTGCAGACACAATTTGAATATGAGACAAGTTTTGAAAGCATTTGTGCATAAATTGAAGGGTAGCATTGACACCTTGTTAGCAACCTCCTTCCCACAATAGTAAATAGGCTTTGTTTTTATTAGAGATTAGAAGTTAAGAAAAATGGTACCAACATTTTAAAAAAATATACAAGATATTCTCTCCATAATCATTCAGATCTTCGAATTCTCATAATATTTTCCCATAATCTTTGTGATTATAGAGATAAATTTTATTGAGTTTTCTTTTTAGTTATAATTAGTTTATAGGATGATGTTAGGACATTTGAAATCTCCACATTCCTACTTGAAGGAGCATATTAGAAATCAAAAGTTATGTTTAAAATAAAATATACAAGATATTTTCTGCATAATCTTTTGGATCCTCTCTATAATTGTTTAGATTTTCAATATATTTCTTTCATAATCTTTATGTTGATACAGTTATAATATCTTATTATGTTTTCTTTCAGTTATAATATTTATTAAAATTCTGTTTATAAGATTAAGTCTATATTGTATATATTTGAACATTCATTGTATAAAATAAAATATGCCAGTTCAAACTTTTACAATTTTCCGACATAAAACACGATAAGACAACAAAATAAAACAAAAGGCTTAAGACATCAAAAAAGACAAACAATGAGAAATGCCGCTGTTCTAATGCCTCCTAAACTGCAAAAGAGTCCAATAGATTCATTCTAATCTTCAGAATTTTTGAAGAAAAAGTTGGATCATACAGGATGAGTTTGGCTGCATTGCACGATAGCCCTTTTCTCCAAGAGAAAGAAGCATTGCTGCTTGATCAAATGCCGTGCCACAATTTACAGTATAGAAGGATGATTTGTCGTATTTGTGAAGAATGCAAAAGGTAGTCTCATGACAGCTTTAAAGCAGCTAAGCGATTCCACAAAGAATGAATACAAAGGAAAATGTCTGTGATAACTTTTGAGCCTACGTGTAAAAGTATATAATATGATGGGTGACGTGGCAATTCAGGTCAAGTTAAGCATCACTAAGTAGAAGAAACTCAACGCTAGTTTAGATAATACCGGACTTCCTTTCGCCAACCCATTTAAATTTATAAGCTATGATTCAAATGGATGGGGCCAAAAAGAAAAGTTCCAGTCATTAACCAAGGAACGTCGGATCAAAAGGAGAAGTTTAAAGAAAAAAAGAGAGAGAGAGAGAGACTTAAGAGGACAAATTGAAGCAGTGACAAGCATAGTAGATGAGTGCAGCTAGAAAACAAGAAGTAATTTTTTGACAGTATTGTAACCAGGATGTTGTCGGCATCACTGGCCAGAATAATTCATAAACTGAAGTATATTTTAAGAAACTATTCAATGTAAGCTTAGTCACATTTAAATTTGTTTTTGGGACAATCCAAAATAATCCCTCAATAGTGAAAAGGAGGGATAATTTAATCAAGAGAGGAAAAGACTATGAAGTGTGATTTAAATTGTGAAAAAGGTAATAAAAATTATATTCCAACTTCTACTAAGCCAAAATTTTCTTAACATTAGTTTTAAAATGGCACCTAAGTTTTATGCTTAAATAGTTTGATTTAAAGGTCTTGCTATAAGATCCAATTCTCACTATAATCAAATTTTTTCATATATATATGATTAAAAAAAGATTTCAAAACTAATATCCAATCAAACAGCATACAAACTGTTGGCTGATTCCTGAGATCCAGTGTTGTTTTTATAGTTTGTTGATTGATGGAAATAATTGGTCCTGAGCTAAACATTATCACATTTATTTTAGTAGTTAAGAGTGATGTGATAGAATAGTGCCTGAATCTGTTAAAATCAAAAGACCGGCACACTGAGAGATACCTGACATGAAACGGTTTCCAGATATTACAGATAAGGCGTTATGAACATTTGGTCAAACTAGACTTGCAAGTGACTCGGACAAGACATACAAGGCAGTCATTGTCTCAATCCTATTAGGTAAGTAGTAACAATAAGTTAAACCATAAACAAAATAACTTATCAAGGAACCGCATGCGTATAGTTTCTTACAAGCTTATAAACACAGGAAGAGACATGGATAAGCTAAGAGCTGCTTATTTGCACTTTTGTTTTTTATTTTTTATTTTTTAAAATTAAAAATTAAAAAATAATACAAAAATTAAAAAAACAGTACTGAAACTTAAAAAAATACACAAAAATTAATACATCAATATAAAAATCACAACAAAAAAATAAAAACCAACAATTCTATTAAACATGTCCTAATCCTTGCATTCTAAACATATTAATTGTAGTAATGACAAATTTTACCGGGAGATTATCGGATCTAAGCATAAAAATAGCATTTAAGTACTATGCTTTTGATAAATTTCATGTGTTGTCAATGTCTAAATTATTTTCCCAGAAATTTCTTCTACTCCAAATTGCAAACTCTTAAAGGGCTTAGCTTTTTTTGTTTTTTTCCCTCCCTCCTGTAATCCTTATCTAACCACAAATCAAGAATTCTAGTCCTACTAATCTTCCATGTGTGGAATTAGGCACGAAACCAAAGTGAATGCTACATAGGGTTGTTTGAATTCAATGGAATTCTCCCATCCATCACCTTACACGCCTAACCAAAACTCCATAACCACTTGTCATTCATGACATCACCCCAACCAACTCCTTCATGGCTAAGCATGTGTTAAACCTACCTTATCACACTAAGACTAACAATCGCCACTCAAATTTTTCTCTCTCTCTCTAATTATATGTTTTTTTTATTTAAATCACTTTTCTTTTAGATTATAATTGGATTGCCCAGACCAGAGCGTCACTAGACTTGTGAAGAGTGAAGGGATGTTCAACTATAGGTGGTGATACGTGGCATAGGCGGTTCGTCAGAATCTTCCACGTCGAGGATGATGAGAAGTTGAACCGTCGTGATGTGGTTATTATAGATAGCTTGTCGGTTATCTGTTAAAGAGTAAGGTGTTCGCCACGCGTCTCCCTCTTGAAAAGAACCCAATTGCGTGCCGTATCGCAGGACAGTTGCTCGTCAGTTAAGCCACAGTTCTCAGTCCTTCTCTCTCGCTCTAACACCCACACCCGCGCACGCCACTAGTTGTTCCTACTAAGCTAACGACTTACTTGTCGTAAATACCCCTCATTAAATTTATGAATTATGTCAAACAAATTCAATAATTTAATTTATAAAAATGGTACGGAGGTAAGAGACACCTTCAATTGTTAACAGCTGGGTTTAAAAAATCTTAAATTTAACACAATGGACCAAACTAATATCTTATCTAATTTTCTTTTTCGTTCATTTTAGTTTAAACATTTTAATCACAGGAGATATAGCAAGGGGTATAAGGGTAACTTAAAGAACCTCATTTCTAGTGAACAACTAGGAAAATCGTGGGAATTAATGTTACACACATGGCGAGCGATGAGGGAGGCTTGAGATTAAGATTAGTTTAGTTGTCTTACTAAGATAGCTATCCAACCAACAAGAAACTGCCAAACTCAGGGCATAGAAGACAAACCAACTCGAAAAAAAGTTAAAAGGACACAGTTAAGCTTTAACAATTAATTAACAGAACTCGACGGGACACACTGTATGTTTCCTAGCTCCCGGATACTGTAAGAGCCCTTCTCCGTCGTTAATAAAATTATAATGGAAGCAACCTGCTTGCAGGATACTCCAGGAAGTTGAAGACTTGGCCTAACTCGGTCTGAACTCAGAGCATAGACTAACAACATAAACGGGCTTGTAAGTCAATGCCCCTTTTTGTGCGCTTTAAAGTATTATAATATTAGTGGGAACACTAGTAAGATGTCCAATCAAAATGAAGTGTTCATGTTGAAACTTAATTCGCAAGGCATCTAAGAAGATGCTTTAATTTGTAGTCTAATGATTTTTTAAAAACCTGTTTTACCATATGAAAAAGCTCTCAAATTGAACACGTAAGTCAGTCGGTAAATTCGTATTTTTCGTCAATCATTGGGCAGAATCTTAGTTGATATGTATATCGTGCAAATTATAACTTTTTGGTCAGACTCATTAAAAAAAAAAGGAATAGTCGCCTAGTCCTTGAACCGCTCGAATGATAATACTTATCCTTAAAAGCAAATAGAAAAAGGTTGCGGAAAGAATCAAATTTCTACTAATCCAATTGAGTGTAAATATTGGAGTTTTAGAAGGACAAGAAGGGAGGAATTCACTTCTGCAATCATAAACTTTATAGAAAACTGAAAATCTCAAATTAGGATGTTGCTGAGCCAATGAAAACAAGGATTACTAATAATAATAATAATAGAATCTCGATTAAAAGTTTAAAACAATGTACAAAGCCACCTTTTTTCTGTCAGGACGTTAAGTATGAATTTACAAGCAACCTTTAGGTTGATTGGTGGGTTAAAAAAGGGCGGTGTACAACTGTTTTTGACTTGGAACAAGTCCTTAGCCCTCTATAATAGCTAAGTTTCCTCAACGCCACACTCCAAACCTCCTCTCTGTCTTGGTTGACCGACTTCACTCCCAACACCTACTCTCTTCCACTCCACCTCAGCTTTATAATTCTCCTTTTGTATATATAACTGTAACCCTCTCCTTAGTACTTCACACACTTTACATCTTCTTCTACTAAACTTCTCTCTCTTTTGTCTCTCTCTCTCTATCTTAGAGACTAAAGCTTCAACCCTTTCTTGTGTTTACCACTTTTATCTATCAAACACTACAAGGTCGATAGTTGAATTCGGTTATTATGGCTCTTGAAGCTCTAAACTCTCCTACCACTTTCAACCATGAAGACTCCTGGGCCAAGAGGAAGCGCTCAAAACGACCTCGTAGCGAATCCCCTGCTCCAACTGAAGACGAATACGTCGCTCTCTGCCTCATCATGCTCAACCGTGGCCATCCCACCGCCACCACCACCACCGCCACCGCCGCCACAGTCAACGATTATTCTACCCCACCGTTACCATCTGCTTCTTCGAATCTATCTTACAAGTGTGTGGTGTGCAACAAAGCTTTTCCCACCTATCAAGCCCTTGGCGGCCACAAAGCAAGTCACAGGAAATCCTCGCCGGAGACCACCACCTCCGCCAACACATCAACCACCACCGTAGGTCGGGTTCACGAGTGCTCTATCTGCCACAAGACCTTCGCGACAGGTCAAGCTTTGGGCGGTCACAAGCGTTGCCACTATGAAGGCGGTGTTAATAATAATAACACTAACAACAACGACAGTAGCAATAGCATTGTTGCCACGTCATCAGAAGGAGGTCAGGTTCAAAGTCAAAACCGCAGCGGCGGTGGGCTTGACTTTGACCTTAATCTGCCAGCGTTGGCGGAATACGAGCCCTGTGCCAGCGAAGAAGTGGCAAGTGTGAAGAAGCCAAAGTTGTTTCTTGAGCTGAAAGGAAGTGGCAGAGGCAGTTTGGAGGTTGCAGTTGAGGATTAGGTTTTAAATTATCTAGTAACAATTAATCAATAAGCTTTAACTAGTTGACGTTTATTTTCATTGGCTTTTTAGGGTTTTAATTTTGATGGATTTATTATGTATAGCAAATTTATTCATTGTTGGTGAAAGTAGTCTAATAATTACATATATCTGGTTGATTTAAATATTTTTATATGCCTTTATAAATCATTATTTCTATCCACATTTAATATCTGAATGTATGCATTACTAACCATCTAATTTATATAGAAAAGTGCCAGATGGGTCTTTAAATATTCCAAGTAAACAACCAAAAAGTCTTCGCCGCGTGAACAGACAGGCCATGTATGTAATGTTAACTTGGAGGGTAGTCCCCATAGACTCCCCATGTGGATCACGCCTTCACTGCACATGTTACAGTGACACGTATGGTTGAAGTCGGTTCCAGGTTATGGAGATTTACCATCTCGAAACTATTTGATACATTAATGCCTGACCTTTATCTTGGTGGGACGTAGCATATAACTGTATACAATCGGTTGAGAGTGGCATTCCATGTAAATATGAAGACAGTAAATTGAAGGGGTCCCAAAAAAGCTAGAATCTATATAGGAGTATGCGTGCCTTACTCGGTGTTTATTCTTGGCTTCAGTGCCAAAACAAAGAGTTATAAAAAACAACGTCACATTCTCACTACTGCTGCTGCTACTCTCAATCTTAACAGGAAATTTACCTGGATAGATTGACAAGATACCTTCGTTTAGCAGCTGCATTCTGTGAGATATGTTATTCCCTTAACTAATATGGAAGAGGGTGTTGCTTATGATTGATGAAGTCATGGAGAGAGAAAAGAAGCAATCTTTAAGGGCGTTCTTTGCGTGTGGGACGCAAAATAGAATGTCAAGTTGGCTTAGTGCACAAACTGATGAGTTGGAAACATCCCCGAATTTGTTCTGTTGTGGAGAGGAAATGACCTTGTTGGGCTTCATGGTTGAAAAGATAATAGGCTTGCCACTAATATTTGTGATTAGAGATGATTATTACCAGTTTATCTGCTTATATTCAGCATTTGAGAATAAAATGGTTGTGTAAAAAAGCAAAAAAAAAAAAGAAGAGAAAGTATTGTTAGTCATGTCCACGCTCAAGAACCTTTTATATGTTAGAAAAGATAAGTAGTATTTCAATTTGGCCAGCTTTACTTGAAGTGAAAAGATTAGGAGTCGTTTGTTATTATTATAAGTTGTAGTTTTTAGTTGTTATTTTGATATATTTGTATTGATTTTTAGGTTTTATTCTTGATTTCTATGCTGTATTAGTGTATTATTTTTATCAATTTTTATATTAAAAATCAAAACTAAAAACTCAATTGATACCAAATAAGCCCTTAATTTATTTAAGTTGGTAACTTTGGGCGAACTATCTAAGCTTCTTGCGTGCGGTCCCTGGTTAGGGATAATCACTAGCTGGTATCTTGTTTTTGTTTAATCTTGAATTGACTTGTCAAACCAAGAGACTGGTAGGTTTCGTCGTAAAGCTTGGTTCGTTGTATAAGTTACAGGAGATGATTGACGTGTGAAAACATGTAGAATATTTGTTTCTATCTAATTTATTTGTCCTAAGTCATGGTTCGATATTTGTTCTACCGGAAAAACAGCGAGAGCCCAATTTTTCGAGGGGAAAGATATAATTTACTTTTTATGATGGTTGAGAAATAATTTAATTTAATATTTAATATTTTTAAAGATATCATTTTATTTTTAAATATTTTTTAAAGTCTATAATTTATTTTATAATATTATAAAATAGTATATATTATTTCTTAACATTTACAA
>JAOXYD010000136.1:20495980-20511803 GCA_028565735.1 Pinacopodium congolense
AATTTGTTATATATCATCTAGCATCCAATCATGTTATAGGGCTACGTAACTTTTGTACGAGATTGCGAGTAGCTGACTGTTTTGGAAAGCCATTCAATTTGTATTGTGTCAATAGAGCTACCGTCATTTGTTCAAATAGACACAGGGGTCCTTCTAAGTCTAACCATATAAATATTAAAGTCCTTGTTGCGAAGAAAAAAGTTCAAAGTGGTTTTGTTAGTGTTGAACTAATAGCAGCAACTCCATGCTTGTAGATATACTCACTAAGGCATTGTTACCTCCAACCTTTCATAAGCATGTTGCTCATATAAGTGTGGTTACATTTGGTGCCATTTGATTTAGAGTGAGTTTGTATTATGCTTTTATGATTAATACAATATTTAATGTCATGGCATTGTTTGGTTTTCATAATAAAATTTTCAGTTTCTATGGTTTACTCTAAACTTAGATCTCATTTGATCTATATTGTTTGATTGAACTAATGCATGAGATCATTACGGATTTAGTTGCAAAAATGGTAATGATTACCTCTTTAATTCTTGTATTAATGATGCTATTAGTTATGATTGGTTTAGATGATGTATCTTTAATTTTATGCAAAAAAAAGATTGTTTATACTGATGTATCTTCAATTACACATAAGATCATTTATAGTGTTTTTTATGTGAATGAAGGTTTTGTTATATTAGCATATGGTAATGCAATCTAAGTGGGATATTTTTATAATGTAGATTATATATCATATGTGTACATACTAACAGCTACATATAGACATGTAAACATACATGTATTTTAGTAAATGATTATGTAAATATTGCTATTATAAATCCAAGGACTTAATTAAAGTGATCAAATTTTACTTAGGGGTCATGTCATCTAATATAAAATATATGGACTAATATGAATATTTGCAGAATTTCCAAGGTACAAATTACTTATTCATGATAAGCAAATTGGATATTTGACATATAAATTTAATAAATAAGAATGTGATCCCTAATTAATGTTTTATGTTTTTATTTTTTACTCTTTTGAATTCCCATCTATTAATTGAGAAAAAAAATACACTCAATCAAAAGTATCATGCTTCTATATCCTTATTCATGGATTCATGTATGTTTTTGTTGTTTCTTCTTTTTAAAAAATCTTCTAGGCAAGATAAGTTTCAGATCTATTCTCAATTTTCTATTATTCCTTTCCAGTAATATTTATGGAAATTAGGTTCGAATGGTTTTTTGCAAGTACCATCAAATGTTATATAGAAATCATTTGGTTATTGCATGATTAAATGAAATATATATTACGTCTAATGTTAGAATAACATGAAACTTCTGTAATTATAGGAAGCTAAAATACTAAGGGCCTATTTGTTATTATTTATGTTTTTGGTTTTTTGTTTTTATTTTTCTAAACACGGGAACCAAAGAAGAAAAATTGTTTACTACATTCTTTTTGGTTTTTTGTTTTCAAAATTAGAAAAAACTAAAACCAAAATACAGAAACCAAAAAACTATATTTTTCTATGCTTTAAAAACATATTTTCAAAATATATTTTTTAACATTAAATAATTAACATAATCTATTAACTAATATGTATTTTTAAGGTGTATAAAAATGTTTTAGTCTAATAATTTAAATTTATTTTATATTTAATTTTCACCATTAAATTAGTTTTTTTATCACAAATATCTACCAAACATATATTTTTTAGTTTTTTGTTATAAATATTGAACAAATTTCTATTTTATAAGCACAATTAATGCTAATGATACCAAGACTTCTACTATTACTAGCCATCTAATGTTTTGATCAGTGAAATATCGTTTAAATGAAGAATCGTGTCAATAATAATTAGTTAGATTTTGGCATGGCAAAAAGCCCTTTGGTCAGTAGCCATAAATTGTACAGCATGTAACTCCGTTCATAAATTTGAATCTTGATACATTTGCATAATCAATTCCAAGAATTCGACTGGCAGAATTTGCAACTTTTGCACTGTTATTGACCAATTAAGGAGTAAAAAATCCATAATGAAGGTTTTGGTAATCTCAAGAACTTGGATTTCTAGATCTTTTTACGTTTGGCAGTTTATTCAATGGTTTTAAAAAACCGATTCAACTGATCTCCACCTTGTTTTATTAAGTTGGCACTTTGTGACGAGGGTAACGAGAAGGAAATTTTTCATAAATGCAATAGTTCTGAGTGTAAATGGGTTGCCTGAATTTCTACTGGGAACATATTTGGAACTTCAAATGATAACTTATGAAGTGCTTCCAATTATCACTCTTAAGCAAAAATGAAAGATCCCTAAAAGAAATGAAACAGACTAGACTTCTATTGCTAATACGAGAAAAATCAAGGTTTCTTAATTTGTGATAGGAAATACAACTTGTCCCTCGCAGGGAAACAACGGATTGGTTAGTTGGGGTCAGACCAGCATGCATTTCCTCTTTAGTATGACAACACTTGATTTTAGTTAATTTTCAAAAAAAAAACTTGATTTTAGTTGCCCGCAAGTGAGACTAGAGGAGGGTATCTAGTTTTGGTTCGATATTTTCGGGACAAACAAAGATTTAGGCTTCAAAACCAAGAGGATATGTGGAGAAAAGAACCAAGCCTAAGAATGATCGTCATGTCTTTGCCACTGATTTCAAATATCTCTGAACAGAAGCTATGCTCCTCCGGCCCCGCAAAAGCTACCTGCGTTTGCCAGTAGGCAAATTCTCAAATTCAGGTTGTATCCATCCTATGGCGTTTATTACAAATCAGTGAAAGAAAATGTCAACCTTTTAGTATAACCAACGAGAATAGAGCATAAATAAATGCCAAAAAAGAAAATAAATAACTTTTATCAAATTTTTTGACAACTTGAGAGTTTCCCACTCACTTCTTATTCATTTAATCTGATTTAAATATAAAAGATGGAAGTGATTTTAATGAAAGAAATTAATTACTAGTTCATGAATTAAACATGTAAATTATATTCAAAATATTAAGAGACTCTATTAACACAATAATTTCAAAGGACCTTTTAAAATAAGTAATTAAAAATTAGTTTTAAATGGAGATTTTTATATTGCCATACTGAAATAATTATAAATGATATAATTATAATTATGAGTTGTACCCATAATTATGATAAAATATAATAACCAAATCTGACAGCAATTATAATATCTAAAACTTTGAAAATGACTACCAAACATTCAAACTTCTAAACAGAAGCTGTACCATCTTGAGATCATGATTTCTGTCAACTCGACAGTAACAAGGGATAAAGAGCTCCAAACAACTAGGACGTAGCTAGACAAAATTGGCATCATATTGTAAATGTACATGCACATTTTAATATCCACTTATGGAAGTTCTCAAAGCTTTGCAAGCGAAGGGTTTTGGAGATATTTACGAAAGGTCCAACAAATAGTTATTTATGAAAGGTATCACATACACAGTAAGACATAGTATTTAACAATGATTTTTTTACATCAATTGTTTCCACGTACCTTTCATGGGCATGATTTTCTGTTTTCATTCATCTTTCTTCAGTTGCTTTTAGCTGAAGGTCAGAAATTGGTCACCAACTCTATATTTTTTATCATGGAAAAGACACATCAAGATCATAAGCTGATGCTGCAAATCGGAAACACCGAAGAAAAGCAAAGAGACAAGTGGTGTCTTTCACAATTTATAGCTATAATAATTTTCCACGACGAATCAAGTGCCATTTTACTATCTGGCCTTCTTTAACAAAAGAACTCCCTTTGAAACGCTAGCTCTAGCCCAAAAGTGACATGTTAAAAGGGGCTATAGTCTTAACTGGAATTACATTCTCCACAAACTTTGATGTTTATTTATTACGCAAGACCCTATCATACGGTGAATCTGTTCTGGTGCGTTCCTATGACTGGATAAGGATGCCACGACTTCAATGACCGTCTCATCCTCATCCTCATCGTCATGCTAATCTTCACCATCGTCAACCTAATGCATGATTGTTGGTTATTTTGCTTATGATCTCACCTTTGTTACTGGTCGCGTAGTCTCGGGAGTTTTTACCTCTAGCCATAATGCTTGGTATACGTCTATTTTTATTATATTTTGTTTTAATATACCAATTCACCAGTTTATATATATGTGTGTGTGTGTGTGTGCATGTATATAAGAAATAAAAGCAAGAATTGAAAAGAAAATTCAACCAATTTTTTTATGGAGGAGACTTTTGCCCTTTTATAGGCGAGACTACAACTAAAAGAAGAACATGCAAGAAGAAATACAAAAAATGAAATGACACAACATGAAGAGGAAAGTGAGCCTCTAAGCTAGGTTTTAAGTCAGCCCATAAAACTAGACCTTAGCCCAGCTAAACTTTTGATGTAGATGGAGAAGACTAAATAAAGTCCATAAGCTATCAGCTTTAGCCCAACAAGTAAGGATCTAGTTAGCTTAGTATAAAAAGGAAAAGAAGAGTCTAGAAGACTCGAGTGACTAGGTTTGTGTCTTCAATAGACCTTGGTTGCGCCAAAACCCTAGAAGCAGTTTCTCATTATCCAGTCGATGATCCTTGATTAGAAGAAGCCACCGATCTTCCATATTTCAACAGTCCTTCGTAAGCTAGAGTGTACACATCATGTACACCTAGCTTAAGTAGAAGAGTGCAAAAGGGAGCCAGTGACAATGCTCTGGTGAAGACGTCGGCGAGTTAAGAGTCGGAGGTCCCAAAGAACATATGGACAATGCCATATCAAATTTTTTTCACGAATGATGTGGCTATCTAGCTCGATGTGCTTCGTTTACTCATGGAAGATGGGAATTTCTGCGATATGGATGGCGGAGAGATTGTCACAATACAGATAGGTTAGACGGAGGGGCTTAAAGTTGAGATCTTAAAGGAGATACATACGCCATTAGAGTTCATAATTTTTCATGGCCAAAGCCTTGTATTTTGCTTCAGATAAACTCTGGGAGATCATTGGTTGCTTCTTGGATTTCCAAGAAATCATATAGGAGTCAAGAAAAATGCAGAACCTAGTGACAGATTTGTGGCTGTCTAGACAAGATGCCTAATTCGAGTCAGAGAAAGCATGGAGTTGGAGAAAAATTCAAGGCAGAAGAGAATCCCATGTTTAGGAGCACCTTTGATGTAACACAATACTCTATGTACTGCCTGGATATGGTCATTTGTGGGTTTATCTAGGAATTGAGAAAGCTGTTGAACTGCAAAATTAATGTCAAGGCTTATGAGTGTTAGGCATAAGAGTTTGCTGATGAGCCTTATGCAGTGACATCAAAGTAAGGCTCTCTGATGATAGTCAGCCAAGCATTTGGAACCATTAGAGTAGAGGAGGGTTTGCAGCAAAGAAAACCTACTTCTTCCAGTAGATTAGAATGTACTTTCATTGGGACAGATTGATACCGAGGGAGGAACGGAAGAGCTCAAGGCCAAGAAAATATTTTGTAGGGTCAAGGTCTTTAATTTTGAAGGTATTATCTAATAATTGTTTTATTGATGTTATGATATTAATATTAGTATTGGATAATAAGACATCATCAACGTATATGAGTAGGGTATAAAGCTTTGGTCATGGCCTTAAGTAAACATCGAGTGGTCTGAGTGGTGAGTTTGTCGTAAGCTATCAAATAATAAATTCCTAACTACCCAAATTATGCAATAATAGTGAGTTAGGGTCGAACCACAGGGAGTTAGAATGCAAATACTATTTTAAATGTTATAAGAAAAAGAAAATAAAACACTCTAGAATGATGAAAGTAAAATAAACTAAGATGCAATAGACGTAAACCAAAAGACAAATACAAAGCAAATTTAAAAAAGATGAATAACAATAACAAAGAAGTGGGTTGGAGATATCTTCGGAATTTCTGAATAATTATTAATCCTTGACTCTAAATAAGAAGTACTCTAGTCATAGTGTGAGCCTATAGGCTTGAATAAGCTTTCAAACCCTTAACTCCTCTAAATCAGACAAATTTCACGAGCTCTAAAAATGTTCCTATCCTCATCTATAACCTAGAATAAGCTTTTAAGATTTAATAGTGAAGACGCCTTAGGTACTAAGAAACAACTAACTTAGGCCACCTACTCATAAGCCCGGAAGGTGTAATTTAAAGGTATGAGACCCTAGGTTAATTGATTGAGTGTCCTAATAAATTTAACTAACCTATTGTTACTTTCGGGAATTGATATGGATTATTACGTATCACATGCTCAACCTTAGCTTTTAGATTAGGAAGTTACTTAAAGGATGATCAAACCTAAAAGCAACTTCTAATTTATAATATTTAACATAAATTCCAAACGATCCTAAACATACAAGCACCAAATTAAGCACACTTCAACTCCATTCTCATAATTTTCATCCCTTTATCCTTCTAATATCTCCAAACCCCTAAGAGAACTAGCCACACTGTTCAAACTACTTAAAACAAAAATCAATCAAGCATAATCCATACTTAACTAAATAAATGAACAGCTGAAAATTTTAAAACACTTAATGAAAAACACAATTAAGAACTTAAACTAACATAAATTTCAGTTAATTGAGATATTAATTAATTAACTAAAACCTAATTCAACAAAGCACAAATTAATATCCTAACTAAAAATTTCAGCACCTATTACTTGAACAAAAACTTAAATTACTTGAATTAAGACCTAAAAACAAGCACAAATTTTTAGTTACCAAGCATCAATGAACTAAGGACACTAAGAATAAACAAAACTCCATGGAATAACACTTCACCCAATCTGATTTCTTAATCAAAACAAATATAAAAAATATTAAAATCCAAACTTAAACAAGTAAGATAAAAGATGGAAAATTAACGCTAATGAAAGAAGTTCAAATTCAATACTTTACCTAATGGAAACTTTAGTTACTTCAACTAAAAGGAAATTATCTCGAACTTAATTAACTAAGAATTAATTTTGCACTTTACATAAAAATTCTAGATTATAAAAATTAAACAAAAACTAAAATTTTAATGAATTAAAATTTAAGAACATGCATAAAAATAACTACCAAACATAGATGAACCAAACACTTTATGGTTAAATGAAACTCTATGAAATAAAAATTTACACAACTTAATACTTAATCAAAAAAAATCTGAAATTATAAAATTCAAGGATAAAATAAAAGGAATAAAGGCTGGAAAATTGATAATAAAAATCTCTATTCATAAGTATAGGTAAGGTTCCTTATAATGTTAAAAAATTGAACTATACAGATTAATATTTACACCTAGGAAGACATTAGACTAGTGAATTAAACATCATATAACCTGAAATATTAGCATTCAACGATTGAAATTAAAATAATATTCAAAAATCTGGATGAGAGATGGTTAAGAAAAACATGGCATTTGGCCATGAAAAACATGATATTCGGCCATAGAATACATGATGTTCGAACTTAGCAATTGAAACTGAGAGAAAATTAAATCCAAAGGCAACAATAAATATATATGAAACAACTCCAAGCTACAGTTGAGAGTCTTCCTTCATGAAAGCTTCATTCCCAAGTATTGAGAACAAGACAAAAAAAAAACCCACACCTTTCTTGTTTGATGGCGTCTCCCACTTTGTCCAGAAACTTCAAGATATCTATCCTTTTCTTATTCTCATGTGATCAGCCATCAACCTTCATCTAGCCAAGCTTCCTCTAGGGCTTTGTGTCCTTAATTCAAAACTAAATTCAAGTCCTGCCACCTTCCAAATTTTTCCTTTAAAAACCTCCTTGTTTTGTGCCCTTAAAAGAGTGAATATGCATTGATGAGATCCTGCCATACATCTTCATTAATGTTGCCATTTTGGAGTGCTCATTATTAGACATTCAAAACCAACATTATGCTTTTATTACAATTACAAGCATCCTCTTCTTTACTTCAAATCACTTCTAATCTTCTTCTTTTCTATATAAATTTGTGCCTAATAATTAAATCCGCATTAAAATATAATATGAACACAAAATGAGCATTTAGGAAATAAAATAGAGTTGAATTCATATTGAAATACATATAAAAATATTATATAATTCAACCATATTATTGAGGCTGACTAAAGAAACCCTTGTGAAGTCAGAGCTGAGGTAAGTGTAGCATGCTATTACCTACTAGCTTGTTTAAGTCCATAAATAATTTTGTTTAACTTACATACCATGTTAGGATGTGGGAGTTAAAGGCCTGGTGGTGGCTTCATGTATACTTCTTCATGGAGCTCACCATGCAGGAATGCATTGTTAATGTTTAACGAGTGTAGGTGCCAGTTCTATAAGGCATTGAGAGCAAGGAAGAGATGGATGGTGATGTGTTTGACCACTAGGGAGAAGGTCTTAGTGAAATCTAATCTAGCTTATTGAGTAAAGCCCTTAGCCACCACTTTACTCTTGTAACGATGAAGGGACCCGTCAGGATTGAACTTAAACCTGTGCATCAATTTACAGTCTATTATAAATTTCTCTTCGGGTAAGAAGGTAAGGTACCATGTGTTATTTGCTTCTCATGCTTGTAATTCCTTATGCATCACCTGTTGCCATTCTTTATATTTGATAACTTTATGGTAGGCAGTAGGTTTTTTAGAAGAGTTAAGAGCAAGTGAAAAAACTTTGTAAGAAGGAGATAGGTGCTAGTAGGATAGAATCGAGGATAACAAGTACAGAGAGGTGTGAGGTAAGGTGAGATAATCTTATGCATGAAGGTAGGAGGGTGATTTTGTTGGTCTAGTATAACAACGAGGTAGAGGACAGGGAGTAGGATGGGCAAAAGAAGAGAAAGAAGGAGGAGAAACAAAATAGTCGAAATGAGGTATAGATTCATAGGAATGGGAATTGGTGGTGGTTAGTAAAATAGGGGAAGGTATAGGTAAAGAGGGAGATGGTAAACCTTGAAAAGGGAAGACATTTTCATAGAAAGTAACGTCTCTGGATAGAAACAATTATCTTGTATCTAGGCCCAATAACTTATAACCTTTTGTTCCTATGGAAAAACTAAAAAACACAGCTTTTCTTATTCTAGGATCCAGTTTGCCTCTTCCTGCCTCTTTGGTTGAGGCAAATTAGAGACATCCAAATACCTTAATGTGAGTAAGGTTAGGGTTATTATCAAAAGGAATGGAATAGGGAGACTTATTGGACAGAAGGGGAGTAGGAATACGATTAATGAGATATACTGCATATAGAACGCATTTAAACCAGTATTTCGTAGGGATATGGGCTTGAATTTTTAGAGCTCTTGCTACAATTAAAATGCACTGATGTTTTCTCTTAACCCTACCATTTTGCTATAGTGTTTTAATATAAGTAATTTCATGAAATATGCCATTTTGAGTGAAAAAATCTATCATGATAAATTCTGCTCCTTGATCATTCCTAATGCTTTTTTTTTTTTTTTTTGCCAAACTATCTTTCAACATAAGTAAAGAAATTTTTGACTAACTCCCTAGTTTCATATTTATGTTTTATTAAGTGTATCTAGGTCATATGATTTTTATCATAAAAAAGGTTTAAAAAAATTTGCGTCAATGTATGGAGGGAGTTAGATAGGGTCTCCAGATGTCAGCATGTATAATGTTAAAACAAGCAGGGGCAATAAAAGAAATCAAATTGAAAGGTAACTTTTTTAGGTTTGTGAAGTGACAAATGTCACATTGTGTTACATATTGAAAATGAATAAAACAGTCAATACTAGATAACAACTGGAGTCTAAGATTTGATAGATGCTAGAGTCTTTTATGCCAAATGTGATGAGGATTGGAAGAGACATAGTTAACTTGAGTAAAGGGTGTTAGATAATATAATCCATGGGATTGTTTAGCAAAACCAATCATTTTCAAACTATTGGGTTCCTGGATAACACAAGAACCATTGATAAAATTAGTGTGTAGTTTGAGGAATGTGCGAGTTGGTTAACAAAAATAAGATTGAATGTGAAAATGGGAACATAAAAAACATTGGTTAGAAAAAGGGAGGAAACATGAACTGAACTAATGTGTGTGATACGAGTTTGTTTTCCATTTAGGAGTCTCATAGTTACGTTTGTGATTTCTTTGTATTCTGTGAGTAACTGTAGGTTGCAAATGATGTAGTATGTGGAATTTGAGTCCAAAATACAACTAAAAGAACAAAGGAAATGGTTATTTTGTGAAAATTTACCTATAGTGTACTTAGTGATGGAATCCATGTTTTCTATAGTATTTTTCTTCTATATGACCTTGATACCTGCAATATTTGTTTACTGATTAATAAGATTTGTAAGGGTCTGATTTAGTAAAAAAGGCTTGGGACTCATAATTTGTGATATGGAGTATAGATGATGAATAAGAAGAATTTAGTTGTCTTTCATATTGTGTGACTATGAAAAAAAACTCTTTTGACGTTTAACAAAGGATCCATTAGCATAATTTGGGATCTAACAATAGTATAGGAATCATTAAGGCCTTTTACGAAACAAATAACATAGTCACTGTCTTGGTAAGATGTAATGGTGGTTAGAATATTGTAAGTACAATGTGGTTGGCATCTACATTTATATATAGGTCTCAAGTTGAAAATTTCATCCCATAACATTTTTAAGTGAGTGTAGTAGCCAAACACTGTCACATTAACTTATTTGAAACAACAAATCTCTTCTTAAAGATCTGAGATATGAAACGAGTCTACTTATGAAAATTTATTGTGTAAGTCCTTCCAAACATTTGTTGTTGACTCCAATCAGATAACACTCTGTACTATAGACTAAGTTACTGACTTCATCAACCAAGATAGAACCATAGTGTTTCATATTTCCCAATAAACATGTATAAGGTCATCTCTATGTGGCATTTCAATACTGTCATCTATGAATTTTAACTTATTTTGTATAATAAGGTCATTCTTATTAACCTGGACCATGAATGGTGATTGATTCTAGTCAAAAGAGATGATACTAAAATAAGAGATGGGTTTTCGTTTGAATGCAGATAATAGGGGAAGGCTAGGTGATCTTCTGGACACATAGAAGATTGAATTTGATTTTAGTTTACTGGGTGTTGGTGTTGCCCAGCTACACTAGCATATGAAGGACCACTAGGATTAGACATTCTGGGTCAAGATAGTCAAAAAGAAAATAAAACAATTCAAAACAATAAAGCAAAGCAATTCAGATAGGCAACAGAGGAAGCAATGAGCAGAGTTAAAGAATGAAAGAAGGTATGCTCTGATACCATGATGAAGAAAACAAAAGCAAGAATTGAAAAGAAAACTTAGCCAGTTTTTTTATTGAGGAAACTGTTGTCCTTTTATATATGAGACTACAACCAAAAGAAGAACCTATTAGAAGAAATACAAAAAATGAAAGTGACACGGCATTAAAAGGAAAGTGGGCCTCTAAGCTGGGTTTTAAGTCAGCCCATAAAGGCAGACCTTAGCCCACCTAAACTTTAGATGTAGTTAGGGAAGATTAAACAAAGTTCATAAGCCACTAGCTTTAGCTTAACAAGCAAGGATCTAGTGAGCTTGATTATAAAAAGGAAAATAAAAGTCTGGAAGACTCAAATGATTAGGTTTGCATCTTCAACAGACCTTGGTTACGCCGAAACCCTAGAAGCAATTTCTCATTGTCCAGTCGATAATCCTTGATCAGAAGAAGGCATTGAGCCTCCATATTTCGACATATATATATATATATATATCATTATTCCCATTCAAATTATTAGTAAAGTGTTAATCCTACTAACATTTTGAAATTTAAAAATTTTAATCCTAATAACATTTTTTCTACTTTAAACAAAATTTCGAAAAGCTTTTGCTTTTATGTGCAATTCTTATTTTGTCCTCATTTCATTTTATTAACTAGAATGATAACTAAAGAATTGATTGAGTTTTCATTTACAAAATTGTCTAAAAGACTTGTAAGAATATGATATGAAATTGCTTTCTAATATCACCATACTAAATTAATAAGTCAATTGATATCTTTAAAAAAATAATAATAAGTCAACTGAATTAAACAAAAATGCATAACCTTAATTTAACCAAACAATGTCTAACATAGTGTACAGATTGTATTGAAATTATTGATTATAAACACATAATCTCACACTTACATATTACATCTAAATGTTTTCTCTTACCATATTCAAGTTATAGCAATATAAGCCACCTTATTAAATAATTGGACACATCATTTCACATGTGGAGCTTGAATGTATCTTAGCTGGGCAGCAAATAAACTATGAGTGCCCGTACCATCCACAACTATGAAAACACTAAAGAACATTCTTCAAGTTTAGCTTTTGACAACTTAATGGAACATCTCTCTCCATTTACCCTCTTTTCCAATGAAGTGTAAAGGCAAGAGAAGAAACAGACAGACGCTCAAAAGGCAAACACCATCATTAGTTCAGCGGCTTGATAAACCCCGAGTCCGTGGGACGTGGAGAGACCGAGACACTTTCACCCAGTTTTTTGGAACCCAAAACCAGCAACACCCTAACAAATATGGTTAACTGAACTGAATTGAACTGAACTTAGCCATAGTCAGTTAATCGCTATTTAAATTATTGTTACCTATGTTGTCATTTATCTCAGAATCTATATTAGGTTACTTCCACTCTTACCTATCGTTTCTTGCTCAAACATTTGTCTCATCCTACTATTTCTCGTGAACTAAGAAATCACTTTCATTTGCCGGAAAGCCTTCCAAGATGAGCTGTAATGGGTGTCGAATTCTACGAAAAGGTTGCAGTGAGGATTGTATGCTAAGACATTGCTTAGAAGGGATAGACAACCCGCAAGCACAAGCTAACGCCACCGTCTTCGTCTCCAGGTTCTTTGGTCGCGCTAGTCTCTTGTCCTTCATTTCCTCCGTACCCCAAAACCAACGTCCCTGTAAGTGATATGTGTACGTACATCATGTAGCTGCATTTGTTTTGAAGTGAGGAAGGCTGTGATCTTTTTGCAATCTGAGAGACGAACTTGTTGTGGCTTTGGAAATCTTGATAAAGATCAAGTCTTTCCTCATCAGCTTCGATTTGTTTATCTCGAACAGGGATAACGTTTATGTTTTACGGAGATTTCAGGTTATGTGTCATTATGCTTTTGTGGATCTGATTGTATTTCCTGTTGCAGCGTTGTTTCAGTCACTCCTATATGAGGACGTGGGGCGAACAGTGAATCCAACAACCGGTGCGGTAGGACTTCTGTGGTCAGGAAACTGGCACCAGTGCGAAACTGCGGTCATGACTGTGCTTTGTGGCGGTAGTATAGAACCTCAACCATCAGAATTTAATAGCAAAACTCCGGGACCGGAATTTGCTACTTTCTTACAGTGTGCTGGTTTTAGGCTAAGAGGATTAAAACAATTTGGTTCAGACTCTTCAGGAGCAGGTCCCAAGTCAACATTGAAGAGGAACAGGTCAGATGAGAGTAACATAGACAAATGTGGATTAACGGGTCTTGATCTCTCCTTGAAAAACCCAACGGAGAAGCGACGAGCAGAGACGCCATCGGAGGAGTATGAAACGAGGAGATTGGCGAGTGAAGCAGGGTGTAATAGTGGAGGGTTTGCAGGGAAATGAACAAAGCTTTTGAGACTACTTGTTTGAGAGCAACATCAGAAAAGCGACAATTATAGGCTTATCTGGTCCAAGAGTGCTCGCTTTTTCTTAATCAATTAAGTCAAGAGAGAGTCTGATGAGTTTGTCTGTCAATAACCTGAGTAGAGAAGATCACACAAATCAATGATATCTCTTATCTCTTGGAAAGATATTAAAACCTCTCCCAGCTAAGACTAATTACTTTTTTAATTTTCCCTTTTTTCTCCATGTTAGCATTTCGCAAGTTCTAATCAAGATATGCTTATAATTCACCTGGCACTCAATTTTTAATTATTTTAGTACGACAGCTTATAGATCATCTACTACTGCTTTTCATAAAGAGGGGGCTTCACGTGAAGAATATGTATGTTCGTCAAGAATTTTTAATAAATTCTAGTGTAATAGAAATAAGCTAAATGTTAAATTGGTGTCGCTTCTCTTCTTCACCTAATTTAAGTGAAATCTCTTATTAATTCCCACTAATCAGAAATTATAAGCAATTCTAAACTATTTTTTTTCCATTTCATAGACAAAACTGCTATCCAGTTGGCGCCTGTTAACTGTGGGAAGCAATTCCTATTTCTTCTTTGGGTTACATTGACAAATAGTGATGTCTTCTCTTTTACTACAGTTATCTCCCTTTCACAAATTCTGTTCTTATATCTATCTTCAAACTTCTTTTTGGAGCTAATTGCACCAATGATTAAAAATAAAAGTTTTAACTACTCTTTGTAATTAGTCAATAGCGGCTATCATATAGCCTTCTTCTGCATTATGCAGTTGCATTCATTCTTAAGCACTTTCGGCAATTGCTCTTGTGCCTTAATATCCCCTTATGCCCCAGATGGAGAAACACAAACGCCTGTGATCAACTTTTATGCTCACTACTACGCATTGTGCTTAATGACTCCATAAGAGTTATGGTTCAAATCAAGGTGGAACTTCTACATTTTTTCTTGAAAGAAAACGTTTCTTGTGCTAGAAATATGAACTAAACCCACTTCAAGAAATTTAATTGCTACCTGATCCTTTTAGCTAACACAACCACGTATAAGGAAAATAATAAATGTTGCAATCTTCATCTCACAACCCCATCGTTGATGTTTGTCAGGTTCTGAACTTCCTAGCTTCGGGAAACTTCATGCAGAAGTTTACCGCTAGGTTGCTTAACATATTATCAATATTCAGGATTTGTTCAGAACATGTTTTCATTATATAGTTAGCATGAAATAAAACATGATACCCTTCTCTGAATTATCACTCGTAAATATGAAAAAAATGAAAAGCATAACGTGCTTTGAATTATTTTCTTACTCAACTATGGTCACCAATTGATGCATGTTACTGTACAATATCTTTTTATATGTTTTCAAAGCTGTCTCTGGGGCAGTAGGTGGGGTATCTATAAGATTATTAACATTAGTAAAATAAAACACAAAGTGAATCTTGCTTAACAAGTGGACCATTAAACTAATAGGATTCTGGGGACATTAGAGTTGAGAATGTTGGAATCTGCAAAAGTTGGTTGAACTCTTGTAACATTTACCATATCTCAAAAATGAAGTTTTAAACATAGGTTTTTTCTTTTTTTTGAAAAAGAAGATTTAAACACTGTTTAGTTCTTATCTCTGCACCGGAAATTGCAGACGTGAAAGCTTATATGAAAATATGATCATAGGGGAATTAATCTATTAGGAGGAGCCTTTTCTTTTCGCGTTCTAAAAAACAGGGCCGTGAAGTAAGAAAATAGATTAAAAGTTATCAATGAGCTTGTAGTTCATTAGAAAAGGATGTCTAAGATATTTTTCTTTATTAGAATTCAAATTTTGGTATAAGTAAAAATTTTAATTTCTAAAAAAAAGATTAAAATTTTAATTTTGAATTCTCTTTGTTTTTTCTTTTTGTTTAATTTTTTTAATGTAATGAAAGAAAATGAGTACAAGTGTGTAATTGCTTTTGATGACCTGAGGCACCGTATAATTTGGCGTTTTCCTTTGGTTCTAACAAAGGGGATTAGTGATTACATATTTAATTAAATGAAGTATTTACAGCATAACATTTTTTAGAGAATAAGATATAATATAACATAATATATATATATGAGTCAATATCCTTTAAACCCCCTCAATTTTTGAAAATTATCAAATACCCCCCTGTATTTTTAAAAATATCAAAGACCCCCCTGTATTTTAACAAAATTATCAAATATCCCCTGAAACTATTTAGGGCTGACTG
>JAOXYD010000136.1:20511903-20523307 GCA_028565735.1 Pinacopodium congolense
ATATCTTATAAATGTAAAATTATTAAATTTAATGTTATAAATTGTTAACATAAAAGAATTTTAAGAACTAGTATAAATAATTATTATATTAATTAAAATTTTAAATTAATTTGATTTAATTTGATCCTATTGTATAAGAGAATATAATATTTTAAAGTTTCTCTTATATGTTACAAGGAGTTAAATTCATTAGGAATTCTTAAAGTATCAACACTATTAAGTAAGGGTATGAAGTTTAAAAGTATCAAAATAACAAAGTATAAAAACGGTTCACATTTATTGTGTATGCATATAAACTTAGGCTTTTGTTAGCCAAGCAAATCAAATTTATAGAAAGTTTAATAAATGATTATTTATTTAAATTTTAAAGTTTTATTTACTAGTTTTAAAATTTTAAAAACCTAAATAATAGTTTAACATGCACATTTTATTACGTAAATACCATGTATTAGATTTTGTTAGCCGGCATTGGTGAAAAATTAATAAAATTTATCTTAAATTGAACAAATTTTAAAAATTGGTCATTAAATTGTAAATTTTTATAAATTGAATTTAAAATAAAAATTTTCAAAAAATTATTCACTAGATTAAAAAATTTTAAAAGTTAATCAGTAGTTGTATTACACACATAAATATTTATACGTGTATATTTTATCATATGAATATTTAAGTGTCAACTTCTATTAACTATATTAACAAAAAATCATTAAATTAAAAACTTTTAAAAATTAGACATTAAAATAAAAAAATCTCACAAAAAATTGTCACCTAAATGTCTACAACTACAATATCAAGTTTCGTTAGTATTAACAAAAACATTAATAAAATCTAACTTTGATCTGAATACATTTTAAAAAATTAATCATTAGAAAAATTCAAAAAGCCAATCAGTATCAAATCTATCATCTTGTTGACTTATTAGATACTTCATGTGGGGCATGCAGATATAACGGACAATTAGTAACTTTACCTAGTCTGCAGATGTGCTAATGGTGCTTTCAGGCAACAATTGTCTTTAATCATAAAAGAGAATTTAATCTAGGATGTCAGTTAGACTGTTATTTGCCTAATATTCCAGCTTCGGCCTAGTTAAAGCAAGCTTTCGGCCATAATCACTGACTATGGGACATCATTGCTCGTACATTACAGACAATGGCACTCATTACTCATAACTGCACATGCATTCTTGCCACATGATGTAGGAACTTTGGGCAAACGGGCTATCCAGAGGGTCAATGAAGATTGTTGAGGCAGGAAAGCTTGTAATCAAGTTTGCAAAAACTACACAAATTATCACTGATGAGCTGAATCATACATGTTACATATATACACACATACACGCTTTCCTGTTGGAATGAAAACCAAGAGTGTACTTGTATACAGCTGCTACTACTAGGAGAGAGCCTTTCTTTGCTATCTTCGAATACGAAGATAGACGGAATAAATGACAAACAAGACCACTACTACAAAAAAATGCCAAAAGGTGAAGCTAAGCTAATCATCAATCCATGTTTACCTCAGGGAGAAAAAAGAAGAGGTCGGGCGTAATGTTAGCATTTCGAGAGAAGTCAAAGTGAGATCACATGTTGGTCAGGCTGCTGGTAGTTGAAAACGTTTTATTTGTATTATATGTGTTCTCAAGCTACAATCCTTTACCTGCTTTGTGAATAAACAATATATATTTTATTAATAGATGAGGTAGAAAATAATATGCCAGTTACAGCATAAGAAACTAACACCTTACCTGCATGGCTGTTAATGAGGATAAGAAATCTTTACACAGTTCAAGCAGAAGTCTTTCCTTGGCAGTCACATTCACAATTTCAGCCACCAAAGAATTTGTTCCTTCCATCTGTAAGTACAAATGGCTTCAGTTCCGTGGACAAATGTGCCTCAAAAATATCAAAGGAAAGACAACAAATTACTTCATCCCCAACTTTTAATTAGTGCCTTCAGAATTAATCGCTATAACGCTTCCACAGACCAGTCTTGTCTAGCATGCAGAATGGGTTGTCTTAACCCCGAAATTAAGTAACTTTAAAAGCAGGTTGCCCATCTTTGTTACTATCACCTACAATCTTATTACACCTTAACCAACCAAACTATTTGCAAATTTTATGGGTGCAGCTCCAGGTAATTAAGCTAGTTATAAACCAATCAGCATTCTGCTCGTGATCATGCCTCATATGGCTTCTTTCCCCTTCACCACCTTAAGCTAATCATAAGCCATGTTATATACCTAAACTGACTCATTAACCTTTGTGTTAGAAATCCATTTGCTACCTTTTCCAATGAATTGGAAGAGGGATGAGGAATGGATAACTGCATGCAAATTCTCGATTTTGAAGTAGAAGCATCTAGTTCCTCTGTGTTCTAGCTGCATTTAAACTAGAATTTGTGCCGTTCAATAAAAAAGAAAGAGTTACCTTAGAGGACAATGAGCATATGGAGGATGACATTGCTTGCGTCACATTAATTGCTGAACTAACAGCATCCTTTAGATCAAGTACATCAGCCTATAGTGCAGCAAGAAAATTTGGTTCCTATAAACCTCACTACACTAAATAAATCCACTTTAAACTCAAATGTTAACGCTCTTACAACAGCTTTCCCAATAACTGGAAGGCGAAGAGTGCTGGCCTTCAAAGCTTCAATTGCTCCTTCCAAAGAATCTGAGTGATCTCTATCTAGATTAGACAATTCTTCTAAATAAGAAATCTGCATTTACAAGAATGATGAATTTCAGCTGACAAAGAGAAAATTCGACAATAAAATAAACCCAACCGAAAGCTGAGCATGAAGGCACTACATTCCATTAAACAATGTATACCAGCAGCACAGTACCATCAACATCAACGATCACAATCGATCTTAGATATCTATTTGCAGCATCCAAAGTCCTTTTCTACAAAAATATTATTACAAACAGCAGATGACAATTTACAGCTCTTAATATGTCTAGTAATGAAGTTCCATGGAATAGGGTCGGGGTTAGGAAGTTCTCCATCATGCATCTAACGCACGGTGAGTGTTCCTGGGGATCATATGCAAAAAAATTTTTGAATCCCACTGAGATAGAATGCTTCTTAATCTTCTAGCTTATGTGGTAATTCCGTCAGAAGATTTAAAGGAACAAATATTCCACATTGGTCAATTTCTAGACTGGCTTTAATAGCTAGAAATGACCTCACAACATATCAAAAACTTTTTCAGAGCAAGGCCCTTTAAGGCATTGTTTGTCTGTAGAAACAGACCAACAAGATACTGAAAATCTATGTATGTCAAAAAGAATATTAAATAAGGAAAAATGTCCAAGAAGAGAAACAAAAGGATAACAAAGTCTTTATAAAAGCAATTCTTGAAAAGTTATACATTTTTTGGTAGTGTTAAACATTTTTGGTACCTACAAATATACATAAATATGTATTATTTCTAGCAAATGGTGATAATTCTAGGGGGCCCTAGTTGATTTCAAGGATTTCCAGACAACTGTGTTACTGCATTTGATTTTTATGGATTACAGGATCAGAACAGAGGGGATTCCCATCGCAAAGTACTAAGAAGAATATATTATTGAAACCACAATTGTCAAGAAAACCATCCCGAGAATTTGTTCAAATGGAAATAAATATTAACCCGTCAATGGATATGGATTACCCCAAGAGTATGTTCACCACAAATTCCAGCTTATGTCATCAAAGAAAATCTAACACTTCACAGTAAAACAATATTTGAGCCCACAATTAGTTTAAAGATGATTTGATTGAACACAAACACAGATAAACGTAAACCTTAAGAACGTTTAAGCAATAAAGTATATCCACTGATCTTACTTGTCCCTTGATGATAGAAGTTAGCTTCAACTTTTGCCTCAGTAGTAAAAGCTTGATTCTTTTAAGAATGACAGAATGACGTAGTTCTGAAATTGTCACCCACGCATTCCACAAAGTTTTCTGGAAGAAACAAGAAAAATAACTGTGTAAGATTGCTATACAGTTGTCTGTTAAGTAGAATTAAGGCATATCAAACAGCTTGTCTTTTGCACATTTTAGTAAAATCCAAGTAAGCAGAAGTTTCAGATCCAGAACTGAAATATTAGACAATTTGATGGAACCACCTCTAAAACACCTACCAAATATACAGGAGTTGATAAACACCGAATATGGAAGTTCTCTGCACCTTCTCAAGTTTCAGTCATTGACTATGCAGTTAAAATATGCTTTCTCCAGGTCTATTTGGAATAAAAAAGCTTTGCCTATTTGTAAGTTTCCATTTTTCTTATCTCTTCATCTCATTTCAATTAGTTGTGAACTGACAAAGAAGATAACAGTCCAAAATCACACATGGATGACAACAATCCACAAACCGAAGCACTAAATTCTTTAACCACTGCATGATTAAGCCCCAGGCCTTCGCCTTGAGCTTAGTCAAATATCAACAGGAGCACTTTGAGCATGGTGAGTCGTTACATCTTTAATCTCCAACCACATTAGACTCTCCTCTGTGCTCAGAAACCTCAAGACTTTCTTATCAACGTCCTTCAACAATTCTCAAAGGGAAATAATCATCTTTCTTCATTTAGTTCATCCCTCTGTTCGCGCTGCAATTGTCACTTCAACACCTTTGATTTCAGGTTTAAAGTTCTCATTAAAGGTTATGAACACCTTACCTTATGCTAAAATGAATACCTAACTGAATCGAGACATTGAGTTTCATAATGGAAAACACACAGTACTTTTATCGTGTGAGATTTCAAGAAATAAAAAGACACTTTCTTAGCTAGTATGATAGACTGGATTGTACATTTACACTGCAAAATAAGGTATGACTCATGTATGACCAACAATAACCATACCAGTTAAAGCTGTTAACTACGTTTACATAAAAGCTAATATGGCATTAAACTCTCTACCTAAGAATATGCGAATTACCATACCTCAGCATTAAGTTTCTGAACCGTGAATGTGGCATCTGCCCTTGCATTTACAAACCGGTATTGTAACTGACGGTTGTAAAGGAGCCTCAGCATGTGAGCATCATTGATTCTATCCTCCCCCTTTTTACTTCTTCTTAAATCAACAGAGAAACTAAGAATTGAAGGTATACTAGTAGGAGTGGTTCTCACCCTCGAAGGACTGGATATCCCTCTTGATGGAGATGAAGCAGATGATGTCCAGAGCTGACTAGGTGAAGCTGGCCTGATTCCTCCCTTTGTAGGTGAAGAAGCAATGGTTCTTGGAGACGCCAATGGACCATCACTACTAAATCTTTTAGCTTGCGTCATCTTTGAAGAAACACTCATTCTAGAACCAGGACTAGTAGATAAAGGCGAGCCTGGATCCTGCAATCGTCTCAATCTGCTATTAGTCTCTTGCCAAAACCTTGCAGAAACAAGAATACCACCAACCCACTTTTTGTTTTCAACATCCCACCGCCACCACCAAACTCTGGAACACCTGAAGTGCTTCCAGACGACACACTATCACTATCAGATGCAGTGAAGTCACCGGTAAAAGATGACTCATTTACTGGGCTGGCGTCTGGGTTTTGCTTAGCACTGCCCAAATCCAAGCTCAATCTTCTAGTATCGTCAACTAGCATAGATTGCCGCAATGACTTGAACCCCATAAATCCAGATCCCATAATCATCTTATCACTATTCCCACTACAATCCAGACTCCTGCATAGCAACGGGTTGCTCTCCCTGGAACCCGAGTTCCCCTCTCTACTCCTACCAGGCCACCTATGTTGCTCCACTGGCCTCGAATTTTCTATCTGATCTTTCATCGGAGTAGACCTCCTCCTTTCCGGGGTTCCTTTTCTTCCAGCATTTTGTGGTGTCACAGCCTTGGCTTTACTTATCGGAAGAGAAAAGGCCTCACCTTGAAAAGACACTGATAAACTACGACTAGAAGTGATCAACATCTTTGTTGCAGCAGACATTTCAGTGACATTGCCTTGTTTACTTTCTGGGTTTGATGTTGTTGGCCTTTGAGTGACAGGTCGTCTTCTGTCCACAGATTGGGATCTTATGGGTCCCGAGAAAGAATGAAACTTCGGTGCTGGTGTATGCGGTGGGCCGGAATTTATAGAACGTGAAAGTAAAGGTGAAGAGAATCTTTTTGAAACAAATGAAGAAGAGTAAGTTGAAGAATTTGTATTAGTTGTAGTGGTAGTACTAGTATTAGTAGTGGTCGATGTTGAAGGAGAAGGAGAGAGGTACCTAGAAGGGACTTGTCTGCCTCTAGGTTTTCTGTTAGCAATGTGAACGACACCATTGTTGTGTTGGTCTTTTTCAGATGGTAAAAGTGGAGGTCTTGAGGTTTGATTTGGGGTTTTCTCAGTTGTGGAAGTAGCAGAAGCTGTTTGTGGAATGGCAGCCACCATCATTTGCGAGAAAACGTGAAACCTGGTCTCTATGGCTCCTCACATCTTTTCTTGAAATGTGCAGGGTTTCACATTAAAGCCATAGCCTTTAGTGGCCTCATGGTCTAAAACCCTGCAAAAGGAACAAGAATTAGCAAAAATTTCCAACACACTTAGCAGGAACCTGCAAGGATGACTAGTGTTTCATGATCCTGCATTTTCAGTGTAAATGCTTTCTGGGTTTCTAGGCTCCGAGAGTAAGAAGTAGAAGACCAAGCAAACCAGAGAGATAGCGAGGGTTGGTGAGAGGTAAGATTTAGGAGCCGAGAGAGTCACAGGTGGGCTGTTACCAGTTTTGGGTTTTGGTGAAACTTTGGAGAAACGTTATGTTAATCATACGTTTTGGGTTTTAATCATACGTTTTGGGTTTTAATCATACGTTTTTCTGACTGAACTCCTAATTATTACTGCAAAATATTGTGTCTTTAATCATGAAAACTCCCAATTATAGTTGGGGTGTGGTTTTGATATGTGTTTAAGACCACACACGTTGTAATTATTGTACAAATAAGCGGTCTTCCTTGTAATTATATTCATTTTTTGATGGATCGGACAGAGGAGATTGTGATAATTAACAAACTGGACGGAAAAAGGTCTATGGCTTTCTACCCGATTTAAGTGTCTGAATCAATTAAAGACTATAAGTTTTAAAGTGTTTTGGTTGTTAATATTGCTCCACCTACAAATCGCCCTTTTAACTAACGTTTGATTGTTGATAACAAAAGTGTTCACAAATTTACGGAATTACTTATTCTAATTGCTGGATTTGGGTGATCTGTGTGAAGCCATCACACAGACACGAATGAAATCAGCGTTATATGCTCGATGGTTACTATTTAACTTCTCTTTTCTTGAATTAAACAGTAATTACATCATACAGTAGATGGATAGATTCATACTTATTTGTCGTTATCAGATGTTTGATCGCAATGGAGAAACAGAAGAAATGAATGAATTAAGCCGTTTGGAGACTATTTGGATTTTAAATTTGATTTTTAGATTTTTTAAATACAAAAATCAATAAAGAACATTATAGAAATCGAAAAAAAATATTTTAATACAACACAAAAATTAAGATAAATAACATAAAAATTTATAAAAATATACAAAATTCTATACAAAAATATAATATCTACAACTAAAAATCATAATTAAAAGCTCAATCAAACAACTAACTATTAAGCTTCATGAAAACAGCTCTCAAGCAGACATAAGGGTGTCTGTTATTATCAGTGAAGATGCAACTAACTTAAAAGAAGAGCTTAATAAGCCGCAAAAAAAGCTTATTCATAGGTTAATTGGTTTTCTCTAAAATAGAAAAAAGATGCAACATCTCATTCCTTCCATCCTTGCTTTTAACGCATATTAGTGTTTCTTAGAAAACCATCCTATAACTTCTTCCTTTTTCCTTTCCTCTATTGCCCAATTCACCAGAATTGTATTCCCAAGTCTCTATGTAAATGTCTTGATGACCCACTTCTTCCTTAACTAATATAGTTTTGGACCAAATGTAGTTTTAATTTACATTAATATAATAGGTGATGGACCAATCGAGCATAAGCAAGGCGTAGTAGAAAATCAAAAAGGTCAACTTCTCCCTTGACGTCTATTTTCCATTGAAGTCGTTGTCAATTTGGTAGAGAGGTCCCTTTAAAGCCAAATGCAGCGACCCAATGAAGTGAAAGTCTTGAGGTCAACTACGAAGCCAATTATGTACTTGGATTATAACATCAACAATACATAACACCTTTTTGAGTATGTGAGTGTTTTCACAAGTCAACACATACATTGTCTTAATTTGTTGTCGAAAACGATGACGTTTCCGGAGACTATTTTCTTTTAGCAGAAACATCCCTGCAAGGGAAAATGAAATTCCTGCAGTTTTCAGGTAGATGTCTAAATCTTAAAGTTTCAGTTATAACTCCCCGCTACTCCTTCAAGCAAAACTCCAGTACACGGAAATGCTGTGAACAATAGGTTACTACACATAATTCAAATCCAGGGTCTTTGGCTCTCCGCAATATCAAATTTGGTAGTTGATTGCAATAAAGGCACGTGCATATTGGCATTATTATAATAAGTTCTCATTTGAAGCTTACTGTTTTATCGAAGTTACTAAAGACCAATCCAATTATATACTTGTTACTTATAATTTTTTTTGTTGTAATTATTATATTTTATATTAATTATTGTATTTTTTAATTTTTATATTATATTAATATTTTTTTATTAATTTTTATATTTAAAATCATAAAAAACTAAAATTAAAAATCAAATTTCAACTAAAAAGACCTTAATCTCCTGCTATTAATGTTTTTCCTTAAGTTTTGTTGGTTACAGTGCATTTATTATGGAAAAAGTGAAATACTTTCTTCAAGACTGTAGCAACTTCAGGATAAAGCAACAGGACATCTTGGAAACCTTGAAAAACACCAGAACCAAAGCTTCTCTGTCAGTCTTGGGCTTCAATAATATAGTGCACTCAAGGGTGACTGTCAACGATCCAACTTGTCTTCCAAACCTCTCTCCCTCTCTCTCTCTCTCCCTCTCTCTCTCTCTCTCTCTCTCTCTCTCTTAAAGATATTTTTAAGAAATATCTTTTGGGATTGTTACCGAATAGAGAGTCATAATTGTTCATTGTTAAAAGGAAATGACTGGTAACAGGTTCAGGTTCCAACAGACGAGTCTACGGGTGAATAATGTCAGTTCGATTACATAATTTTGTTAATAATAAATTAAAAATATGTTTAATTGAGTTATTAGTTATAATTTTTATATTAAATTATTTTTTTTAATTTTATTTATATTAATATATTATTTTTTATTTAAAAATAAAAAATAAAACTCACTAAATAACACTTCAGTTTTCTTAAGAGCATACGTAGCAAAATTCCACCGAGTAGAATTACGCAACTGAGAATCAGTAAAAGAGCCACGTGGTTAGTCTTCTTAAGAGTATATGTAGCAAAATTTCACCGAGTAGAATTAGGCAACAACTGAGAATCAATAAAAGAGCCACGTGGTTACTTTTGCTATTTTTGGATATGGAAAAAGAGTCATGGTAATAAGCAGAAATGATGATGAAGAACATTAGGGAGACGTGTGACTGAAGGCACACTCAGTGATACAATTAGTGTCAGAGTAACACGTCACTTTGAAAGGGGTAACATAGACATGATTTGTCTGCACCGATAGCTTTCCAGCATTGCGCTTTCCAACTATATTTAATTATTTACAAATGATGCTGGTGGGATGTGTAATTTTTTAAAATATTGAAGAGTGAATATTACGTCTTATTTTAATTTTTAATTTTTAATTTTTTAAATATAAAAATTAAAATATATATATTAATACAGTATATAAATTAAAAAATATATAAAATTATAAAAATTATAACTTACAATTCAACTAAGCATCCATTAATTAAAGAGAAATTATCAAATAAATGAGTTTTAGAATAAGTCGCAAGAGATGCTTGCTGTTTCAAAGGTTCGTTAGGTCTTCGAATTTTACCGTAAGTCTTGTCTTCCTTTGCACAACAATCTCGCTTAAATTTACTTAAACTGAAATTTAACCTTCTCACATGAATGCTGTCGAATAATTCCTTTAACCATCGAATACTTCACGAACACACTCGTATTTAAGTATTTCACTCACACACCAAATATTTCATAAGTATATAACAAGAGTAGAGAAAGAAACACGAGATTTAAAATATGGTTGAAAACACTCTTTTATTAACTCTTATAAAATGTTAACAAAAGAACAAGTACATCCTTCTCGAAGCACTTACAAGAACTCCCTAATCGAAACCCTTACAAGAGAATTCCTTCGAAAGCTCTCAACTCTCTCTAAGTTATCTCTTCTTTTGAGAATGATTTAATGATTGAATGCCTCGACCTCTGTCTCTAATGAGCTATTTATAGGCTTTCTTACTTGAAAAGCAAGTTTAAGGTAAATAGGACTCTGAATTTTAGTTTATCTCAACAATTAAGATCTCATCACCTTGACCAATAGGAAAATATCTCTTTCCTCTTATGACTCTTCTAATTGGCTAGATTACATCAAACTCTAATAAGATAAAGATTACATGCAATCAGGAAAAGATCTCTCTTATCCGCAAAGATTTTCTCGATCTTCAGAAATTCAGTCCCACATGGTCTCTACCTTTTATATTTGATATTATCCAACGTGATCTTCAAGTTGATCTTACCACGTCACCAAGTGCTACATCATCCACAATCACTACGTCACTGCTGATGTGTTTTCCAAGTCACCAAGACCTATCCGTACATAGGTCCACCAATGTATATCCATGGACAAGTTCGTATTCCATGATCAAGACTTTACCTTATCCCCTCGTCAACACATCTTCCTCGTGCTAACTCGCGCCAAGCATTGGCCAAGGCTCGCTAATACTTGCACGATCTCGTAATTTAGACTTAGGGGTCTAACAGTATCCATTTAAAGCATTTTCTGTTTCGGTTGGATCAAAAGGAAGGATATGCTTTCGGCCATCTCCAATGCACTTCTATTTTCAAATAAAATTACCTTTTAATTTGGAGGAAAGTTACAGTTACAAACTAAATTTGGTGTGGTACCGTAGCCATACACTATTCTATTTTTTTCCTTCTTTCTTTTTAATTAATTAATTTATTTATTTATTATTTAAATAATATTATAATATTTTATTATATATTTATTTAAATAATTATAATAAATATATAGTTATAGTAATTATATATTTATTTAAGTAATTACAGTAATTATATATTTATTTAAATCATTATAATAATTATATATTTATTTAAGTAATTATAATAATTTAAGTAATTATAACTTTATAATTATTTTAAGGTTCAGTTTCACGTTTATAAATATTTTCATTATATGTTTATAACTTTATAATTATTTCCTTATAAATAAATATTTTAAATAAATAATTTTAAAAATATTCATTAGAAAACTTGAAATAAGT
>JAOXYD010000136.1:20576324-20589366 GCA_028565735.1 Pinacopodium congolense
TTAAGATTGTGAACAAATAATTGAATTAGATGTTGATTTAAATATCATATGGTTGTCTTAAGATAGATTTATTCATTTAGATTACCTGTTTTTCCTTTCCAAATAAAATGAAATTTGAACTCCTAAATTCGTATACGAAAACTTGTAAGAAAGCCAAACTCCTTAAGTATTGTATTATATTTTTAATTTAATGGGCCAGCACTAGAAAAAAAAAGAATACAATAAATCTTTTTAAAGAGCAAATAACATGGAATAAGTGAACCTTATAATTAATCCTAAGGCATGTGTGGTAACACTTCTTGTTTTAGTTACTAGTTTTTTATTTTTCTAAACACAAAAATAAAAATAATAATACAGAAATAGAAAAAAACAATATATTAATACAATACAGAAATTAAAAAAAGTACAAAAATTAAAAAAATTATACAAAAACCAATAAAAACAAAAAAAAAAAATGAAAACAGAAAGTTGAACCAAATGACTCATAAATTAACACTAAAAGACCGGACAAGGGGAGAGGGAAAGAGAACTCTCCTGAAACAAAACAGGCACTTCAAAGCCTGCGGCAAAAGGTTTCTCCTGAAATTTCGTTTGTAACATTTCCTTAACATGAAATCTATACATTCTTGAAGTTTTATTACTTAGGCATGTATAAGGTGAATCATCAGTTTACAGAGCAGACCTAAAGACGAGATGATGCAAGTAACTGGTTGTACACTGCAGATAACCGTTACATCATTCATTTTGCACCTGATCTCTAATCCATTTCGTTGCAACCCATTTCTCCCCTTTGATAACAGGACAGCTTCCATGAAGAGATGTCTGCAAAAAAAATGGTCTGTAGGATCAGAATAACAAGGAAATGTGAATCGAAGTTCAGACATTCTACTCCTCTACAAGAAAGCAATGGGGAAGAACACGCAATGGGGAAGGCTGACCCGAATGACAGAATGAATCCTATTGCACCTGATAGGTCATTCCTGATTATGATAAATTCGCCCATCCAAAACAAGCATGAGATTACTTTGTAATTATTTCACCTTTGTCCCTCAAGACACCAGATGGCTAACTATGTAACATTGCTAACAAGTATTACAAGTAGATCAGCTCTTCTGCGCAATGCATGATTTTTGTTGGCAGTGACTAGAAATCACAAACTGAGTGTCGCTGCTATGTTATAACACACATTTTGTTTTTGGCTGAACCCGAACTTACTTTTGGCTTTCACTTAGATTCACATAAATAAAACAAGGACAAAGTTTTAAGCCAATAGTAGAACACAGAATCTTCTGACACATTCTAGACTCAAAAAGGAAACCAAGGATTTGATTTTTCACGAGTATAATACTAATAGTAGAACATGCATTGTTTCTGTTTGAAACTCGACTTTAGAATCCCTCCACATTTTTCTTAACTCACTTAAAAAATAATCAACACAAAGAATAAAAATAGATAAATCGAGAAATTAGTTAACATTACCCGATCAATTGTGCCGTTTGGAAGCAGAGAGTAAAATAATAATCCATCGCCTTGCCTAGGTTTCACTTTTAAACCAATACATCTTTTGTAATCATACTTGGAAGTAATTTTTGCATCATTCTACAGCAAAATAGCATTTATTAATGACTCAAAAGCATTAGTCTGGTATAGCAATGACAATAAGAAGTGTTGTCATATACCTCAAAAGGGAACATGGTTTCTCCACCCTCTTCTACATCAGATAAATACAATAAAAAAGAAGCAATCTGCATCGTTTTTAGTAGACAAAAGCAATATCAGTTTCAAGAGTATCACAAGAATAACAAAATTTCCATAGACCCCTTAGAATTCAAAAATAACAAAATTTGCTTAGATCCATTAGAAATTAAAAAGAAAAATTGCTAGTATTAACAGCTCTATGTTACCATGTCACTGGTTTGACAAACAACTTTGCTGCTATAAGAAAAGATAATGTCAAATATATGACCAACAGTATAGTGCCAAAATGAATCCCTGAGAGATAGTCCACAACAATATAAATAGCTCTGGAAGTGATTTTCTGTAGTATACATGGATGCTAAAATGGATGATAGGAAAGGACCATAGGAGATAGACGAGAACAATATGTTTAATTTGGAGAAAAACTAAACTTCCATATTCTTATTCCTGCTAGATGCTGATATAGACGAGAACAATATGTTTAATTTGGAGAAAAACTAAAATTCCATATTCTTATTCCTGCTAGATGCTGATTACAGCATCACAAATGTTGCTGCTACTATTATTTTTTAACATAACATAGTTAAAAAGCATTACAGAAAAAAAGAGTCTTGTTTCACATCAGAGGAAATATACTTCCAAAATACCATTATTCTGAGCCACATAAGCATCATATGCAATTCCTTTTAGTTTTTACAGCATTGGCTTGAACCATCAATGTGGAAACTAAGGTAACCAAATCATAACTCATCTATTTGCAAGAAAGGCAAAAAGCTTCATGATTGGCCTTCTATTTTGTAAAATCACAACAAACTACAAGTAGTATTATATTATAAATTCACAACTAAATCCAGAATGCTGACAAGCAGGTAAAGCTGAAATCTAGATATTAATCTGAATAAATAAAGCATGTTCTAAGCGAAAGGGCAAAAAAAAGGAAGGGAGAAAGAAAGCCTCACTAAGATGCATATAATTCCATGCAGGTATTACTTAAGGCACCAAAGTTGCTCAGTGTTGAAATTCATCATACACATGGAGAAGTATATACACCAAACATGGATTAAAAACAAACTAAATATTCAGGAAAAAACAAAGATGATGCCAGTTACTCACCCTTTGGCTTGTTTGTGGACCATATTCAGTTGGGTTAAATGAATCATAATGTGAATCGTACTTCTGTCCAATTTCGTCGCGCAAAATATTGAATGACTGCAAAATGTCATGTCAATCAAACAATGGATGGTACTGCTGAGGATTCCATCAGAAAAGCTCATTAACTAGTCAAGTAATCAAGTTTAAATCATACTACTAAGAAATATTTTTTCTAGCAGCCAACCATTCCATAACAAAACAGAGTAAACAAGGTTCAACAAGCTTAGAAAGTGAGCAGAAGAAAATAAAAGAGATTAAAAACCACAAGCAGATGATATGAAAATCATTAAGCTTTTTATTTAGGGGATGTTTAGTTGGGTTGTGGGTTGTGGTTTTTTTATTGTGGTGGTTGTGTTTTTTTTTTCGATTTCTATGCTGTATTAGTATATTTTCTTTATCAATTTTTGTGTTTAGAAAAACAGGAAACCAAAATTAAAAATCAAAGTCCAACTAAATAGGGCCTAGTTACTGTAAGCAAATAGGCATAGAAGACAACATGATGCTTTGATGATAATGCCTTAATGTTAAAGGCAGAATCTGAAGCCAGTGTCTAATCTTTTGCAGAGAAATTATATAATATGATTTCTCATGCCATTTTCAAGAAAACAAATAACAAGCAAGGGTACAGAAGCAACAGATACTGTTATAAAAATACAGGTTGCAGATTGGTGGTGAATGGCATTGTGATAGTAAAATCAATAAACACATCCCTTCGAACTCCCTCCTATCAATTTACAAAATTAAATCTTGATAAAAATGCAGACTGCATATAACAAGTAAATGTATAACTACCTCTCCATGGGACCTTGGGATCATTGTGGCCTTTGAAATTTTTTGCTCAATCAATTCCAAAACTCCACTTTTATCTTCTGATGCACTAATAAATGTACCTGAACTGTTGGAAAGAGTGGTAACATCAGGGGGACAAGAGATCCATTTAAAACTATAAGATCTAATGCATTCTGAACAAATGATGACCGGAATTGAAAGGAGATACCTTGTTCTTGTCCCCTTAGTGCTCTCAGCAGTCTCTCCCTTCCGCAAAGCCAGAGCAGAGGGTCTTAGCCGCAACTTTGCCATATCAGTTACGGCTTTGCATTGATCTGGAGTTGCAAATCCTGGAAAATAAAGAGCTCTTGGTTTCCAACTCAAAACCTACAAACAAGAAGACAAGAGAAACAGTGCAATTCGTTCAGTCTCTCAATTTTATCAGCAAAGACTGGTTGTTTAATTAGATGACACTTAATCGATCTTTCAATGATCAAATCTCTTTTTGATGATGGTACAATGGACTTAGTAACCACACTGTCCACCAATCCCCTTTAATCAGTGCAGTTCCCATTGATCTTTCAATCCTAGCATAGCCCATAATCCAATCAACTGCATTCATTCTCACATTCGACGAATTGATCCAAAGTCTAAATGAATTCTCCGTATAACTAATTATGACTCTGCATGCCAAAAAGAAAAACCTGAAATGGAATTGATTCAATAGAAGCCTCTCCCGTGACGCCATGCGCCATCGGACGGTGCTCGTTCTCCGACTCCGCCTGGCTCTCCAACATTTCAAGCCTTCTCAGCCCTGGTCTTATAACGGGCGCATCCTACAATGCACACCATCAATCAAACACTAAACCACCTCAAATCGCACACATAAGGATATGAATTAAAATACCTGAGACAAAAGAGTCGAAGCGTAGAAACCAGCAAGGAAGAAAAGAGAACATAGGGCCAAAACCACCGGTAACCCAAGTTTTGTCCTGGAACGCTTCGTTTTGGTTTTCATTTATTGGGTTTCGTTTGTTTGCTTCTTTCTTTCTTTTGGGTTCCTCAAATGGCGGATCTTGGGATATGATTATTGAGACTGTTGGTTGACAAGTAAGGAAATCACAGGCACTAACTTGGTATTGGTCATTGGCTTCTGAAGTGGATTTTTATTGTTTTCTTTTGGGGTTGCCCAGACGAATACGTGGTTGCCGAAACGCGTTGATGATGGCGGGAGCGTTAAAAGTCAATGTTTGATGCTTCTACTTCTTTTGCTTTGTTTTTCTGTAATGCTTCTTAATATTTCGTAGTTTTTGTGTTGGGACTTAGTAGTTCGTGTGTTTCTGTCTGGAATAGGAATCCGTTTAGCCTGGACGCTCCATGTGAGTAGATTTATTAGGAAAAAACTTCGTGATAATTTATTGATGGTCATTTACAGTGACTTTATGTATAAAATGAAGGATCTTTTGATGAAAATATTTTAATTACTCCCTTATCCCTTATCTTACAAAAGGGATAGTTATGTTTAGTTATGAGTGACGGCCAGTGAAATCATGTTTATTATTTTGCTTAAAATATCCGGAAGCAACTAGACACTTATAGACATCAAATGCTGAAGCATCTTTTCATGTGTAAAATTTTTCTTTTTGAAAATAATCAAAAGAATTAATCAAATAAAGTCATAAATCAGTTCAACCAAAGAAAAACAAAAAACGGCACCAAGTCCTTATGCTTCCTTATTCTTCTCGGTCTCTCTCCCTCTCTAGTTATCTATCTAGTATGACAAGTGATTCGTACAAATCATCGCTTTCTTCTCTTTTAGAGTATGTTTTGCTATTATTATTAGTTTTAATTTTTAATTTTAATTTTTATGTATTTTTATTGATTTTTATGTATTTTTTGTGTTATTTTTTTGATTTTATATTATATTAATACGTTATTTTTTTTGTTTTTGTAATGTTTTTTTCAGTTTCTGTATTTAGAAAAATATAAATTAAAAATTAAAATTGAAAGTGAAACCAAACACACTCTTAGGGGCCGTTTGATAAAGCTTTTAGTTGTGATTTTTGATTGTGAATGTTATATTTTTGTATTGGGTTTTGTGTATTTTTATAGATTTTTGTGTTGTCTGTTTTGATTTCTGTGCTGTATTAGAGTGTTTTTTTTTATTTCTGTGATGTTCTTTATTGATTTTTGTGTTTAGAAAATCTGAAAATCAAATCCGAAAACCGAAGCCGAACCAAACGGGCAGTTCAAATGTCCGACCATTAAGGTATCCACAAATCTATTTTAGAGAAAACTCAATTCTATTTGAGAGGGAAAATGTAAAATGTTAGCTTTATTTTTAAAAAATTTTTCCTTTTATATGAAAAATCATATTTTTCATATCCTTAGACTTTATCAATATTAAAACTAAAGTCAAACTTTAGTTATAATTACGAATTAGTCCTAATAAGATCAAATATCACATATTGATCTTTAAAGTTTCTAAAACTTCTCAATTAAATCCTATTTAATTAAAATTTCACTTTCTCCTTTATAGACCTTTTATTTGTGATCCATTAAATTCCTAATATGTTGGCAATGATTATAAATTATAATTTTAATTTATAATTAGAATTACATTAATTAAAACTCATTTTAATTTAGCTTTAATTCTCTAATTAAATAATTTATAATCATAGATCATGATTGACGTCTAGCAACATGTCATGAGCACCCAAATATTAGAAACGTTAAAGTGGTTTGACTTAACCTGTCTATGTGCGGTTATAATGTATAATTTCATTCTTTTATCATCCAGTGTTCCAACTGAAATTAGAGTATGGAATTAGTGCCTACTCTATGGCTTGTTTTGGTTTTGGTGCTTTTCATATAATCGGATTATATGGTTCGGGAATATGGGTGTCCAATCTTTATAGACTCACTGGGAAAGTCCAGGATGTAAATCTCGTGTGGGATGTTTAATGGTTTGTCCCTTTTGTTCCGGATAGAATAGCCTCTCATCATATTGTAGCAAGGACATTGGTTATATTAGTACGCCAAGGCTTAGCTCAGGACCCCATAACTCGTCGTATTTGGTTTGGTATTGCACTGTACATAACTTTGAGAGTCATGATGATATTACGGAGGAATGTCTTTATTAGAACATTTTTTCTTCTCACTTCGAGCAATTAGTAATAATTTTTCTATGCTCCTTGCTGATTCACACAGGATTCCACATGCCTTATGCTACTCTAGTCAGAGCGTAAGCTAGTGATACTTTCAACTACTGGACTTTTGCCATCTAAGGTGCAGCACTCCACTACTTCGCCTAGTAGCACGATGCTTGTATTGCTCTCCCGTAACCTCGTTTCACAGGTTAGGCTTCCCTCATTTCTCTCACCGCTACTACGAGAATCACTTTTGCTTTCTTTTCCTCTAGTTACTAAGATGTTTCAGTTTTCCAGGTTGTCTCTTGCTTGCCTATAGATTCAACAGTAGTTTGAAAGGTTGATCTATTCGGATATCTCTAGATCTATGCTCATTTTCAACTCCTCGAAGTATTTCGTCACTTAATATTCAAGATTATGCAGGATTGTACATGAAATATCCTTTTTTGGCCCTCTCTTTAGCCCTATGTCTCTTATCCCTAGGAGGTCTTCCTCCACTAGTAGGTTTTTTCAGAAAACTCCATTTATTCTGGTGTGGATGGAGGGTAGGCTTATATTTCTTGGTTTCAATAGGATTCCTTACGAGCGTTTTTTCTATCTACTATTATCTAAAAATAATCAAGTTATTAATGACTGGACAAAACAAAGAAATAACCCCTCATATGTGAAATTATAAAAGATCCCCTTTAAGATCAAACAATTCCATCGAATTAAGTATGATTATATGTGTGATAGCATCTACTATATCAAGAATATCATTAAAAGCGATTATTGAAAATTGCTCAAGATACCCTTTTTTAGCTTCTAAATTCCATTTCTTAGTTCAAGATCCCTCTTACTAACTAGAATCAAAGAATTAGTATATCCGTTCTGCCCCAAATGGGAATGGGCTAAGGTTATGAACTTATAATCTATAATTTGATAATCGAGTCGATTCCATGATTATAACTTCATTCCATACTAGGATTATAAGTTCATTTCTAATTTATATGAAGTATTAACATTCTATTTGATCGAGAGGAGATAGATTGTGAACACATAAAAAAGGAAGAAGAAACATATTCTAATTTTTTTCTTTTGCATACTTTAAAATAGATACTCCTAAACAAATTAATCATGTGTCAGGAACTAGATTTGAACTGGTGTCATGAGGATTTTCAGTCCTCTACTTTACAAGCTGAGCTATCCTAACCATTTCCAACGTATTCCTTATTTGAATAATTTACATTTGGATAATTTACTAAAGGTCTTGGGTCTATATCAATAAAGAAGTCTCTCTCCTAAAAAGCATGTTTTCATCATGTTCATTCTTATTAATTAGTAAATAATTTATCATTGTTACTTGAAAAAGAACTTTTTCAAATTTCAATTTACTATGGCCAGATATTTCCAAAATTATTACTAATCAAGAACTATGGAACATTCTCCATAATTATTTTAGGGTGACAAATCCTTTATCGATTCACTCAACTATTTTCATATAGTTTATATTATATACAATAACTACCAAATTGAACTACTTCAAAAATATAACATAAGTAACATCAAAATATAATAATTCCTACATGAGATAACTTTGGTAATCTCAAGTTTAAGGACAAATCATATAACCCTCATAATGAGATAATATACAGACATACAAGCATTGTTCCAATTGGGATTTTCATAATCGAATCAGTTTAGTGAACTTATTCTCTAATAAGCACCTATACATTTGTTTAAGTATCTCTACACTTTAATCTATAAGATCGATCATTTTCTTCATAAAAAAGAAATAAAGCATGTACTAGAAACTATGACAAGGAACATTTTAGAAACAATTAAAAATACAATTTGAATCTCGTGTTATAATCTTATTATAATTTCTAATTACATGGTAATTATTTCAAAATTTTTATTTTTATGATTAATCACAAAATATAATTAACAAATACATAAAGATAAATAATGTTTTTTATTGAATAAAAAATATAATGTCATACATATAAATTGCACCTAACCGATTGGTTGTAATGGCATAAACTAATAAAAAGTTTATTTCTTCCTATCTTTAATTCCTTGCACACAAAAAATAGATTTCAAAGACTTCTATGAATTTAAGTTTTCTTTTTATAAAGCTTAAATATTTTGTGTTGTATAGTACAGGGTAAATGATCAATATTAACATTTTTATGGTAGTTCAAGTTATATAATATCATTCTTGAATTCATTTTAGATCATTTGTGATAGTTTAAGTTTTTTTATAAATAAAGTCCACTAAGAAAATGAATTTTGCAAGAAATGATGGCATTTTCTTCTAATGAAAGTGGAATTATATAGAATTGGTAATGAAGTAATTTTGTAATTTTATACTATTATACCATTTTATTTAACTTGAAAGGAATAATGATAAGTAATTTTGATAATCATAAACAAATACTATTATATCATTTTATTTCAATCTCCACTTTTTGATGATATGTGCCTCTTATGTAAAATTATCTACTAGCAAGAGTTAATAAGTTAACATTAAAAAGGGGTAGTCATTTGTTTATCATTATTCCTATCTTATGTAAAATTATTTGCTAGCAAGAGTTTCTAGAAGCCACCAAACCACGAGATCTTGTAGCACTTACCAATGAAGCCCTATCACTTAGTATTACATAGAAGAAATCAATTATAGACACTAATATAATTAGATCTGTTCTTCATAGACAAAATTGAGATTTACGATCCCAGGTAAGATCGATTTAGGATCAAGGGATTTTTTTCTATAATATATGAAGGGTCATTGATTTAGGTTGCTCTAATTTAACTCGCCGCTACTATGTGAATCTCTTTTGCTTTCTTGTTCTCTGGTTATTAAGATGTTTCAGTTCGCTAGGTTGTCTCTTGCCTACCCCTGGATTCAGCAATAGTTTGAAAGGTTGACCTATTTGGGAATCTCTGAATCTATGCTTATTTTCAACTCCCCGAAGCATTGATTTTATTATATTAATCATTATGATTTGACAACCCAATTAGGTATTGATCGCCACATACCATCTAATAAAAAAAATTTCTAGTTCTATCCAGTCCTTTAAAAAAAAACTTGTTTAATTTAATATCTACCTTGATTCATCTTCTATCACAAGCATATGATCTAAAAATGATGCAATAGATCATTTAAAAGATGATGAATCAACATCGACTATAACCCCTAGCATTCCAAGCTAACGATGCGGGTTTGATTCCCGCTACTCATTTTATTCATAATTCACATATATATTGTGTTTTATATGGTATTTATATTTTATTATTCATAATTCATCTCTATAGACTATTTATATAATATTTTATTATATAATTTTTAATTCATATATTAGATATATATACTAATATGGATATATTTTGGATAAATAAAACTTCCATAAAAAAAAAAACAAATGAATGTCTTTAATAAAATTTTTTGTAGAATCAAGAATGAAGTTTTCATTCTATACATGCCAGATAGAAGAGGACAACAATTTCACGACAGTTAATCCGGAGCCGAACCACCTGAGCCTAATTCCAGTTAACTGAGGTTTCATATTGTAGCACTAGTCAAATTCGAGAGCTATTCTGTCGTGCTCAAGGTGAGTACTCTTCAGTACCCTATAGGTCCAATGTCTCCTGTAAATATGACTGCAAGAGTCAGTTAATTTGTAAGACATGTTGTCTGTTTTGATGAACCTAAAAAGGCTGCTTTAATTGTTTGGTTGTGCTCTTATTTTTAGTTTTTAATTTTAATTTTTGATTTTTCTGCTTGATTTTTAGTTTTAATTTTTGTTTTTAGTTACTATTTTGTGTTGTTTTATTATGTATATTATTATTGTAATATATATTGATATTAATATTTATTTATATTTGAATATTATTTTATATTAAATTAAAATTTTAAATTTAATTAAATAAAATTATAATAATTAGAAAGACTATTAAAAATATTAATTATTATTATTAACAATTGTTATTAATAAAATATTTATTTTTATTTGTCCCTCCTCTATGTGTGCCCCTACCTCCGTCTCCTCTTTTGCCTGCTTGCGCCTTTGCTAACTCACGCCAATGCCTCTGCCTTCTCCTTCCACTACTTGCGCCTCTGCCAGTAGGCACCTCCACCTCCACCACTGTAGACACCATCAGCGATCGATGAGCCATCACATACCACCCCTAATTAGCGAGATACCACCTGTGTTTGGCAGTGGACGCGCGACCACAGTGTTGGCAGAGAGGCATCACTTTCGCGAGATGGGAGAGCGCCGACCCAGCTGGGAAAGAGGCCTGACTTCGCGAGATAGAAAAGAGCTTCGCGATCCCACAGAGAGGCGAGCGATCTGCTTGTGGGAGACAACGACCGGGGGATGAGGCCACGAGAGGACGATGCTAGGCTAGATGGGAGTTGTGGCCTCGCGAACACAGTGGCAAGGCAAACCTAGGCGCAGAGATGAACAATTACAGAGATGGTGCTTGCATGGGAGGAGAGGAGAGGGTAGTTGTTGGGCTGCTTGGTCTTTTGTTTCTATTCACAACGTAGAGAAAACCAGGCAAAAAACATAATAGAAGAACGAAACAGGGAAGGAAAACAAACCAAAATCGCAACAGAGAAATGAAATAAAAGAGCACAACTAAACACATATTTGTTTCTCAGTTTCTATGCCTGAAGCAAACATACTCTAACGGTATGTTTAGTTTCAATTTTATTTTTTACTTTAATTTTTATTTTTTAAAATATAAAAATTAAAAAAAACAGCACATTAATATAATATAAAAATTTTAAAATAACATAAAAATTTAAAAAATAATTAAAAATTAATATAAATATACAAAATTACAATTAAAAACTACAACCAATAACTCATCTAAACATGTCTTAAATTAATAATTGTTTATTAATTAGTTTAAAATGATAGTAATTAATTTTTAATTATACTTTATTTTATTATATCATAATACCAATAAATAATATAGTTGATATGTTATATTATTTATAATTATGTTTATAATATTTAATATATTTATTATTTATATTCATTTATTAATAAATTATTAATAATAAATATTATTCAATACTAGTATTGGGTTTAATATATTGAAGAGATATTTCAGTTGGTAATTGTAATAAGTCTAGTGTGTTATTATAAAATTGTTCTTTTCATCTAGTATATCATATAATAAAAAAAACTCATACGATAAGAAAATTAATTAATATTTCGAAAAAATTTGATCAATTTTACACTAGGTGTTTATCAAGTATTTTAGGAGTATCTTGGCTCCAATCTTTAGAATGTATCTACCCTTGACATTCCTTCATCATAAAGCAGCACAACCTTAATTCATTTCCTACCTTAAGACATAAATTAAGGAGGAAGAAGTCGAACACTTGATTTAGAACATAGAAGGTAAAGAAAATCTGGAAATATTTTTACAGAAAGAATTTTTTTTTATTTATTCATAGTGGTGATACAAAGAGAAAGTTACATAGGAGGAGATCAAATTATAGCCATGTCTCTTGACAGACTATAAGGCTTTATTTATAATTTTAGGTGGACTTTAAGTTTGAACTTCACATATATTTTACAACTGATAAAGATAAAGCATATTTGATCTCTCTATCTTTTTTAGATTCTTTTTACATGTGATTGGTTATACTTTATCGAATCTAAATCACTATAAATTATGTCTCTTAAGTCGGTAAAACGATAGAATATTTTGGCATTAAAATTTTCAGTAACAAAATGTCCTTTTTTAACAATAATAATATTGACATTAGGTTATCTTTCTATTTTTTTTCTTTTATTCGTCTAAGCATTTGTTTATTAGGTTTATACCTTGTTTTTCTTCTATAGTATCAAGCTTTCCTTCTTTTCAAGTATCTCTTCGCCTTTTTCTTGTATATTCTCTTTATCTTAGAATAATAATATGGCGTATCATATCTTATTACTGTAGGCATCTTTAAATTGTAACATCATAATGTATTTCTTTTTCTTAATCCTTTACTTATTTTAAGAAGTATAGCATTACTACATTATTCACTAAATTTATCTTTTAAAAAGGTTACGCGTTTTCCTAAAGTATCTAATCCTTCATCTAGACTAGATAAAGATTCTAATTTAGCACGCGAAGGGACTAGTATCTTGGAATAAAGCATAGTTAAATAAGTTTAAGTATTAGAGACCTGATTATAAATGTGATAATAATAACACTATAAAATAAAAATATATTTATTAATTTCACACATATCACATAATTGTAATCTATTTAATGCTCTAACATAT